>JAYKAV010000134.1:442466-569370 GCA_035582835.1 Phoebastria nigripes
CCGGCCCGGCCCGGCCCGGCCGCTCTCCCCGCCGCCGAACCGTGGCTGAGGGCGGGCGGCCCGGGGCTGCTCGGCTGAGGTAGGCCCGTGGCGCCGCTCCGGGCCCTAGGCCCGCTGGGCCAGCTGTGGGCCCACGGAGGAGCAGCGCTCCTGGGCCGCGCTCAGCCCGCTGGGGACCGGCGTGGCCAGAGGGACGGGTAGCGCCGCCCTAAGGGTGGCTTTCTGCGGCCCTGCGGGTCGAGATCCGCACCGAGCGTGGGGGCTTTGTCGTTCAGGGAAGGAAAGCGTCCTGCCTTAAATCACAATCGCTGATGAGGGCCACTCGAGGTACTGATGTTGAGGTAGACAGTCCTTGAAAATCTGGCCGGAGGCAGTTTTAAGTTAGGGCTTCTTTAAGCACTGAAGCCTTTGACCTTTTCCAAGGAGACTTGTGGAAAAAGCCTGAGAGGTTTTATCCTTTTTAGGAATCCCGTTCTGCCACCTCAAATGAGAATTGAATAGGAGAGGCTCAGTTGGGCAAGGTGTAGCATTGCAAATGTGTTGATGCTTTCATGGGTTCTGTGCAGCATTTTTATTAAATCCATATTTTATGAATAAGTTTTTGAAAATACTGTTATAGGTAACATGACGGGCATCGATAAGGATTCAAAGTAATCTTAATTAAGAACCCCTACTTCTTCCTTTTTATTTAGATAATATAAACTGGGTTTCACAGAGCTTGACATGAACCAACAGACTATTAAACATCAATTTTGCACKGTTTCTTTGTGTCTTCTCTCCTACCCTCTGCCCTATATCAGATCAGAATGTGCCTTCCTACTTCAGTCCTGGTCCCTCTGTCCCCTTCATGGTTTGTGGTCAGATTCAGTGCTGGAGATGGTGAGAGAAGAGGGTGGGGAGAGCCAGAAAAGGAGACCTGAAAATTGACCCAATGTTAAAACTCGCTGTAACTTCAACTGAAATTAAGTGTAATATGTAACTCTTGGTTTTCAATAAAATCATAAAAACCATGTCAAACTGTGGGGGTTTTTTGCATATGTTGTGTAGCTAGCTTTTTATAAGAATATATACACCTACTGAAAAGTGTTTGGTGTGGAGGAAGGAGTTAATTTATTATATCAAGATAAAAATTGTACGGTATGTGTAAACCCTGTCTTTTTATTTGTTTTATATATATACACACATGCAGTGTCAACTCAATGTTTTATGTCTTGGTATCTGTAACTTATAAGTAGAGGTGAGCACAATATAGATATTTCTGTAGATTTTTAAAATCAGTTGCGAATGTGGCCCTTTAGATGTAGTAGTGTGTTGAGGTTGTTTTGGTTTGGGTTTTTTTTGATACTCCAAATAAGCATGCTAGCTGCTAAATGGGGAAGCATTTTGTACAGGTGTCCTACTCCTGTCACTTAACAAGTCTGTCTAATAGTAGTCTTAAGTTCCATATGATGATTAATAGGATTTGTGTAAGATGTGATCCTACAAAGATCCAAAGTTACGGTCTCTGTGACAGTACAACAGGATCATCCTACTGTAATGATATGCTTGTGTTGGAACTTGGAATTTGTTGATAGAAGCTGTTTCTAGTTCTGCCGCTGGTTTTCCTCTGTACCAAATGTACCTGTCAAGTCAATTTGTTATCCCTTAATAAGGAGCAACACATATATCGAAGCTTAATTTATTTTGTGTGGTATGCACAGATTATTTTAAAACTCTGTAAATACTGTATCCAGGCTGAAAGAATACATGTCTATGTCATTGGGCTTGGGTGAGAGTCTCTAATTAAGAGTTCTCATCTGAATAAAGTAATTAAATTCCCAACTGGTTGTCCAGTAAGAGCTGAAGAGAGCAGAATAGTGTGTGTGGCTCTGTCAAATTACTGTAGATAAGCATTATCTTGATGCTTTCACCTGGCTTTTATAGGTGTATTATAAAAAAGTTAATCATATTAGGCAAATTTTCAGATTCGTGTTTTCAAGGAGACAAAAGCATTAGACAAATGATATTTGGACCACATACCTCACTTCTAACGTCCAGTGTCTTTTTGATTCTTAGTTATCCTTTTATGAAGAAACATGCTGAATTTGCTCAGGTTGATGTTAACTTTTACCAGGACCAAAAGTGGAAATTAAAAAGCAGGAATAATAATGCAGAAGGATTGAGTTGTTGATTTGTAACAGTGCTCTTGCTTTAATATGTGTTTTTACCACGTTGAAGTTTTGTACAGTTATCACCATGTGATAAAACAGGGCAGCTTGTGGACAGGATATTAAAACTTGATTTCTGTCGTACCAAACAATTGGTATATCTTCATTAGTTCGTGAGATCGGCATCCTTTCCTAACAGCTTGGCATGTCCTACTGCATGATTTAAGACTCGGTTCTTAGGCTTGAATGTGTTTTCAAATGCAAAATTATGTATTTCAATCACTGCCACTTCAGCAAACTTAATTGCACATTTGAAGTGATTATTTTGGAAACTGCCTGTAGTTTGCAAACTGACCGATGTATACTTTTCTAGCCAGGTTCTGTGTAAACGGTGTGTGTGCAGCTTTGTGTCGCGTGGCTCGAATCCAATTGCAGGCAGCATGCTGCTGGGTGAAAGATGTCATCTGGTGTTCCTCATGTGAGGGAATCATCACCATCTGCGAAATCCTGGGTCTGGCTGGAGAGGTTGGACAACACAGGTAAACAGGATTGACATGTGATTTAGAGACGAACCAAAGGCTACTGTCTGTGTCAGAAAAGCATTGGAAATTTAGCTTCATAATTATTTATAACTAGTATTCCCTTAACAATGTGGTCAGAGCAACTGTGAAGATGCAGATACTAACAGTAAGGTGTGTCCATATGCATGGTGAAGCATGCGGGTTCAGCTGTGGGTTTGGCTGTACTGTTCCCCTGATGCAGCAGCTACTGCCATGGTAGCCACCAAAAAACTGGAAACTGTGCCCTGCTTTCAGCAGGGAAAGCTCCACGGTGTTAATGCACTGTTGTCTTCAATGAAGATGATGTTTGGGTTTAAAGTTCTGGCAAAACAGTTTCAGACATGGTTTCATGATGTTTGGGTTTTTTTTAAGGCAGGAGCAAGCAGTGCTGTGAGCACTGGAAACAAAGTTTTGCAGAGACTTGTTTTTGTGAAAGAGCTGCTGGGTGAATGCTCTGTTTTCTAGGGAGGGTTGAACTCATGCTGTGCCCTTAGTGAAGGCAACAAGTCTCTGTTCTTGATAGTTTTGTGAAAGTTACAGGAACTCGCTGTAAAAAAACCTACCAGTTTGTACTCAAAATTTACGAGAGGGATGGATGCATATAGGAGATGTGAACAGTATCCTAGAGACAACGGAGGTAAGAGTTTTGCCTGAAGTGAAGAATTTACCTAGTCTCTTGTTTATAAACATCTTGCAAAGTTGAGCACTTTGTTTGCACAGAACCAGCTGTGTTACAGCTGTTCCATGTTCTCATTATTAGTCTCTGCAGAGGGTGAGTGGGCGGATTTCTTCTTTTGCTGATTACACCGATGCAATATATTCACCAGACAGTTTGATTAGCAAACCACTGAGAAGGGGTCTCAAAAGAAACCAGCCGTGTTGATTTGACGTGTGGTAGAGTTGTCCATGTGGGCTGCCAGAATAGCTGGAAGCCTTTAGAATGGTTTTTAAAGTTGTTATTTTTTTCTTTTTTTTCCAGAGGAGTGGAAGGCACTAATGTTGATCTGTATTACGGCGGCAGTAAGTAACTGCAGTCTGTACTTGCGTGTGAGCTAGGGAGTCACTAAATAATTGTTAAAGCTCAGCAGTTAATACATATGGCCATTATAATTATGGTGTCATCGATTTAGGTGCTGTGATTATTGCTGAAATGTGTATTATTTAAAATATGATGCACTCATTAAACTTGGACAAAATGCTCTGGTTTTAGAGAAAACAGAGGAATCTAATGTGAATGTACAGGTGAAAGTGCATATGTAAGAAATCATTTCATATGACCTTAATACTAAAATTACTGCCTGTGAATTTAGTCAGTGGGATGGATACTTGAATAAAGTGGGAGAAGGGCTGGAGGGGTGGTAAAGGCTGAAGAATTCCAAATAATTTATAATTCTGTTTTGTGCCACTTAATTGCAACACCAAATTTAGCTGTGATGCAGGTTGTTTGCTAAGGTCCAGCTGTGGAAACAGCTGATGCAGCTGTAGTGCAGGAAAGGAATGAGGACTTCGAGTGCAGTATAAGCTGAACTTGAGTTAACAGTGTCATGGTGTCATGAATGGGTGGCTTAAGGCTGCTTAAAGAATCGCCGTCAAAGGTATTGGCAAAAGGTGGTTTTAACAGGAATTTATAACGGTGCGACTTAACAAAGTTCGATGGCAAGGTTCACTCTATCACTTACTACATGGATGAAACATAYGAAGGAAGATCAAGTTAGAATCGAGTTAGAATGATTTATACAGAGACTGAAGATGCAAAAGGGTAAGGGAGACCCTCCCGTGGAGTCACGAGGTTCAGAGTGGACCCCCTTGCTTTCTAAACTCCTGATGGAGCTTAGGTGCGGCTGGATCCACTCATAGTCCCAGTCTTGGTCAACGGTTTATGTCTAAGGGATTATATGTATCTAGTAGCAGTCTAAGGTTCATTCACAGTTTTAAGGTGGATCACAAGATTTTAGTAGCACTTAATCATTGACTAATTTAGCATTTACAAAGTGAGTCAATAGAATTTACTACAATCACAATGTCTTAATTATAGATTCGAGATGGCGATGTTTATACTGTACTTACTATCGGGTACCTACATCAATTAACGCATGCACACAGACACAAAGATACATAAATGTACAAAGCTATACCTGTTAAAAATTCCCGTGGAGTTCAGTGAAATATTCACTTCAAATGTCTTGGCATTTCTCAGTGGRCAAGGGTTGAGCCTCAAGGAGTGAAGGGTTTTGGCCCAGGTCCCGTCGTCAGCTTTCGTCGACGGTCCTCTGAACTTCGCAAAATAAGAGAGTTCACGAGCTCTGAGAGGCGTCCCGCTCAGAGGGAGATGCTGGTCACAGCCCGCTGCGGTCCAGGAGAGCTCAAAGGGCCTCGCTTSGGACCACTGTTTATAGGTTTGCAACGTGATTGACTTTCGTCATCAGTAAATTTCCACCCTGGACACAATCCGGAACAGTAACAATGGTACCATTCCACTTGAGCTACGATGCAGGTAGGGAACGTTCCAAGGCTGTCRGGGATGATGAATTATTTCYGCTTTCGTTTCCCACCTTGGCCAGGCAACAGGAGTTCCTGGTACAGTCAGTGCCGCTCCCCACCTGGTACGGTCAAGGGACGCTTCACCGCCCAACTCATTACACAAAGGCCAAGGCCTAAAGGGAATTCCTGAGATCGTAGAGCGGTCCAGGGAAGGGGGGGAAATGCACCACCACACATGGTGCTGCAGAACAGCCAAATGCTGTCTTGAAATTCACAGGAGCATAGTTTAAGAGATCCAGGGAGTAATCTGTGCTGTGCTGGGCATTGGCATGGCTTTGGTTGATCTGCTTGTGATTTTAGATGATCTGGACGAAAAAAAAGCTGGCACAGAACGTCTACAGAGGTGAGATGCAGTGCTGAAGAAGTGGCTACTGCACGCGTTCCTTGTGCAGAGACGGCAGTTTCTCAGGTTGAATTGTAATGGTGATGTATTCAGATTAAAAATTAATTTTAAAAATTACTTTATCATAAACTCAAGTTGGAAAGTGAGGATTTATTTAGAATTGAACAGCTGGTGCTATTTTCTTGACGCTGTCATGCACAAAGACTTGTTTTCTTACTTGATTTTCACTGAGATAATGTACTGCTAAAACAAGTTAAATTTAACAACTGTAGTAAAAAACTCCTGGAAATAACTTCTGTAGGAACTAAAGAAAAAAGCACACAGACCTGCTCCCTTAGCATTAGTTTATTTGTCAGAGTTATCTCATGTTTATCTTTCTGTCGCTACTATGTAACTATGATAACTGGCGTGTACTTCCTATAATTGCAAAACTTAGGTTTTTCTTTTACTAGCATTGCACTGCATATCATATCTTACATTGTCTTCCTGTTTGAAGAGAGTAGATACTCAGGGAACGTGGATTTTATTTTTGCACCTGTATAATATTTGATTTCCACCCACCTCCATTATTATCAAACACTATTAATATTGCACTTTGAGGGTACAGACATTTAAGCCACTTTTCCGCAGTCAGACATGAGCTCGTTTAGCTAAGATGCTGAACCGGCGAGCTTTGAGCTGTGCTGGCTCRTTAGGACCTCTCTGAAGCTAATAAGAGGCAGGGTGCAGCAGCACCCAGCTGGGACCAGCCTCCCATGGCCAGTTCCCAGTTTGGGGAGAGCACAAGTGCAGGTTGCTTTGAGTGAGGGCAGGGTGAGCCCGTCCGTTTCTACACGGTCGCATTTTAAGTGTCTTATGGTGGTCTGATGAAGGAAGTAAGCGAGTACCCTTTGCCTTTTACTTCTAATCTTTCTTGGATTGTGAGATCAAGGAAAATTTCTTTGTGAATATCCACTRTAGTTCTTAGGTTGCAGATAAGAGATTAAAAATGCAATCAGCTTGTATAATTTTACTTCAACTCTGTGTGTGTTTGTGCATGCGTACATGTATTGAAGGAATGCATTATATGTTGTGATTTTACATTGTTCAGTATAGGAAATAAAGGTATTCTGATGAGGAATTTATTTGATATCTCTGGTGTGTGTGTGTGTGTGAATGTTTTCTGTTGAGCTGGGTATTTCTCTTCAATGCTAGAGAAGAAAGCCAGTTTTACCCTGTTTGTAAACATTGCTTCTCAAGTGTTCAAGGTTTGTTACAAACATGGTAGAATTCAGCCCAATGTTGTAACAGTATTAAAATTGAATGGGCAGTGCTTTTACTGTTTCCAGTCCCATACCAAGCCAGTTCTGCCACTTCAGGGTGGAGATACTGATCTGTGTGAAATAGCTCCTCAATCACTATTTTACAAAATTCATACATGTCTTGAAATTAGAGCTAAAACTATAAAGCATAGTCCTTGCACCTCTGGCAGAGTCCAAATTAACAGTCTCTAAATACATAAACATTAAAAGGCCTTTACTTCATCAGATTTTTCTGCCATGGTGGAATTAAATTTTTAAATCACATGTTTGCTGTCTAGAATTAATGGTGCTACTAAAGCATTCCATTTAATGTGAAACTTAGTCCTATCCAAACAAGATCTACTCACCTCATACAAGAAGATAAGGGGTCTCATTCAAATCTGAAAGCAGATGCTTCGTCTCTTCCTGGCTCTGCCCAGCCTTCCCTGGGTTACTCCCTTTAGCCTTGTGGTTTATGATGGATTTAGGTGCCGGTTACTATAAGCTGTAGGTGCAGTTCCTCATTTCTTGGGCACATCTTCCCAAACAAGGACACCTGAAAGATGTTCTTGCCCTCTTGTGTGAGCACTTCACCCTCATTTTGTATGTGTTTGCCTCCTCAAGCTGCRACCCTCTCCCTGTGGCTACTGCACCCCTTCATCCTCTGGCACGTCCCCTTCCCTGCCTGTCAGGTGCAGACTTGAACTTGCATGGTGCGAGAACCCCAATTTGCCACGGGAACCCCCAACCTGGAATGATTTAAAAAGACAAGTCGTCCTAAGGAGCGATGTGATTGATTTTGCATTTGTGTTTAGGAGGGTTGAATCTGACTGCTTTTGATTTCCTACAGTGAGCATAGCTTTAACAGAGGTTAAAGTTGCTTTTGTTATCCCGAGGTGCAAGTTTGCTATTTATAGTCTCTCTTTCTCTTTTTTTTTGTTAAACGTTGCTGCCTAAAATAAGTCTAAATCAAGTGATTTTTTTTTTTCCCCTGAAGTTTTTAACTTTTTGCATTGTTTTTTATATGTTTTGATAGAGCACATATCTTTCACCCTTCCTTCCTGTCGGAAAGTCCCCCGTCAGTGCATCTGTATTTTGAAATACAGAATTTGTAGGAAGCTGGGGGGAGAAGGTGTGCTTAAGTTTCTTTTACAATGGAATTATAGCACTACTAGTTAGAGTATATTTAAATACACAGTGGTCTTTTATTTTTGCTCTTAGAAACGCACTTACACTTTCTATGTGTAAACAAAATACAAAATTACTCTCAAATGTTTCCTATACACCTGTCGCTTTATGTATAGATGGTTATTTTTTGGAAACACAGCGGTTTCCAAGACAGACAGTCTGTGGTCTGGCCAGCAGGGTGAGGGCTTGTACACAGAATATGCTTTAAGACTGTGAATCTAAAAGGAAATATTAGTGAAGCTTCCAGCTTGTCTGTCTTGGGATTCAGTTAATAAAACAGGAGCAGCTTGTTAAAGAAAAAACATTCGTAAGATTTTTTTAATTTCAAAGTGCCATTTAGAATTCTGTCCTGCTTCATATGCACTGGTAAAATATTTTCAAATATTGGCATATGAAGCAAAGAGCAAGTGGGTCTAAAAGGCGGTGTTGCCTTAGCAACTACGGTCTTAGTTTCTGGATAGATTGGAACTATTGGTTTTTAACACATTGAGTTAAAGAAATCTCTCTGGACATTAAAAAAAAAAAAAAAAAAGGGTGAAATCGTATTCAACATGAAGCTAGTTATGTTTTTGGTTTGCTGGTGTGTCTGATTATTTCACAACAGATGTGCTTTAAGTTATACATATCCTTCTATRTATAGAAGGATTTATTTTTTTTCCATCAGAGCTTCATAAGTTATTCAAGAACTGAATTGATTTTGTTTTTTAGAAATACAGTTTTGATGATGTGGTAAGGGTGGTTTTGGTTTTTTTTTCCTTGCAAGGAGTCCCAGGGATATCAGATATATTCTGCTTAGATATATTCAGCACATAACCCCAGTCTCTTTTGTCCAGAGCTGTAGGGAGCTTTTTCCCCTGTTCCAAACGTGTTCTTTGCAGCTTATTTCTTCCTCTGAACAATGTTACTTAATTTTCACTCTTTAGTCTATGAAAAATGTCCTGAAATTTTCCAGTAGTGTATTTTTCTTTATAAACTGTGGGATTGCATTATATACTGGGTGCTCTATGATCATGGCATGTTATCACGATCCTGTTCTGTTTCCACTTGCACTGCCATCGTGGAAAACGTCAGACCAAGAGCAGGCTGAATTCAGATCAGTCCAATGTAGGGAGCAGTAACAAGAGTATGTCTAACTTTTTTTCCTGAAAAAGTCTAAAGCTGAGAATGAATACAGTGTTATTTCTAGGGAGCGCTTTGTGCAATAGATGTCGGAAGAAACAGAACGGGAATGCCTCTGGAAATGAGGTGTCGTCTTTGGGGGGTCTGAAACTTTGAGCATCTTGATCCTGGAGGTGTCTGTTTCCTGAGATCCTTTTGGGGAACTTGGGAGCCTGAAAAACTGGGATTCTGGGGAAGCTAGTTGAATCCCTACTTCTCTGTCAGCTCAGGAAGGTAAGAGTTTAGGTGTCAGGCGCCATAAGAAGCAACACATCCAAACCCAGGGCCGAATGAAGGATGCGAGACAGTTGTAGCAAAGTGAAAGCAAAATGCAAAGCAAAAGTTTGTGACAATTAAAAAAACAATTGATATTCACCTTGGGTAGCTTACGGCTCTGTGAGTGTGTGTTATGCCCAGGGGAATTCTCACTCCGAGATGGATAATTTGTGTGTTTGCAGGTCTTGTGTGGTAAACGTTGGAATTTTTCACCTGATTTGCTTTTTAGTAGAATCCTTGTTAAAATTTGATGCAAGTGACTAATTACTGATTTTGATAAAGCTAATAAGGGATTTTGTGCTAAATAATTGTGTATCCCACTTTATTGTGTTCATATGCTTGTTTGTTTCATAAAAATCATGCAATGAAACAGATCAGTAATGCTTGTTGCTTGATCCTACTGCTGTATAGCTGATGAATTCATGGATTTAAGACAAATAATCCGTATTTCATTACTAGCAAGTGCTAGAAATAAAAATGTACTCTGGACTATTGGTTGAAAAACAAATCCTGAAGTCATAAGAGAGGATTAAAGTTGGAAAAAAAATCTCTCAAGAGAAATGTTAAAAAACGAAGAGAGTAATGACATCTGCTTAATAGCACCCAGCTCTCTCAACCAACATTTATGAACCTTTGAAGTCTTTAAATATAGGAAATAAAAGCAGCAGAGAGAAAAAAAAAAAAAGCAATGTGTGAGAGAAATCAGAATAAACTAGCAGTCCAGGTTATCTGAGAATTTTGTTTTCTACATGGGAAAGCTTTGAAGCCTGTCTGAAATGTGTTCTAAAGAGACTAATGAAGCTAAAGAAAAAAGCATAGGGATAAAGCTTAAAGGGCAATAGAGCTACATTTAATTCACAAATGATGTTAGCAGTAGGAAGAGGAATCTTATAATGCCTGGACATTCTCCCTGTTTCTGAAGGTGGTTTCTTTCACTTCAGGGCATCTATCAGCAGGAAGGGTTTT
Organism: Phoebastria nigripes; assembly: GCA_035582835.1. Taxonomy (NCBI): domain Eukaryota; kingdom Metazoa; phylum Chordata; class Aves; order Procellariiformes; family Diomedeidae; genus Phoebastria; species Phoebastria nigripes. The sequence continues at coordinate 452,926 of JAYKAV010000134.1, forward strand.
TCAGTTGAGAGAAAAACAATGACAGCCTTTCAAGTTAATGTCAAGTCTGATGGAAAAGTCAGAACAAAAACCCTAAAAGGGTATGTTTGGAAATAGTTGTGGAAATGCAGCTCCCTCCATACCTAGGTGTGGCCTGTCCTTCAGGAAGGCAAATTAATTCTTTGATAATCTTCCTGAATGCTATTTTTTTTCTTNCCCCCCCCATGTATTAAGTCTTATGTACCTTATTTGACTTCTGGAGTTCATTTCTTAGGGAAACTTCTTAATGCATTGAGAAAAGAATCAATTTGTTGTGATCCAGGAAGTTGTCTCTGCAGGTAATGGTTTTCTGTGAATTTAAGCTTGAAAATCAGGGTAAATGGAGCTTCGCCACGCAGAAGAATGTTGTTCAACAGGCTTCTGATGAAAATGTATTTCCTTGTTTCTGATGGTCCTGRTTTGAACTTGCGTGGCTAAACATGATATGAGTATTATCAGTATAAGAGAATCAATGGTATTACGAATAGTTAAATTTTGGTCTAATGGGTCATGGAAAGTAGGCTTTACCAGCCATAATACTGTTGCATAAAAATGAGCTTAATCTTATTGTTAGTTTTATTCACTTCCTAGAATGGTGTTTTACTATGACAGTCAAAGTGAAAGGCATTGATGGTTGCAGAGACTTTTACAGAAGTTCAATGAATCCATTAAAGATGTAAAKTCAGAGCATCGGTGTTTCAAAAACGGGGTATCACCTAGCAGGAGGGTCTGCTTGGATTGCTTTAGCTAAATCTTCTGGTGTTACTTTGCAGCAAGTCCTGTTCTGAGTCCWTTGTAAGGAAAGGTCCAGGCTTACCTTTGGGGAAAAAAAGTCACCGAGACTACAGATGATTAAATGTTTAAAAGAAGCCATCCTATTTAATGGTGGGCGTTTTCTAATCTGCTATTTAATCCTGCAAATAATAGTATGGGAGGAACAAAATAATCAAAATCAATATGTTAATTTGATGTTGAACCTGAGAAATAAGCTGAACATGGGCAGAGGTATAGGCACACGAGGAAAGCAGATTCCTTCTCTGATCATGTCCCACGCCTGGGAAGGGCATCAGGAAGAGCCCTGTCCCTGAGGTGTTAGGAACGCCATCTCCAGGGTGATGTTCTCCATAGTCGCTCAAAAAAGCTTTTTAATTACGCTGGCATATGCCCACAGAGTGAAATAATGGGGAAATTGCAAATGTCTTTTTCAGTAAWCTGTTTGAAACAAGCCAACACTTCCCGGTTGGTCATCCTGCCATGTTTCTATTCAGCTTAAAATGGCTTTTAAACTTACTAAGTTTCTTCAGTGTTCCATTTGACTTTGACTTAAATGTTTGCTACCCCTACCCTTTGCTACGGAGGCCTTTCTATAAAGAGAAGATTTCACCCTGCGTTGTTGTAAAGTGTTTTTGCTTATTCTTCCATCGTGTWGAAGTGTTCTGGCAATCTGCGTGGTGTGTAATGGAAAATGAAATCAGTCTGACAGTACCAAATGTTATCTGTACACCTGCTTGCTTTTGGCACCGTTCAGCAGCTTTACTGTTCTTCCTAATGCACGATGGCAAAGTCTGTTAGAGGCAACTTTTTTAATGATGTCAACAATTAAAAATTTTAGTCAAATTTTCACATTTTCCTGCTGGTACGCCGCTTCCCGCTGGGTGTGCTCGCAGCCCGGGAGAGCAGAACAGTCCCACAACCAACACTTTCTGCCAGCTGTGCATTTTCATGGGGGAGCAGGAACCCATGGGGCTGTCACCCTGTCCAAAATCTGGGTTTGGAGAAGTGTTTGAGGGTGACTCGGGGAGAGGGATTTCCTGGAGAGCGGCTGATTCTGCAATGGGCAAACCTGACAAATCAAATACTATTGGCATCATTAAGAAACGTAATTAAGCATTTTCTTGTGGAGTTAACCATGATTATGGGAGAGCTCTTGAAGAATTTTTCAATACGTGTAAGTATATTTAGAGGTGTTGAGTACAAATTAAAAAAATTGGATTTTATGCAAAATGTAAATAAAATATGTTGTATTTTAATTCTGGCAGTGCCTGCTCTATTGAGCTGGGCTTAAGTTCTGCACCGATGCTGTCCATTTTCATTGTTTCTCTCTCGCTTCTTAAGCAACCTCAATTTCGGAGATTTTCAGAAAGCAATCATACGATCGGTTGTGTTCATGAACGCCCTTGAATCCATTTCTGAACAAGGAAGGGGTTCCCGGAGGCCACCTCGTCCGGGCCAGCACTGGAGCAGGGCCAGCTCTGCGGTGGGTTTGTCCTTGAAGGGTTTGTCCAGCTGGGTTCCAGCATCTCCCAGGGTGGAGGTCCCACAGAGGGACAGTTAGCTGGCTTCCTCTGTGCAAATGCCGTATAGGGAACTAACGCTGCGTTAACTAATACTTCCTACAAGAACAGGGTGTTGGGGGTATAGCTATTTCATCATTAGTGGACAGCAAATGTGGCAATGATCTTTTTTTTTCTAGTACTTTAGTGCATTAAAATAGCTGTTTTAGACCAGAGCGAAGCTGCCAGCAGCCGTAGCAGCGATCTGATAGTGATGTGTGGGCTCAGGTGCTTGTAGAATCAAAGACAGGCTTTTCATTGTTGTTGTCCTTAATTCTGTTCTGGTTTTAGGACTCCTCCTTTTGCATTGGTGCATTTTTTTTTTTTAAACGCAAAAAGTTTTCCTGACCAGAACTTCTTCCTGAATCCCACAGTGAAGAGTTTGTGGCTTAAACGTGTCTTATGCGAAGATTACTTCTGAATTATTGTCATCATCGTACAGCACCGTCAGGGCCCCGATGGGCGCGAGCAGCGCTGATTGCGTATCAGAGCTATTGTTTCTGCTGCAGACTGGGAAGGAGCGGAGAGTGCACGTACGCTGCAGGACCTCGAAGATAATACGTTATAAATAAACATCTAAAATTCTTCTGAAGTCGCAGCATATGATCGCATGGAAGATTGGATCCTGACCATGTTATATAAAGATTGCTGCTAATGGCTTTTGGCAATCTAGTCTCTAAATTGGAACGCTGAAATGATTGCAAATTGTCTGCTTCAATATGGATCCTACAGCTGTCTGGAAGACGGTGGAAGGAGAGTTTAATTAATGTTTGTTCTTGTCAATGTACTGATCAGGTTTTCATGCAAGGTTCTCTTCTTCTGTGCTTTTTTGGTCAAATTTTATTTTAAATTTGTTTGCTATGCTACACAGTAGCTCCAGTGGAAACATAAGCATCCGCCAATGAGGAGCTTAAATTTAGGGCACGTTGTAGAAATCTGAGAACGTTTTTCTGTTTGGATAAAAATGTTTTCCGTGTTTTCCTCTTCCACTGCTGCTATGGGATGCTTTAAAACAATAATCAAAAATATTTACTTTCCAAAGCGTCTTCGTGCCCGTTTAGTCCTTTGTTTGTACTCTGCTGCTCGGCTGCACCGTGGGCAGCGATCACGCTTTGGTGGCTGCAGCCAGCAATTCCCTGTAAGCTGGAGCAACCGAACTGATTTCTGAACTCCTAATCCTGCAAAGCCTTCAGATGATGGTTATTTTAGCTTCATGTCTGATAAAATGGGGCTTGTGAGACGAGGACATTTGCCGTCTGTTTCTTCTCTGTTCTGTTCCTCGTCACTCCCCAGAAGAGACCTTTGGAGCCCGCTGGGCAGCTTTGGGGAAACTGGAAGGGTAGAGCTTGCAAAGACAAGGGGTCGGCAGAAGAGGCAGTATTTTTCGGCAGAAGAGGCAGTATTTTTCCCCAGCTTGAAGGGAAAACTGTTGGTTGAACTCAGCTCTTATTGCACAACAAAAAAATCACATGGGAGATGTTACAAATGCCCAACCATTGGAAAACATCTGAGTTTGCCCTCTGTTATGCATATCTATATGTATATATCTATATGTATATATCAGAAGAGCACCTCTGATGACATATGCTTATGGGAAGCTATAGCACTATACAGCGTGGTTAGTTTGCTTACTCATGGCTTTACCTGCTAAAATGGTAAAAAATGGTTAAAAAAGTCTAGAGACTAAAGGAAGGAGTCCGCCACAGGTAAAGCCTTGGAGTGAATTTGTTTTAATGAATTTTGCTGTATTAATTAGCATTCCGATTTCCTTCTGCAGGGACCAACAGGATATTCTTCCTGTACCATTTGCGCTGTGGCAACCCCGAATGGCGTGGTGGCTGCTCTTGTGTTTTTACGGTACCCGATGCGGCTGGTGTGGTGACTCAATGACATTTGCTAATGCCTCCTTGAAGATGCATCTTGAGCCTACTGATGGAGTTTGATGTCTTAAAGAACACTCTAGAGAACGATGGTTCAGGTCTTAAAATAGTTTGCTGTTCTCTGTTTCAGATCTATAGATGAAGCCTTAGACTTAGTGGATGTTATGTGTAAAAAAAGGAAAGGGGACATATGCTTATGTACAAAATATGACTACCTTCCAGAAAAACAGACTATGTTTCAAACCCGTAAGATATTTTCTGATTTTTTTTGTAGTATTTTTGTCTGTGCTTCTAGCTGTGCTATAGGGGTGCAGGTAAAAGGAGACAAAACCAATTTGCAATTAAAGATGTTAATGAAGTCCAATAACTTCTTTTCCTACTGCTCTTGCTGTTTAAATTATACCTGATAAAATCAGCAATTTTTAGTTCATATAGTCAAGTACTTGGGCTCTCTGATATTTGTACAGCACTGTTTGGTTTTTTTTTTTCCCCCTAACACTGCAGGGAAGAAGTTATTTAAGCATTTTTATTGGATTCAGAGAAAATATAATTTCTTTTATATCTGATTTTGCAAGTTACTCTTTCCTGTGTTTTTATAAGCATCTCAATCTTGTGCGTAAACTACTTGATGTTGTATTTACCTGCAAGGAATGCAGCTATGTGCAGCCGTTATTGAATATGCAAAAATATTTGCGCTAAGAATATAAGAAGATTTTGACAAAGAGACAAAGGCTAACAATGCTGCTCTGTTCTTATACACTTAAATCTTATATATATTCATGTGTTTTAGAGTTTGTTGGCAGAGGTACACACTGAAGAGCCACAGAAGTAACTATTACAGGTTTTTTGTCTTTGCAAAGTATATGAAACGGCTTACCTTTTCTGCAGTATTTTTCCCATGCTTTTAAGAAGATCAAGTCTGCCAGTCATATATGGTGCAGTGATAGATGATGGAACGTGGTTTGTCTCACTTAATTTGCTTAATATAATCTACCAGAAAAAAATTCCATTTTAGATAAATGTAAACTGGTTGTATGTTATAACTGAAATTGTGAAGAAACATTAATTTCTAAGTAAATTTATATGATTTCAAAGTCAGTATTCTTAAGAATTTACAGTCTTGATATTTGACAAATGCCACAATAGTTGACTGTACTCTGAAACCTGTTTCTGTATGAAAGCACATGTATATGCAATTGAATTTTCCTTATGTAGACCTATACGTATAGCTGTCGTCAAAGGCAGTGCTTTCCTTTTTTCACTTTGCACTGCACAGAAAATACTATAGATCTAAATACTTTGTTAACAACCTGTATTTTCCRACCTGTATTCTTGCAGAATATTGTTGGTCTGTTTGTAAATACCTTTTCAAACACCGTTGGCAGGTGGAACAGTTCAGCATTTCCACCCTGCGTTCCTTAACCACGTGAACCTTTCCTCAGTTCGAAACCATTTTGTCTCAAATTATTCAAGCCCATCATTCTTATGTTCTCTGCTTAGGGCAGAATTGGGGTCTATGGACACAGCACTAGTCTAATCGAGGTAGTGGTTGTTCTTGGTTACAGAAAGTCTAATGTAATTCTCCTCAGCTGGTGCGTGTAAAGTGGTCATCTTAAATTGTGTTACATTGGAAATTAAATTTCTTAATGAAAATAGCTACATAAAATAGAATAAATATATCTGTGATACAGTATGTATGGTAGGTGGGTGGGTTTGGAAGACTTTGTGTTTATTTTAATGCTTTCTCCTGTGTGCCGTGTCTGATGCAGCTACTGATGGACTAACTGGCACGGGTGATTGCCGGGTGCCAGCTCGTGAATGACTTCACAGCTGGGTGTAGCAGCTAAAATCCAGGCAGGCTAGGGTTATAATGTACTCCTTAACCTGCCCACAACTCATTGTTACTTCTCAGATCTGCTTGTCAGCAGCTAAAACGTCCAGTGTCCACCCAATTTGGTGTTAAAACTCTAGTAAGAAGATCCTTAAGTTCCCTCCTGAGCCCTTTTGGATGTGGGAGGTATGACCTGCAAAGCACTGTACGTTTGCAATGACTGATGCAAACACCTTCCCTGCTGCTTTTGGTATGTCTTGCCCTATGGCACATGTAAGGGAGAGACTAAACATGAGCTCAGGTTGTCGCAAATGAGTGGTTTAGAGGCTGCTCAAAGAATCACCGTCAAAGGTATTAGCAGAAAGCGATTTTAATAGAGATTCATAAAAGCGTGACTTAACAGAGTTCGATGGCAAGGTTCACTCTATCCCTTACTRCATGGATGAAGTATGCAAAGGAAAATGGTGTTCTCATTGGGCTAGAACGATTTGTACAGAGACCAAGGATGAAAAGGGTATGGGAGACCCTCCCGTTGAGTCAYGAGGTTCAGAGAAGACCCGGCTGGATCCAATCTTAGTCTCCGACTTGGACAACGGTTTATGTCTAATACCAAAAGGAKAAGGAGACCCTCCCRTTGAGTCACGAGGTTCAGAGAAGAGCCCCTTGCTTTCCAAACTCCTGCTCAGAGAGGAGTCTACGTGCGGCTGGATCAACTCCTAGTCTCAGACTTGGTCAACCGTTGATGTCTGGTACAAACAGGTAAGGRATTATATGTCTTTAGCAGCAGTCTGAGGCTCATTCACAGTTTTAAGGTGGATCACAAGATTTTAGCAGCACTTAATCATTATCTAATTTAACATTTACAAAGTAAGTTAGTAGACTCTAGTACAATCATGACTTAATTACAAATTATGCTTACTATTAGTTCACACACACACACAGGCAGAAATATATATATATAAACGTACAAAGGGTACCTGTTAAAAATTCCCCTCGAGTTCCGTGAAGGAATAGTCACATAAAATGTCTCGGCATTTTTCTCAACRGGCGAGGGTTGAGCTTCAAGGAGTGAAGGGATTCAGCCCAGGTCCTGTTGTCAGCTKTCGGCGACGGTCCTCTGAATATCGCAGACCCGAGGGGTCGCGAGCTCTGAGAGGCGTCCCGCTCAGAGGGAGATGCTGGGTGCAGCCCGCTGCGGTCCAGGAGAGCTCAAAGGGTCTCRCTTAGGACCGCCGTTTATAGGTTCGCAAGATGATTGGCTTGAGTCGTCTGTAAATTTCCAYCCTGGCCMMAGTCCGAGGTGGGAGTTACTAAAATTCTCAAGGTTTCAGTGTTGTTACCCTTGAGCTGTGACCCAGAGAAGGGTATCGGGAGATGACACCTGGGCCAGGCAGCGGGGGTACGTTCCCAGCCTCAGCTACGCAGAGTTTCTGATAGAGTCAAGGAGCGCTCAGCCGCCAGACTCGGTACGCCAAGGCCAAGGTTCCRCGGGAATTTCTGAGACCAACAAGCGGCCCAGGAGAGGCGGGGGGAGGAATGCACCAGCACACAGGTAAAGCCTGTAACTCTCAGAACCTGTATGTGAGGCCCCCAGACCGTGCAGCGGGTGGGGTGATTGCCTGAACTGTTGATTTGAGTGCAGAAGAGGCTTTTGGCCACAACTGGCTGGTTGGACGTGGTGCAGACAGCTCTGTTTCACGGTCCTGCCGATGTTCAGAGCCTGGGCACCTCTCCAGGTCCTGCTCTCCAAAGTATTTCACACAGAATAGGCAYGGACATGCACTCTTTGAGAGTCAGACTTTTTCCTTGTCTTGTGAAAAGTTCAGAAAGAAGTGGGATCTCTATATAATATATTTATACTTTCCTCTTGTACCATCCACATCCTCCTAGTGTTGCATGAGATAGGTGTGATCCTTCACTTTGTGCTTTTCGGTGCCCTTTTGGATTCCTGTTGTCACCCTCCAGTGAAGCACAGTTCCTTCAAAGGACGAGGAGTTGCAAAGTTTTGGTCGGCAGAGACAGCTTTAGCCAAAAGTGCCCGATTCTCTCGTAGAGCAATCCCTTACGTGTTTGCCCTTCATTGCATGCTACTTTATTACAGTTCAAGAAAGAAAAATAAAAAGTACGCAGATGATGTGGGCTTGATTAGTATTGCTGTGTAATGTGGTGGTTGACCTGGAAAAGGAGCTTTATTTAACACGCAGCAGCGTGGGAGGGCAAATTGCCATGCTATCAAAAGAGTATGCTGGATTTTTTGCTTTTATTAAAGTGCCTGGGCATGGATCACAGTTGTATCGAGTGCAAGCTCACTGAAGAGTTGAGCTTTCTTTGAATTAGGCTGGTGGTCAGGTAGCGGCGGTACCTTTCCCGTGCACCAGATCCCACTGAGAAAGGTGTTGCAATCATTTATCCTGCCTGCCTCGCCCACAGCCCCTGCCTGCCTGCCTGCAGGCTTTGACGTTCAGCTTGTCATCCGAGCTACGCTTTGTGCTTTACGGGGTAACCGTGAAAATGTGTCCGTCAAAGAAGGTTTCTTCAAAGATGTGAATAAAAAGCAGCCGTAATCGCAGCGGGTATTTTATGACTGACAGCACAAATTAAAAATGTATAAAATACGTTTTTATTAATACATGCAATGTCTGTGAAATCTTATGCCGAGTTTTTATACTTGTTATACAAAGCAGTCAAACAAGGTCTGTCCCGTTCCTCCTCCAGCTGTCGATGTCATGGGTGGGAAAACAAACTGCTGCTCCCGTTTCAAGTMTCTCTTAACTATCGCTAGTTTGAAGAATTAGAAATAAATACATTCTAAAGTCAATATGATTTTGCAGGGCCTGGTTCAATTATTTCAGAAAATGTTTCTATTAAATAAAATGCATTTCAACTGTTGCTAGAGCAGAGTCCTGCCCCGTTAGTGGGGAAGAGCTGAGCTGCTGCGGGGAGGAAGGGAGTGGTGCTCCCACGAGGGATGGAGACAATCCTCCTCCATGCGTGCGTGAGGCTAGCCAGCAAGCGACGCAAGGTGAATTACAGCTCGCTGGGGATAGGACTCTGCATGGTATTTTTCCATCTGCTTGTCTTGAAGTACACAACTAGAGTGCTTGGACCCTTTTACAGTGCGACTCCGAGGATGCTTGTTGTGGTTTAACCCCAGCCGGCAACTCAGCCCCACCCAGCTGCTCGCTCACTCCCCCCCGGTGGGATGGGGGAGAGAGTTGGAAGAGTAAATGTGAGAAAACTCATGGGTTGGGATAAAGACAGTTTAATAGGTAAAGCAAACGCTGCGCACGCAAGCAAAGCAAAAGAAGGAATTCATTCACTACTTCCCATCGGCAGGCAGGTGTTCAGCCATCWCCAGGAAAGCAGGGCTCCATCACGCGTAATGGTGACTTGGGAAGACAAACGCCATCACTCCGAACGTCCCCCCCTTCCTTCTTCTTCCCCCAGCTTTATATGCTGAGCATGAYGTCCTATGGTATGGAATAYCCCTTTAGCCAGTTGGGGTCAGCTGTCCTGGCTGTGCTCCCTCCCAGCTCCTTGTGCACCTGGCAGAGCAYGGGAAGCTGAAAAGTCCTTGACCAGTGTAAGCACTGCTCAGCAACAACTGAAACATCAGYGTGTTATCARCATTCTTCTCATACTAAATCCAAAACACAGCACTATACCAGCTGCTAGGAAGAAAATTAACTCTATCCCAGCTGAAACCAGGACAATGCTGTATGGTCTGTGGCTGCGTTTTATAGAGACAGCCCATCCCTGACACAGACCCTTGCACCCTTCTTTCTGAGCGGAGTCAGATTTTCACTATAGCTTGAAGATTTCTCTCCCCACCCAGCCTTCTGGCAGCAGGCAGCAAAGACAGTCGATACGGTCCAACTCGGTGTCACTGAAAGAGTGTCGAGAGGTAACGCAATCGTGCTCAGGTGGCCTTCTCCCTTCTGGCATCTTTTTTACTCGTTTGTGGATGGAAACGTGATCTTTCAGCCCTACTCGTTCCACGCAACGTCGTCCCCCTGGGCGTGTATGAAACGTCTTCAGCATTTGTAGATGATTCATTATTTCTTTATTATACAGTGTGTGAAATCGTTCTCTGCACTTCCTAGAGCACGCGTAACATCCACGGGGGATTTTTTAAAGTTTATTTTTAGCTTTTCCAAATAATTCACAGATTTGGATTAAATTTCACTCTACGTAGCAATTTAAAACAGTTGGTGTATGCTAAACGTCTGTCGCTGAAAACCATGACCTACAAAAACTGTGTTATAATATCCTAAGCAATGAATTATTCAGATGCTCACACATACAGTAGATGCAAGAGCGGCTTCGGAAATCCAGACTGAGCTTTTGATCCCATCTTTCCTCCCCTTCTGGCACTTGGCCTGTGCTACAGTCAGGGAAAGGGCTACGGGAGGCAAAATAAAACCAAGCAGAGTAAACCAAAGAAAGAAGATGGAGAAGAGGCAGAAAAGGTAAAATGGTTATCATGAAGGTATGATGCTCAAGGATGTTGTGTACAGAGTCTCTGCTCGCCACCTTGGATTGTAAYGGATATGGGAAAGAGTTTTTTTGAGAAGGAATAAAAGAATAGTGACTGGAAAAGCAGTTGATGCTGCAGCATTTATATATGCAAGTTTCCAGCCACTGCTGCCATGAATACATGAAATGGGATAAAAATTCACGCCTGAGGACCATTTCTTTACCGGTGAAATATTAATATATGTTACAAAATTGTAAGAGTTCTAAGTATGCATCTCAGAGTTAGGGAGCTGCTATGATTTTGAGGGAGAATGGTTCAGTCTGAAGACACCAGATGAGTGCCTGTGTTGGCTTTAGGTGAGGAAAAAATTGACATTTCATAGCGCTGTTGTCCTTGAGGAGTTGGTTTATGTATCTCATAACGGAGATAAGAGAGAGAAATTTTTACTCTAGCTTCTTTCATTAATTTAAAAGCAAAACCTGATTAGGAAGAGGAGCTAAGGTTGGTGAGGCGTTTCAGCAGCATCTAGCTAAAACAAGACAACTTGATTAGCCCCACCACTAAGAAACGTGGACCGTCCGTGGGAATCCCGTCCCACCACTGGCAATGCGTGTGCAGCTGACGGGACGCCGGCACCCTCAGCTCCTAACGCAGGGTTGCAGATGTTCCTAACCCTTCCCGGAGCATGGGGAGAGCTGGGTTCATTACTGCTCTTCGTCACCAGCCAGCGGCAACATGGACATTTCCAAAATGTTGCTCCCAGTAGCCGTTACTGCAGCAGACGTCTGCGTTTTTCTTAGAGGGACGGAGTTGGTACAGCCATTTGTAAGGACTGTGGGAACGGCGAGCTTAACTGTCGAGAAATCGGCTCACCTACRGACTTGTGACTTGGCGCGTTGGCAATCAGTCTGCTAATGGAGCCTGTGCAAAGAACTGAGCACGGAAGCCAAGCAAATGACTTTCTAGTAAAATATTTCTTTAAATAGACTGTTACCTGTAATGTACTGTTCATTTTGGTTTTGTAGGACTTACAAATGTTGCCCGATATTTTTTTTTTTTCTTTTTGAAACTGAACTTGTTACTTGTTTTGAGTTGCATTTTTGTAATTGACTGCACTGTATGAGAACAAGCAAATTGTCCTCAAAAGCTGCAGGTAAAACAAGCAATGCTATTTTAGCTAATTTATTCACCATTATTGCTCTCTGCAAGTTCACTGCAAACTAGATGAGAATTTCTTGTTCTTTTAGCCATTCAAAACAGGTCTTTGCTGTCCTGCTTTGTCAGCAGTGAAATATTGTGCATGTCTATTTTGAGATGCTCGCCGATTTATTTTTTAAGCAATAAAAATGCATTACAAAAATACCCAGCGCATCTAGCGCAAAATCTTGAGAACAAAGCAAGAACATAGCTCTTGATGGGAGAAGGCAGCAGTGCTGGTGGACTGGAAGAAATCTTACCCTTCTCCCGAGGGGGCGATGTGGGTATCCGGCAGCGAGAAGCACCAGTAAAGCCCTGTTGCTCTCTTTCTGCTCTTGCTAGAGAATAAACAATCCTGCCATCGTGGGTCCTTGCAAGTCGTGCAGACCCACCGGCTGCACCCGTGACCAGCTTTTAGTCATGAGCCTGGCACGCCTTTCTATCCCATGCTTAGGGATGTGTATATATATGTGTATATATATATATATGTGGTAGGAAGCCAAAAGGCATGAGAATACCAGCTGCTGTTACTGGAACTACCCTTGGCATTAGACACTCAACAACAGGATTGGCAGCACTGCAAGAAGTGTAACTGCCCAGCTCAGCCTTGCACTAAAGAAACTAGTACTAGGTCTTGTTTTTACGATACTGATTATACTATACATTTTCTTCACTCTTGTTGCTGCTGTGAGCAATGTGCCTCCCGTTCACTACTCTAAGAGCGAGTGGTCCAAAGATCAGCTGTAGATGTGCCGCTGCCGATACCCCCGCAGTTACGGCGGGGGCTGCCGTGGCTGGGGCAAGAGGGCGAATAAAGGCTAGGGGAGACGCGGCTTAATATAATCCTTTTGCCAGAGAGCTTTAGTCTTTACATTTTCTTGCTAGACTACAACGTATAATTCTATTGCCAAATTTTATTGTATGAACTATAGACTGCTGGACCAAGTTCACGTATAGGTATATTACCAAATAGCCTTTTGTCAGTCACATCAGGACCTAGAGACAGTCTCTGTGCTGCAGCTTTCATTTTCCTACTCTTTTACTTACTTTTGGGGCAGTAGCGGGGAAAGCTGTGCCGAGGAAGCATGCGCCTTCAACCACAGCCTGCGGCAGCACTCATTTTGTATTTTTTTGTTTGGTTTATCAAAGACAGGGACTGAAATCATGAGTAAAAAGAAGTTTAAAAAGCCCTACTAAAGTACTTCCTTCTTATCTTTTTAATGACGGCTAAGACAAAATTCTATTATTAAACTCAAATGACTTAAAAACTACCTATCTCAGTGGTTAAAATGCAATTTGCTGAGTCTTTTATGCTTTTGATATAAATAAATAGAAACTTTTATTGTTCTGGGCTTTTGTCTAAATATATTTCCCATTTTTTAATGTGAAAAAGCGATTCATCTGTGCCACTGGCATTTAATAAATTCTAGTACTGATGCTTGTACAGTAACATTAAGTAGTACTTTGTGTCGAAATTATACATAGGTATTAAATGATTTCCTGAAGGCTGCTCTTCACATAATAATATCTTCAAAGCTCTCTGCAAATACGGTGTAATTAACGGTCACAACAGGCTCGTGAAGTAGCTGGTTAAGTGCGGTGGCTGTTCCGGCTCCTGCCTCGCAGGCAGGCACCCCAGCGGGGCGCAGGCAGCCCGCGCTGCCGTCCCCAGCCCCGCTCCCCGCTGCTGCCGCCGCCCCTCCTGCGGGGTCTGGTGGGCTCGGAAGGGCCTGGGAGGGAGGAAGAAGCAAACGTATGGTGCCRCCAAGGTGACGAGCAGATTTCTTGGGCAATGATGGAGAAGAATGTTTTATGTGGTTTCTCTTTGGTCCTGAATGTAGTAACAGAAGTAGATTCTGTAACTGAGATTAAGAACATTGTTTTACAGTGAAACCAAGCCTCCTGCATCCCTTGGTGTGCCAATACAAATAGGTTTTCTCCTCTGGGAATCTGTAAGAGGGGTGAGAGGCAGTGGTGTGTCTGATTATTGTGGCCATAATCTGATTTCTTAGGAACCTTTTAAAACTTCAGTTTGGGGAGTTCTGTGCAGCATGTTAAAAGGTAAACAGTTTGCAGAAGAAGCATGAGAAGCAAAATATGAAAACACCCTTTTCTCTCCCTTTCTTTCTCTCTCTCTCTCGTTCTCACTGTATGCGGTAGCGTTACTTTTGCTAAGTTTGTGGGCTGGTTTGTTGGCCAGTTGGTTACTGGGGGCAGTGGCACACGCAGACCTTAGGAGAGCGATGGAGCAATAGCTTCATTTAAAGCGCAGACAGCGACCGCTCGCCAGCGCTGAGCTTCAGTTCAAGAGCTGAACCCGTGGTGATTTTGCTAAATACACCTTTTGGCTTGTATTCCGACTCTTGCCCGCTGCTCCTCAGCCCAGATTTGTGGGCTGGTGCCGGAGCGTGGTGAAACGAGAGGGCTGCCCCGTCCCGGCAGCCGCTGCCGTAGGGTGACGGCAGGTCACCTCGCGTGCACAGTGCCCGCCTGCTCATCAAAGCTCCCTTTCCCTTCCCTAGAGCATCGTTTGCTGATTGAGCAGCTGAAGTATTACAAAGGGGTTTGCAAGCGATAGAAAATGATTGTGTTCTGCTTTTGTCCAGTTGCAAAGTGGCTGAGTCTCATCTCTCATCTAACGGCTCGTTTTTATCTGAATTCCAGCGGCGCTTCCACTCGTATCGTCCAAAGAACCGTTGAAACAGATTAAAAAAATAGAAACTAGCAATCTGCATACCTTAGTGGCATCCATGGCAACAATTTTCCAGTTGCAATTAGGTAGACTCAGGAGACAATAAGACTGTTTATCATGCTAGAGGAGATAAATAAAGACTAATAGCCACCTTTTTAATAATGCTTCCCCCTTAAGTCTTCCATTTTTGCTGTATTAATATTCATGATTTATACTTAGGAATACATTATCTTGCAGATCGGCGTTTTTTACTCAGATACTCATCTTTTACATCTTTTGGCATCTGGTCAGTGTTATTTCCTAAGCAGAATTTCATAAGATGTATACCCAAATCCACTTTGTCTACCTGAGTGATAAAGCACTAGCCTGTTTTCAAAAAGTCTAAGCTGCATATGAAATATATGACATGAAGTCAACAGTGTATACCAATACTAATGGTCATTTCTCTTGATCGTTTCAAAGAAGACCGTGTCCAACCTACTGAGCTGGACAGACGTGATTGTTGCAGTTGCTATACCTGTGAATCGAGCTAAACCCCCCCCAGAAGATCCAAGTAATCTGACAGTGAGGGTTGCCATGAAACCCATGCCCTCCTTCCCTCATCCAGGCATTAGTACCCCTGCGACTGCCACRCCGTCACCTGCCCTCCGGGTACAACCCTCCCGGCTCTGACCCAGGCGTTGCTGAGCCTGATCCCGCTTGGCCGAGAGGCTGCCCTGGCCAGCGGGGAGAGCTGGCGAGCGCAGAGCTGAGCTGTYGTCCCACGGAATGGAGCTAATGGGGCTTTTTCAAAGACATTTTCCTTTTTTGTCCTTTTTTTTTTTTTTTGGAAAGCAGAGAGGGCAGGGAGTGTCGATTCGCTGGGATCTGGGCAGCACTTTTTTCCACATTCATTGTTGATTGCTGCAAAAATCCCTTTCTTTGCTAAGTCCATCTTAGGTCCAGGATTGTCTGTTTTTCCAGACCGGAGAGCTTTCTGCTGTCGGCTCACTGGGTGTGCGCCGATCTTCTCTCTCTGCCCCGGGGCAGGGATGCAGACTCAGGGGCTGAGTTAGGGGCTCCCACGGGGCGACTCCAAAATTAAGAAATGACAATAGGGCAGAAAAATCAAGAGACCCTCTGCTTTCATTAGCACGGTACACATTGCAGCACACAGGACATAAGGATTATATATTTTTAAATAGCGTATCCCACAGTTTACAGTGCCTTGAACTTTATGAAGATCACCTTTTTTGAAATAACTCCTCTGCTAATGCCAGGATGCTCATTTCACTAAGTCTTCTTAACATAAATATTGCAGAAACTATCCGATATTTTTTGGCAATGAACTATTTATAACAGATAACTAACACTGCAGTCCTTGCAAACTGTGATGCTTGATTAAAAGGCTCAGCGTCATCAAAATGATGGAAGTAGATGTTCTCAGGGTTGTTAAGTCCTACAGAGAACAATCAAAAAGTCGAGTTATGATCCCTCAATTAGCTGCAGGGTTAACTTCTGATGAAAATGAGGCATCCAAAATGCCTCAAACTGTGTTTGACAAGGCTTTCTGTAATGAATTGCTCAGTGCTTTTGTGCTCTAGCAGCATTCTTGGTTTGCTAAGCTGCAGAGATGGTACATGTATGCTGCATTTTTTAAATCAGAGAATATAAGTTCTGGTTTTTGCTTATGCTATTGTATCACAAGGAGTATTGAATATCGTTGTTAAATACCAAATACTCGTTGCGGAGAATAACGATTATCATTTCTCTCACACCTCTAGAGCTGGGGACAGATGGCAGACAGGGCTGGGTGTGCTCATTTGCTGGAGGTATATTCCAAGCAGATCTCGCTCCATTCGGATACCAGCCCCAAATATGCACAGCTGGGATCTCATCACTCAAAACTGAGGAGAAGATGCCGTACCGATCCCACAGAGCGGAGGAGGACAAGGGGTAAATATAGAAAGCAAAAATAATCCGAGCAGACTGAGGGAGGGCAGAGGTGGGAAGCAGCAGCTGTGGGCAGGGGAGCTGCTGAAGGACACAGCAGCCCTTGTGTCAGTCCTCRTTTCCCCCAGCGATGTGCCAAGGAACGCCTTCAATATTTGCATCGTGTTTACACCCATTTTAAGCCATGGCATCACAGTTTAGGCTCAGCTGATAACACAGGCGTTATGCTTAGTGTATCTCCCCAAAACATACTAGGACTAGTGTTATACTATCGAGCTGGCACTGCCAAAAGGCAAAGTGTGACAGCAGGAGACCCATGCAAGATAATTATGCTCTGTCTTAATAAACTGGCTGTATGAGGAAACATTAATATCTAGCTTGGATGGCTACGTCTAACACGGGAGTCCAAATGTACCCTGAGCAAATGACTCTGAGCGTGGTCAGGATTGATCTCTCCCGGTGTACAACAACAATACTGATAGCAGCTCCAGCCTAGCCCACTGGAGATTTATGAATTGCTTGGAAACAAACAATTTAAGAAATCACTTGAAATAGAAAGAAGTGTTACAGCTGTTGAAATGTCTGGGAATTTTGCTGTTGGTTTAAATGGCATGAGGGTGTTGCCCATGATACTCTACTAAGCACCTTAAAAATACCTCAGACAGTTTGCAAAGTAGGACTGTAGTTATTTTCAGTTGCATGGCTGCTGCTCATGCACAATACTTGCATTTTAAAACAAGTTCCAAAAGGGTTCCTGTTAATAGCCCTAGGACTTGTCTAGTATGTACAGCAAGTTTTTGGGCCATGGAGAACATAAAGGATCCAAATTAAGTCTCACTTTAGAGGTGGATGATGCATATCTTAATGCCTCCATAATTCATTGTAACAATATCAAATGATTAGAGCAAACCTAATCGCTTATTCCTGGGAAAAACTATTCATAGGAGAGATCACCATCAAAAGTTGTTTATTCCTTTGCTTCACATAGACAATAACATAAGGTAACTCAATAATAACCAGATTTTCTCACTTATTCCCTGTTCCTGTTGCTGTAAAAACCAGGAGGAAACAATGAAGATTTATTATTGAGGAACTTCATAATCAGGCTTGGCTACAATCCTTGGCAAAAGAAACCTACATCTGTGTCTTTTAATTTTACCTATCTCAGTTATAAAGGCCCTAAAATTTAATTCTTCTTATAAAATTTGCTGTTAATCTTCAAGGAATTTCTTCAGTAGAATCTAAACAAAAAGAAATTTAAAAGCCACAAGTAAAACACCATCAGTATATCCAATTGTATAATAAAACATAAAATATATTTGTTAATTAACAGGAGAAAACCAAAAGCAGAAAATGCAAGAAGTGAAAAGACTCAACGGCAAAGTTTGATGTGCTGTCCACCCAAAATGCAGTTTCTTTAAAAGAAATGGCTAATCATTAGTAAAAGCAGAGCTTTGATTTTATCTAAGTATTGCTGAATTTTATGTTTCCAAATTAGCTAAAAAACCCTTTAACAATTCGAGTGAGTTACTCTGAGATGGGGATCATTCTCCCATCACTGTGGGCATCTCCTGCACTTCTCATGCTGTCCAATTTAATAACCTGGGCTGATATTAAAATGGTGTCTTAAACATTGATGAAGGTGGAGGAAAGTGGTGCTTTTTAATTAGACATCAGAAGCAGGCTGCATCAGACTTTTTGATACAAAAAGTAAGGACTTTTCTGGGGAAAATGCTGCCGATGTTTTTTTCACACCTAGATAGCTCTGTGACAATTACTTGCTGGGTTTCAGTCATCTCAGAATTTAACTCATAAACAGAATTTGTGGTGGAAATGAATCATTTTTAAATGAGAGTGGATTTTAAAGTTCCTCATAGACTTGTTCTCTAACAAATAAAATATAACCATCATTACAGTTACATAAGGCACAAAGTTGATTACATTTCAAAACTTCTTAGGTGCCTTCTGTTGCCTCTTAGGCTCCTGGTGCTTGAGGACTACATCTGCAGAGCTTTGGAGCTGGACTGAGAACTTGGAGTACGCCCCTCAGACCAGACCATGGACCGCCTGTAGAAACAACTGACAGCAAGGGGAAGATCCATTACGGCAGTGGGTGGAGGACCAGAGTGGAGATTCCCAAATCTTCACTCGGCTTGACTCGTGATACATGGAAATGCAGGATTTCCCACGTCCCAGAGAACTTGGTGGCAGGGTGTCTGCCTTTCCTTGCTGGGATTGTTTTGTCTGATTTGACTTGTAGAGAGCGACTTGCAGCCTGGAGGTGATGGACGCTGGGAGAGCTGGGCTCAAATCTCTGAGTAATATTTATTTCTATGGACTTGGGTCCATGTTTCTCTGTTTCTGCCATCCTTGCTTGTTAGAGTAGCTCAGTGTACACCGGTGAGTCAGGATTTGGATGCAGGGTCCCAGCAGAAGAGCTCAGCCCATCACCTTTCTTACAAAATATTTTTCATGGAGAGAATTATTTTCCCTTCCCCCCTTGCGTATGTTTCCCTTTCATGTTCTTCCAAGCTGTCAGAAAGACCCTCTGTGGGATATTCACGAGAGAAGGTAGATGAACAGCATCCTGTCATCTCCCTTATTACAATGTATGGGCTGGAGATTTTTTGCTCATACTGTTCTTAAACCGGTTGGCAATTCAGTCAGAACTGTTAATGGATATAGGGACAAATGGAGAGATAATCCGTCTGCTGATGAATATCCCCCAGAAAGTGGTTTATCTACAAATTAGGAGCCTATGCTACAAAGTGAGAGCACTCTCTCAGTTAAATCTGGGCTTTATTTAAAGATTATCTAAAGAATAAAACAGATTCTCCATCGTCTGTGTTTAACAGTTCACATCTGGAGCAGCTGAGTTGTCTGAAGAGTGGTGCTGTGGTTCATAGCATTCATTACTGTGCATCACTTGTCAGTGAATTACGTCCTAATTTAAACCTGTAACAGCAATTCACATCTTCAAGGACAATTGTGATGTTGGGGATGGGTTTCTTGTCACTTTTCTAGTTCTCACGTCAAAGTGGTCAGAAGATGCAGCCAGTTAACCAGCAGAGCATCTGGTGCACCACGAGCTGTGGCTTCCTCTGCTCTTGCTGCTTATTCAGCTTCAGTTGTCACCCACAGTCTAACACGAATACACATTTAGAGCCATACTCCAAGTTCACGTCAGCCACACTGTCGGCTTTATGAGCAAGGAAATTAATTAAAATGGTGTCAGGTGCCAGTTTTATTAGGTAGGACTTGAGCACGGTATAGATACGCACGTGTGTGAGAACAAAGCCGAAGAACCGGGGCTCACCGCATCCCTGTGTGGTACCCGGCACCGGTGGGGCTGAGCGCATGGCCGCTCTCCTCCAGCTGGTCCATCACCAGCACTTCCACCAGAGGGAATCTTTGCGGGATATAAAATATTGTATCTGGAGAGCCCATTTATGGGAGAGCTTTAATACTGCTTTTAATTACAATGGCAAGAAAGTAAAAAACCACCAGTGATGTGACCTTTTTGTTTATCCCTGGCTCTTCCACACTGAGTTTAAAATCATCACTGATTGGAAACTCTTGGAATGAGCTCCAGAAAGTGCAATTTGGCTGGAGTTTACACAGCTGAATTCAAGAGTGTGATCCAAGAAACTTGGCTGATGGTGCATAGATGCCATAAGCAAGTTTCCAAAGAACACATCCTTGGGCACCTCCAAGTTCTTCTATTGTACGTACCCAGATTGGTCAGAGCATTTAGGCTCATATATCCCCTGATGGTGCTTGACATTCAGAAAACTAATGGCCCTACACACCGCGTCCCCTGCAGGACCCAATTCGCAAGGTGTGATTTGAACATGCCAACACATACTGCCTGTATTGAATTCTGCTTCTAACAGTGCTCGTAACGGCTGTTTGTCCATCACCAGCCTAAAAGATATAAGGGTCAAAGCCAACAGTGCCCACTGTGGGGCCAGATCCTGGGCATGGAATGGGCTACGGCCCCGCTCCCCTCTGGCCACCCTGGCCCCAAACAGCATTGCCTGGAGAGCGGGTGGCAAAGCCGGTGCTCTTTGTTAGTCCTCAGGAGGGTGTTTCCCAAATGAAGGTCTTTGCTGGTGTCCCACGGGTCCTACTTTTTGTCTCCTTGGTCCTTTTCCTTCTCTATGGAAGTTTGTACGTGCTCCCCTCCTCCCATGTTTCCTGCGTGTGTCCTAGGGCGGCAGAACGAATCATCAGCAGATGTGCAGCATCTGCGGTAGCCGAGGACTCACAGGATTTCAGCTCCTGCCAGATGTTGATGCCACCACACATGAGAGAGAAACTGATGCGGTGCTGGCAGCTGCCTCCCCTTAGATCAGATGAGGATCAAGGTCTGAGGGCCGTGTTGGGCAGAAGAGGGGGTTTGGGGCTCTTTGTCTGCATCCTGACTTCGGAGAAGGACAAAGGGAAATAATGCCCTGGSCAATATTCCCTCTCTGATTAGCGCYGGGAAGTTAATTGCCAGTGAAGCGTTCACGGCTGAGCACACACCGCGGTGCTGTGCTCACGAGTCGGGAGGAGGGATCTGAAGGAGAAGGATGGGCTCAGGCAGCCCCCGCTCCTCCGAGCGACCGACACGCTCCCCGAGCCCAGCCAGGGCCGTGGGTCGGGACGCGCTGGCGGAGCGCTGCCAGCCAGCTTTGTTAGAGCTCGTTAGCTGCGCTTTCCTTCCTCGGAGCATGCACGGGGAAAAGCACAGCATGGTTATGTTTTTAAAGACATAATTAATTTCTGACTGTCGCTCTCAGCATAGCTAGCCTGTTTTTTTCAGTCTTCCTCGATGCGGGTGGTTTCTGTGCTCTCTCGTACACCCCAACGCGATCTCTCGGCAGTCCCGGCAGTGCGGGTCCGGCAGTCCGGGTGGCCAGGCTGCATTCCCCGTGCTCCTCAGACCCCCGGCCCCGAGACTTTATGCCAAAAAACCTGCCTGCAACAGGTGACAGCTTGCACAAGTATGGCCACAGTCTGTCTTTCCAAGTGTGCTAACTTGCCTTTTCCCAAATCCCAGTGAAAACACGGCTAAAGACCTTGTGCACGTAACAAAAATGCCTTTAAAGTGCTTTAGCACCAAAATCACTGAACCTCGTAGGGCAGGAGGACCCCCCCCGCGGGGGCAGCCCGGCTGGGGGGAGGCTGGGCTCTGCCCCTGCTGCGGAGCCCGGGTCCCGGGCAGGGGGAGGTTGTGGGGCATTTGGCTTGGAGCAAAGCTAGCTCTGGTGATGGAAATGGGAAGAAATGGGTCCGGGATGGCTACGCTGGGATTTCCTTCCCTGCCATTTCTTCCTGCCATCCGACAGTCCGAGGAACGCTCCGTGCACGTTTTCTGCAAGCACGCTGCTGGGATTTCTGTGTGTTATGCAGCAGCAGCAGAGAAACCCATTGGTGACAGCAAAACTGCTTTCTGTGGGAATCTTAATTTCACTCCGAGTGAAAAAAAAACCCAATATTGCTCTTCTGTGGGGGGTAAGCTTATCTCCTGTCGGGAGAGGAAGGAGCGCTGTGCACAACCACATCCCACTCAGGAAGAGGAGACATCCAAGCCTTTTAAACACGGAAAGAAACTGCTTCTTGTGCCACAACTAACCTGCCTTGAAATGCAAATTGTTTGATAATGGCATTTTCTTTCATCTATTCCCGGAACTTTTAATGCATGTCTTCAGCCATCTCCCAGAAGCCGTGGTGTGCCATGCCTGCATTTCCAGGACAAAAAGAAACAAAGAAATAAAAAAAAACCAACAGGGGAAAAGCGTAATTCCCGCTGCAAGCGAAGCAGCTGGCCAGCTGGCCATGCCAGCTTTTTGGGTGGTGTTGGCTCACTGCTTTCTAATCCCCTGTCAGCCTCCCTGCTTTTCTCCTCCTGCCATTTCTCGTTGCCTGCAGACGTGCAGGATCCTGCTCTATCCGGTGTTTGGATCTGAAGAGCTGTATCAAAAACTAGAAACTTTAAAACTTGGCAGAACAAATATTTTAGGCCACTCTCTGTTGGCTGACTGATTTGATTAGTATTTGGCCGCGAAAATATCTTATTGTAGGCAGGCTATTTGTCTGGCATGAAATTATCTAAGTGCTTGCCCTGGTTTCACATCATTTCCATTCAGAGCACCATTATCGTTATGTTTTATTATTTGTGGGACTAACGTGTTCCCGTGTGCCTTTATACAGCCTGGTTCTTGCTTACGTTGCCAGCTGACTTAACGGTGAGAACGAATGCTTCAGTTAATTTTAGGCATGTGTTTGTACTTTTAAAAACTTTCAACTTTGCAATGAATGATTTAATATACAGTTACTGAATATACATTTATATGAGAGTACAATATATCCATGGTATATGTAAATATTATAATATGTGATATCCAATATAGCTGCCTTAATATGACAGTTTGGGTTAAGTTCTCTCTTCAGATGTGAAAATTTAAATGTCTTTGCAATCAGTGGATGTCTAATAACAGCCTGATAAATCTGACCCCCTGCCTGGATTGTGCTCTCGTGCAGCTCTTGTAAACCATGGGAAACGCCATGGGGAGTGGAGCTGATGGCAAACCCATCCTGCGGCACCCCGACCCGGCACAGCATGGCACGGCTGCTGAACTGGGCACGGCACCGGGTGTTTGTCCCCGTCCCAGTGCCCAGTTCCCAGTGATGGAGGAGTTCCCAGTAGGCAAACCGCCTAACTGGGAAGCCGTGCCTGAAGCCTGCTGCGATGGGGACATCAGCCACAGGGTCTGTGTTGGGAGCCGTGCAGGAAGAAGGCGAATGTTTGGTTTGGTTTCAGCAGTCCATGCAAATAAAGCGAGTAAAATGATTTGCTGAACAAGTTCTGCCAAAATTATGTAAGAATATCCATGATCCCGGAAAGTAGCTTTACGGTTTGGATCAGCTTACGACTACTTATTTTCCATCTGTAGTCTTTTTCACTGCTGGCTTTTAATGAGCTATTTGGTTTGGGTTTCATTTTGACTTCTTTCACACCCAGCTGGAAAGCTTTGAACGTATTGACATCACCACAAAAAAGCTATTATTTTCAATTAGTTATTAAAGACATTGGGATTTGACACTGCCTTGTAGTTCTGCCTGCCCGTGTTTCTTGAGGACTGTCTTTGTGGGCTTTGGGCTATCAAATACGAATTACTAGTCTTGATCAAAGCCCAAACCAGTTCTTAACAAATTATTGAGTTCTTGGGAAAGCCATGTGCCATTTATAGGCACAGGGAACTTGAAATCCAAGAAAAAACTTACCAAAAGGGCATGAAATGACTTACAAGTTTGGTATTCTGAATATTCTGATTTCTCATTTTAATAGCAGAGAGCATAGCTTTGGATTATTGATTCCATTTTTTTTCTTTCTTGCAGCTCTTGTACTAAATTGAAAGAATAAAATCTGGAGAGCTGTCTTGGCATCTAGCAGAGATCTGAATGCTCAAGAAATTCTTTGAATAATGTATTGCTGCTTTCCTGCCTGATGTCCTTAATATCAACTTCCCTACTCTCAAGCACGTTGACTCTTTGTAAATATTATATTGCATGACCAAGTATATTAGGGCACAATATCCTGGCTGGGAGTCGGAAGATCCTTTCAGCTGCCCCGTTGAGTCACTGCAGTATCTCGGCGTGGCTGCTTGACCTCTCTCCTGCTTCCCCGTCTGCGCAACAGGGCAGTAACAGCACCCAGTTATCCTGCGAAGCAATTTGGAACCCTGAGATGAGAAGTGTCAAGTGTCAATATTAACCTTTCAATACCCAGTGCTATTGGTTTCAGCGTTTTTCTTGTACACAGGGCAGTATTTTGTAAGAACTGAACTTTTTTTGAAGTGTATGTCATAGCATTGGCGGTTATTATTGGTGCCCACAAGCTAATTTAGGGAGACCTGCTTTTTGCAGCACGCAGGACCAGGTAGACGGAGGTCTGGACTTGCAGCCACACCAGGTGCAAGTATCCCACTGCGGCCAGAGTTCTCACTAATGGTCTTTTAACATTTCACAAGTTTCACTACACTTTACTAACGAGCCTTCCGTCTAAAGGTTGTATTTTACTATCACGTGGGAATCATCTTTGTTTTGTTTGTCTTCACATTCTCCTGATCATACGATATGTATTAATATTCAGTGCTCTGCAACTCCGTATATAGCCTTGTGTCTTCATGGTCTCTTGGTGACAGGCAGCTGTTACCGTTAAGTTATTCCCACCTCCTCCTTGTAAATGTCTTCATGTATAAATAAATCTAACAAAGTAATCAATAAAGATATAAAATAACCTAGGAGAAAATATTAAGATCTAAAATAATCCAGGCCCTAAACCCTCTATATCTGGATCTGACCAGCACAGAGCAACATACCCTGCGTGACCGCTGTGCTGCCGTCGGTTGGTGGAAAGGGATGCTGATTTACACCAGCCAGGGATGCTCTCTTGGGAAAGTAACTCTGGGTCAGAGTTTTTTTTACTTCTAGGACTTCCAAGTCTGGGATTGATTATATTAATGGTTGAGTCTAAATCACTTTGACATCTGCTCAGGGTTGAGTTGACCCTCTTGTGTGTGAAGTTGATGCTGAGCGAAGATTTAGCCAGGCTTGTTGGTGAGGTACTGTAGCAGAGTAGAGAGAAAAATGGTTAATCGCTGTAAGGGCCACGTTATCTGAACAACTGGAAGTAAAATCATAATCTGCAGAAATTAAAATGTTAAAAAAGAAGACAAACCACAGCTACTCCCTTTTCAGCTGCGATTATTCTTATCTTTTCTGAGCCATTAACTTATTACCAGATAGAACGATCTGCTCCAATTTAGTTTTCTAGACGCCACTTTAAAAATCCAATGTCACTAAAAAGGACGAAAATGTCATCAGGTTCTTGGGTAACATTTTCTCTTTTCACTGATTGTTAACCTGCATGCTGGAGGTGAGATTGCTGCGTGGATTACCTGGGGAT
Organism: Phoebastria nigripes; assembly: GCA_035582835.1. Taxonomy (NCBI): domain Eukaryota; kingdom Metazoa; phylum Chordata; class Aves; order Procellariiformes; family Diomedeidae; genus Phoebastria; species Phoebastria nigripes. The sequence continues at coordinate 478,242 of JAYKAV010000134.1, forward strand.
CTCTGTGATTACCCCCATTTTGTACTGAGGACTCTGCTCCGGCTCCTGCCCAAGCAGGGAGCTACGATCCCACTTTGCTCAACAAAGTTAGTTCTCGCATGGCTTTTCTCTTGGGTTTCCATCTTCGGCTCCTGCCTCCTAGCCCAGACCCAGCAGCCTGAGCCCCGCTCCGGAAGGCAAATTTCCATATGGATTACACAGCTGGGGTGGGTGTCACATCTGCCCACCGCGCCCTGTCACCGGAGACTGCCGTCAGGATGAGCGCTGTGCCCCCGGCTGCAGCCAGACCTGCCCCGGAGCTCGGACCGTAGGTGCTCATCTCTTCCCTGGTGGCCTCTGCTGTCCTCAGCCCCTGAGCTCAGCTTTATTAACCCTTGCTTGGGTACTCTCACGTGAGCTGCAGATACCAGCTTTTGGTATAGGTGATGTATATAAACCCAAAGCTTCCAAAGACACAGGTGGGCCGGGTGCTATTAAGGAGTGATTTTAACAACCCGTCTGTTGTTTTCTGTCAAACTTACTATTTCGAGTAGGTTTACCCTACCTTTTAGATCCTAACTCTACCAGAAAAGTCTAATATTTTTAATTCTCAGTGTGCCTCACCTCAATATCTTACAGCCAGCTTCCACAGGAGACCAGTCCATCCATTCTGCCATTCATTCTTCAAACCCTATTAACACACAAGAACTTGGAGATCATCAAGAGTTTAAATCCACCATCTTTTGTGAGAAATGATTTATAAAGCGCTGTGGATGTGCAGGACTTTCTAAAAACAGGTCATGCTTCGCCTTAGAAAGTGGCCAGCCTGTGGGTCTAACTTTATGAGTTCTTCATGCATGTACGTAACTCCTCAGTAAACAGCGCAGTCGAAGTCAGTGTGACCTGCACTTAAATAACCGGACTGTGCCTCGTATAACGGGCCCTTGAAAGACAAACTGTGATTCTTCATCCCCTCTGGCAGGCTTAACCCTCAAGACTAGTGGAACAAGTACAGCCATGCACTTAGTGTCAATAATTTGTTTGTTCATTAGTGCATCCAAATTTGGTCTGGGTCTCACTTAAAATGATGCTTAACTAATTGACAGCCGTGCTGCTGCTGAGCGGGTGTTGCAAATGCCTCTGCCAGTGCATTGCAGCTTCAGCTACCAGTGCCTGCAGCGATTCCTGCTCCTTCGGTATCTGGCCTTTCATAAAGGATCAGATCATTTTGCCAAAACTAGGCAAAATCCCTCTGATTTTGACTGAAATCACACTTCAGTGACTGCAGGACTGGGGTCTCCAGTCTGTGATGTTATCCAAAGACTTGAGGGTGAGAGTTTTTTCTTCCCTTGACAGTCACGTCTTTCTTCAGTGGGTGACCAGCCTGGTACAGCCAGTCAGCTTTGTCTCTGATATACCTATCTTTGAAGGTTATGTTTACATTTTGCCTTTGTAGAAGCAAGAATACTGTAATCCTAACAGAGATTTACTCCATGTTGAGTGCATGAATACCATGCCATCTACAACATCTGATACCACATGTGCTAGAGTGAGCTCCGCATGGATACATACCAGGGGGAATATGCCCCAAAAGAAAGGCAATGAAGAGGAAAGCCACAAACTGAGCTGACCCATTCGATTGAGGGACATTCAGAGATTTAACAACCTTTAGCATGCACAGATTTTGCTGTTTGGGTTGTCAAGCAAAAATAAACTTTCAAGAGGTGAAAGCCTTGCACATATGACAGTCCCATGGTCACAGCCTCCCACCTTCTTGATTGCACGGACCATTTCCCTTCCTCCTGGCACAGCAATGACCTCCTCCTGCCAATTACAGCAAGGGGCTCCATGGGAAATCAGTGCCGAGGCCTCTCTCAGAGCACGCTGAGCTGACTCTGAACGGGGTTTAGCATCTGGGCACTGGGAAGGGACACGCCAAGGGAGCAGCCAGCTATTTCCGGACCATTGCCAGTTGCTCTGCAGATAAGTTTGGATGAGGGATTTAGGCCAGCAGCCAGGAGCAATGGAGACAAGTAGTCAGAAAGGAATAGAGAGAGAAAGGCTGCTGCTCTTAATGAGTGCAATAAAACAATAAAAGTGCAATTATGCAGTAAAACTATTGTCATCTTGGGTTTAGAAGGTAATGTACTAGGCAATGGTACTCATTTTAGCCTGTGTTTTCAGGCATCTTTTAGCCTCTGACATTATAATTACGTGCTACTATCTCATTCCTGCATCTCTTCATTTTTATGGGTACTGAAGCATTGCATCAGAACAATGTCAGATCCAGAAATGCTGTACACTCACGCAGGTCCTTAACGTTGTTTTGCTTTGCCAGTTTGTGAACATGCCTTGAAATGCAGTCCCTCCATCCGTCACATTTGTCAAGTAACATGATAGCACGGAGAGAAATAATTACAGCCAAAGTGCAAGATGTATTCCCAATGCTGAATGCAATGTATCTATTTCTCTTGCACGTGAAATCTAGAAATTGTGCATGAAATAATTTTTAGCAGCTTCTTCCATACCTCATATTAATAGCATAATCTTATAGATGTTATAAATTATGGTTTCTGTTTGATTTTGAAAAGTGTCCTAATTCCTGTGGTCAAATTTTAACTTAATAGGTAGAAATACTGACAAACTCAGAACAGCCTGCCTTGTTGGTGTTTTGTTTTTCTTTTTGGCAAACAGTATTTGCCCTCCCTCTCCCTCCCTGGTTTCCATCAGCTATTTTGGGAATCAGTTTGATGGTGGACTATTAGAACAAAAGGATGAAAATATACCTGTGCTCCTTGTGTGCATTTATACTTAACTCATTTTAATATGATCCCCTGGCTTCAGGCAGTTATTTCTTGCGTACTGTTACGTCTTATTGTTGTGAAGTTTTTAAGCTGTGTTAGACTCAGTTGAGTGAAGGGATTTCTGCTTTGGGGTGGCCTAAAATGATCACCTGGGAGTTTGACCAAACTTCTTCCCTGCGTGTTAAAAAGAAATGTTACTATTTAGATCGAAAATTTTAACATGAAGTTATATCTGCATGACAATATAACACCAGAGGAAAGTCCTACTTTAACTGTAGCTTTAGGATTGTTGCAATAGTATCATCATCATCATCATCTTCTATCCTTTAGTAAAACACCATCCTTCAATTCTTAATTGACTTGGGTCTTGTTCTTAATAGTGGTTCATCTTGAACACTGGGATGTAGTTACTGCTTTTCTAAAGGTTAATATAAATATGTAATGAATAGTACAGATTAAACACTGGTGACATTCTGTTTTCCCATCTTGTATAGATAAAATATTTACACTTTAACAGAGATCAATTTAGAAAGCAGGTGCAGCTTTGATGTTTACATCTTTTAATCAGCAACCTTAATTAACAAGTTGTTTGCTTATGATTAATCACTTGCACAAATACCATGTGGATTTGTCAATTTTGAAGTTACGGACATCTTGGATGTTGGGTTTTTTCACCTTAAGATGAAAAATGACGTAAGATTATGATGATTGTGTCCTTTCAAGTGCTTGAGCCTGGAAGGTACAGGAGCAAGACCAGCTGTTTTCCAAATACTAAGTAGGAAAGCCCAGTCTAAGTGGTGAAAGGTATCTTTTGCAGCAACACAGGCATTATTTATCAGGCTTTGGTAATTGCTATAATGCTTTTAATATCATCCCCCCAGATGCTGCTTTGCAGGGAGGAGGTTGGGGGTGATCATTACCTACACCTGTTAGTAGCTCCTCTGCATACAAGTTAGGTTGGTTATGTTGGTTATAGTGGCTATGGGGCATGGAGAAGGCTGGCCTGGCTATTGCTTCTGGAGTTGGCTTTTAAAATCAGCGCTGCTAAAGGCAGGGGTTTGTTTTGCTTTTGTTTTTGTAGGGGCTTGGAGAGTGATGATGTCAAGATATAGACAATTATCAGGTTAAGGCATGATCTGGATTAGATGGAAAAAAAATGAGAAAAGGAGGACGGAAAGAAGGTATTAAGAGTTGGGGGTGGGGGTGTGTGTGTTAGTAATTAAACTTCTAGAGTATGCTGAGTTCATTTTATTATCAGACACTGTTTCCCCAAATAATGCTGTCCTGTGGCTCACTCTGTTTCTGAGTTTTTAACTCTGTGTTCACCAAGGTATCATAGCTGTTGGAGTTTGGACTGTCTAATAAGGATAAGAACTATTGTTTGAAGTATTATTTTTTCTTTTGACTAGTTTGGTATGAACTTGGTGAGGTTTTCTGGCTCTAGAGGTTTCTTTTGGCCTCAATGTTTTTGTGGTACAGAACTAAGCCTTTTTTGCATGAAACAAGATTGCATTGGTGACTTGAAAGCTGCTAAAAGTAGTAAAATCAGAATAAATTTGCTATAAAAACAGGGGTTTATTACCTTTTTTGCAACATCCCTGGTGGGCAATGGGGGCCTCTCTCTCTCACTTTCACAGAACAAAACCTGCAAACTTTCCTGTCAATGACAAATTTTTGGGGAAACTCATTAAAGATAAATTCTCTGCTGTACAGCTTGTAATGACTTATTTTTGTTATGCAATATCCTGCTTTCTGGTAACAAAGGCAGAGGTTGGAAACTGTCTCTGCTACAGTGGTGTCGTTAAGTTTTAACTCACTACTTTTATGTTATGAAGTACTCTGTGGCTTCATTTATTCATAAGAAGATTTTTGACAGTGATAAAAGTAGAAAAGGCTGTGTCTTCCTAGATAGGCTTCATGGATGCTCCATGTAAAGCTCACATGCTGTTAATGACCAGGTTATTTGCAGCAGTCTGTTAACTCATCTTATTCCTAGATTGTGAACCTTACAGCTGATCTCTTGAGTGATGAGGAGGTGTTGAGATGTTTGTATCTATTCTGCTGTTTTATATTACTGTGCCTCCTGTGGAATGAATGATAATGCCAAATCATCGAGGAAATAAGATTTAAGGGAGGTTTTGTGAAATGAGTGCAATGTTTCAGAAAGCGTAATTGGGAAATATTTAGAAGAACAAGACACCTTAATAACTGTCTTCAGTAGAAGTGAGGGTATCTGAATCCCCTTAAAGGCAAGGAATCGATTGCTCTGCAGTACAGTTCTCCTATTGATCGGTAGCCCATCTCTGCAGAGACAAGAGCTTGGCATTTAACCTTGCACAGCAGAGGCACAAAATCTGAACCTGGTGTGAGAAGCTCTCTGTACTCCGCTTCATCTGTAGCTGTTCTCAAAAGCCAGAATAAGAGCTTCTGCTCCTTAAAACAGACTTTTTTTGCTTGTTTGACAGCCTGATAGCAGCTGAGTTTGTGAACAGTTTAAGGACTACTGGGAATATAGTATTTAAGAGTATACCCTCCACTGGAGACAAAATGCTGAACTGACACTAATGAGGGTGCATGTATGGCAGGCGAGGGGGAAGAGGGAGTTACTGTTGGTTATTTTTTCATTATTCTGTTACCAATACGTATCTTGGCTAACTACAGCTAATCCGGTATTTCTGGACTCATGAAAAATAATCACCTACTGTGTTCCTGCACTATGAGCTGGGGAATTAATAATGTTGTCTACCCAACACCTGGACCTACCAGGTGTTATTTCCAGCATGCAACTACAGACTTATGTTTAAGAAATGCAGTTTGCAGCCTGGTACCGGTTTCCTGCGCTAGGTGCGGGAGTCTGCGGATTACAAGTGGTCTTAAACCCAACGTTGTTGCAAATATTTTTCCTTCACGCTACAGGGAATGCTTCTGTGTATCAGTGGGGATAAATGATTTCCACTGAGAGATGTGCTTGACCAAATAATTCTGCTAGCCTAAAACTTCAAGTATTTAGGAGGTAACTTTCTGCAGTAAGCAAGGGATTTAGGCACTTGGCAGAGCTAGAAGTGGAGAATGTTAGCTGGGTCACACTGTTGTATCTGCAAATACCACTTGGTGTGTCCTTCTAGAAAGGTCTGGGTAAAAAAAAGTAATGTTTTCTCTTGTGCAAACTCAGGTTGATGAGAGGAGTGACTGCATACCCAAACCGTAGTCTGTTTTTTGCCTAGTAGTGTGGCAGATGGGAAGTTGTTTAAAAAAACTTCTCAAATTAGAGCAACCACAGAGGTTCTTAGTTGTGGCCTGATAAGGTGCAAGGTGGCTCTGAATGGGTGGACACATGCAGAGAAGACATAAATGCATGTGTGTGCCATCATCCTTTCTGCACCTCTGCTCCCAAACTGTCCCCTCCAAAGCAAAGCTCTAGTTTCTTGCTCCATCACCAAGGTGGTCACAACCTACAGTCCTTTATTCTAGGTTAAAAAAAAAAAGATGTGGCATGGTGACACAAACAACATCAGTATTTAAACTGGAAAATGTCTTGATGCCATTTTTACATGTTCATTGTAAGCCTTTACTGTAAGCCTCCATTGTAAAGGACAAACTGACTGCCGAAATGAGTGAGCAGAGCGCTAATCCTGCGATTGAGGGCTGCGTTTTAACCAGCCTGGCTCAATTGTCCAGGCGAAGATGCAGGCCCCTGATAGCTCAGATTGAGGGGCTAAAGCATTGGTTATCTGCAGGGGAAGGGATTGTTTTTGGAGCATTTTCTTAGTTGAATCTAAACAGTCCCTGACAGCTTTGTGGCTGAGACAGTCAGGTGCACAAAAGGGATAAAAGCCTTCATACAACCTACAATTTCCAGCATTTAACAGCAGCCCCCAGCTATTGTGAGCAGTATTATTCCATACTGATGATGTGATTTCTGTGCGTGAGGATTTGGTCTGTTTTAAGAGGTCACACATGAATATTAATCGTCTTTACAGCAAAGACACACGTGGCGTTTACAATGTGCTCCTTAGTTTCCATGTACAATTTCTTTCTACTTATTTGCAGTAATTTAAAGATTGATGCATAGCGATTAAGTGTAGCTTATAATGAGACAAGTCTTCAGTGAAAGGTACGCTTCAAGATGGATGTCTTGACACAGAGTTTCTCTTTATTTCTGCTATTTAACTGGCAATGAAATATAACTTTGTCTTTCTGTTGCTGACTTTCTTAACAAACTGTTACACCTCTGTAATAGACTGAGTCTGTAAAACAAGATTTGATGTTCCAAAAGATAAAACTGGAGGCTAATTCAGTACACATTTCCCCAAAATGGGGTGTCCTCATGCAAGACAGTTCACTATGGAGTATAAAATAACTTTTAGGGAATGCACAAAGCCATCATGAAAAATAAAACCTTATATTTGTATGCTGCCTATTTACATTTACAGAAATGTTATTTAAATAGTAGCATGTCCAAGTAATAAGGTTTTTAGCGTGTTTTATTAGGCACCAACTTAAATATACAGGGTAGATGCATTTGTGGCTGGCAAAAATGATTTGTCCCCTTCCATAAGGCTTGTTAAAATTTTCATGTCTCTTGTTCCTTCATACTTGGAAGAGATTGAGGTCTGTCAAAGATTCCTATCCCAGAATAGTAAACTGAGACTTACAGATGTAGCAAATGCTTTGGGTGGTGGTGAGAGCACTTGCTTCAATCAGCACCTTGAGCTTCCAGTCAAGATAAACTCTGTTCCACAAGGACTTGTGCGGTATTCTGCATTTCTCCAACCAAATGCATGGATGTTTTTATCAGTTCTGGCCTATTACATTCTTCACTCAACAAGCTACAACTCTCCAGTGCCCTTCTTGGGCATCAGGTACACGTAAATAAGATGTGTCATTTTGTTGTTTACTCATTACAACCAACTTTCCTGTCAGTAGGCGTTCATAAAAATGCGTTTCCCTTTGGCTCCTTAATGGCAGCAAAACCTGGCTGACCGTAACACACGAGGGCTTTCAACTGGGAGACCTGAGGATGCAGACCCAAGTGCTGCATTGCTGCTCCTCTCTGTGCAGAGCAAAAGGTCTTCTGAGGTTTCCTCGTGTTTGTCTTGAATTCTGACAGAGCATAGATGCTACTCTGACATCACATGTGGGTCATCTGCAGGTTGCTAACAGCCTGTGAAATCTGCTCCACAAACACGGTATCTGACTCTGCTCCATTTCAGTCAATGAGTTGTTCTTCCTGCCTCTAACAGTAATACTTACAGGATTATACTCTGACTTCTATCCAGGGAGGAGGGCTTGGGCTTTATCTGAGCAATGCTTTTAAAAAAATGAGTCTCCAACATTTACATATTTCCTTTTTATGATGAGGAAAGACTAATCTTGATTCTATTAGATTCCCTGGACCTCCACACGTTGCCAGCCTTTAGATTAAATCATATTTGTATGACTGAGCTTAAGCTCCTACTGCTCTTGGATACTTCCCATTAGTATACTGCAAGTTCAGAGCCTGGGGCACAGAATTAATTCCTGTAGTAAAAATAGTAGCAGTATCACAGTAACCAGCTGTGATATCACAGGGAGTTGTGACTTCAAATGGAGAAGGAACAGACCAAGGCTTTAACTGGAACCTGGGTTTCATGCAAATGCCCTTTAGAACGAATGACCTACTTGTACTTTTGTTTATGACATGGAAGAATCATTAGAGATCTCCAGGCTAGGTGATGGGAAATTAAACCAAACATGTATGCATTTCTGCAGATACTAAATGTCTACAAAATGCTTCACAAACATAAAGCATTTTCAGCGCCTTAATGAGGAAGAAAACATCAAAGGAAGTGGCCATCTCCAGAGTTAACTGGCATTTCTTATCCCAGGTATATCTTGGCCATTATTCCCTTACCAGCAGTATGTGGAAGAACATTGTCATCTATCTTTGGTAGTTTATTTCCCTTAAAAATACAGAGATTCCTGATTTTTACCATGAGGGAGAACACAAGCAATTTAATGCTGAATGACAAAATAACATAAGAGGCTGTGGGTTGTACGCAATGAAACTGGAGGGATTTTCAGTGATAGATCACGTCAACGTAAGAGCTCAGAAAGGAATTGGCTTGCTTTTGCCTTCAGCAGCACATGCTGTTCTTGGGGGGTGTTGAAAAAGGGGATATTTCCTGCAAATGGGTATTTGCTATTCCCAAGTAGTCTGTGGGGAATCAATAATATTGTGATGAAAATGCAGAAGCTAATTTGGAGGAGGGGAGGTGTTGGGAGAGTTGCTGAGAAACATCCTCTTCGTTGCTGTTCCCAGGAGTTGCACGTAAGTGTGCAGTGCTCCTGTGCTTCTCCAGACCCAACGCAGCCTGCGCAGCTGGGACTGCCTCTCTGGGGACAAATGGGAATATAGAAATTTGAAGGAAAGCTGTAATATTTTTGTTTTGATCCAAATGTTTGATAAACTTCAGGAATGGAAAAAAAAATATTGAGGTGACTGGTATATTTGCATGTCAAAGATTTTCAATTAATTTCTCTCAGCCTGCACGGGGAAAGGAAAGGGGTAGAAGGAAATCTGCTTTTTAATGAAGGCAAAATATTGCAAAACCTCCTTACTACAAAGTTGTGCTGAAAATTTGACTAATATACAAGCAACTCATAGGTATGTATGACAAATAGGCAATTGGTTATTTTCTAGATACTATCTTGAGTAAAGTGAAGATAACACTATGGGAGCTGAAATACAGAGGAAAACAAGTTACTGTCTTATTTTTTGCATGTTGCTTGGGGGACAGCATAGGCAGATTATCCGTGTTTCCATGGCATTTGGATAACTTTTTTTCAGATTGGAACTGATATTCCCATTAAACTTGCTGGGAACCATTAGATTTGCTTCATGGCTTTTTTCACTCAGCCCTGTAAAAGGTCAGCATTCTTCATCGCTATTACTGTTTGTTAATTATTATTGTTTGATATGCCCCTGCGTCTGCTGTCCAAGTTTTTCTAATATCCATATTGCTGAGGAACAGGGATTTGTGTTCAAGCACCTTACTGCCAGCCAGAAACATGGGAGGGCTGGAGGAGGTGGGGTACGTATAGCTGTCATGATGAGAACGTCGTTGCGTGCACTAGCTATGTGCAGTTTTGCATGGATGTATTGATCAAATTATTGTTTTTTAAGCAAAACCACATGGCCAGATCTTCATCTTATGTAGTCTTACTGAAGGTGGTGAAGCAGGACCTCTTTACTCAGCTGAGATATGGGTCGCTGCATTTGCCGCTAGCTGGAGCAGCGTAGGTGAAGGGCAGGAGTCTATACAAGCACACAACGTGCGAGTGCTTCCCCTGTCCCTCACCTGATGTTCAGCTCTTTGATCCATGTTGCTTTATCCCTAGAGCAGGATGGCTGGTGCATGTCCCAAAGAGCAGACTGAAGGGCTGTGCTTCGTGGGCTCTTGTCTCGTCTGCCCCTTGACGCTGCTCTGGGCACAGCCAGCACCAGCAGCCCGGCAGCAGGTATGGCGTGTCCTGCCCCACGTACCTTGCTGTGTGGATCAGGGTTTTGACGTGAATCCACCACAGGTTTGCACCTGGGGGAGCAAATACCGCTTCTAATTCTTGATTTGTAGGGGATCTTACTTTCTATGTCAAATGAACAGAAACACCTCAGAACTTGCAGGTATCTGAAATAAAGAATAGAATTTTACTCCGATATGTCATCATTCTTATCAGTGACTGGCAGTTTCTTAACGTGGCCTCTAAGCTCAGGAGCAGAGATCTGCGTCCATTGTATGTTTCCAGCAATGACCTCTTAACCAGTGAATTAGGAGTAAAAATTAGGAGTAAAAGTTCATTCTTCATCCTCACACCAATAAGTTATCACACCAAAGCACAAGATGTAATTTTGTAATTAATTGCATTTTATCATGCATAAATACATACTTCATTATTGTCTGTAAAATTAGCTTGCCCCTATTTAATATTGAACTGCTGTGCTTGGCTCCAGCCTGCTGTGGCAAACCAGTCCACGTGTCACTTGGTTGCGATAAATATCTCTGCTTTGAGTTTACAAGGTGAGATCAGGCTTATTTTCCCTTTTACTTTGCATTAGGGAAGCTGCGGAGAACTAGCAAGTCAGCTCTGGTGAGCTAACTGCTCATCACTGGATATGTTCATTGCTGGAGATGTGGAATTATATTGGCTTCCAACTTAAAGTCTGTGTTCACTTCAATTCGTGATGCTCCTTACTCTCCAGAAACACAAGTGTCAAGTTAGTGTGTACTGACAGAGCTGTTTAAAAATAAGCTCAAGAGGGGATGCTTGTGTTTGTCTCGGTGGAAACTGTTTAAATCCTGCAAGGATCTTAAAAGGCAGAGAGCTCTTGAACTGTCTTCCCCCCCTGAATAAATTTGTGATTTCAGGCCTGTGGGTGATGAGCTGATGGACATAAAACTGTGCCTGATGTTCTGCTGTTGTCATAAACCCTACAGCGTGATGGCCAGCGGTGCTGGGGCTCTGTCTCCCTTCTGCTCTTCTCAGGTCATGCATGACTCCCGCAGACAGCGTGTCATCCATCTCGGGCTGCTTTCCACAATGAATGTCCCAGAAGTAACGTAGTGTTGTGAAATGGCAGTGACTGGAAGCATGAAAAGGTTACGTGGCAGTGCCATCGGCACAGCTGATCTTTATGGTGCTCTTTCCTAGGCTAGGAGAAAGAAAACATTTCTTCTGGGTAGGCCATTGCAGGGGATGAATGGTTAATTGCTGTTCTCTTCTGCTCCATCCAAACCACTGACTTCTGTTTACTTTTTCACTTTCCACCCAAGGAAAGTCGGTACTGCTACCATTTGAGCCACTTACACAGACATCATACTTGACACTAAGCTAAAATACCCTTGTGGTAATTGGCTATGCCTGTTTTGATCTAGGGAAAACTGGGGCAGAGTGAGACTGAGCTGTTTGATCAGAGTTGTGAATAAAGGTGGTGGTGGAAAATTTCCTAGTTTTGTTTTATTCACTGAATTACACTTTTTCTGATTTTCTGAGTTCCTGAAAACACATGCCAGCCCAGTTCCTGCAGCACAGAAGTCGCTTCTCGATGTTCTTTTCCATTATCTCCCTCAGAAAATGAACTTTCAGCATTTATCCTTGCTATGCCTGTAACATAAAGCAACCGTATTTCAAAAACAAGGAATGGAAGAAAAGAATTGAATGGTGGGAGCAGGTGGCAGGAGCTGTTAGGTGTGTTAAAGGGTCTGTGAGCGGTTTGTGCCCACAGGTAAGGGTAAAATGTGGCTTTGGCTGAAGGACAATGATGCAGTTTCACAGTGACTACCTATGTTTTAAAATCTTCTTTCCTTCCATGTAAGAATGAAAATAAAACCTTCTAAGTACCTTTAAAAAAATATATATAAAAGTTGTGTCAAAAATGTCTTTCTTGCTCAAAGACTGGGTTTATCTTTAGAACAGGGCTGCTTATAAAGAATACCTGAGACATCAGGAACATTCCTATCAGAACCCATGGAGATATGCAAATGTCAATAGCAAAAGCAGCATCAAAAATGGGTAATTCACGAGGGAAGCTGCGGGGATGCCAGAAGATCGATTGCCTGCTGTGTGTTTGTATGTGTGCTGGGACTAAAGGCTGGCCAGGAACCTGCTGGAGGATGATGGTGTGGGCAGAGGCACTGGTGGTGCTGGTGAGCTGTGGTACGCTTTGCAAGCCCCCACCGCGAGCTCAGTAACGGTTTGCACGTTTCCTGCTGACCCCGTTGGTGGTTTATTGCTTATTTCTAGTTTCACTGGTGTGCTACCCAAGGTATTTCAAATAACCTTCAGAGAGGGTTTTGTAGTTTCTTTGGTGCTTTGCTGCCCGGTGGCTTAGCGAAACGGGCACTCTGACTCCTCCAAAGCTGCTCCTCCAGTGCCAGCAAAGATCACTGCAGCCGCCCCGGGGAAGCGCTTTGGCTTAACACACAGGTTGCCTCACCAAAGGAGACAACACGGCGAAGCAGATGAACAGAGGGCACAAAAGACAAAATCCATCTGAAAAATGTCAGGCACATGACAAAGGGGAGTGAAAGCTGGAAAGCGGTGTTATTTCTAAAACACAGCTATAAGTGACCTTTAAACGTTCAGAGCAGTCCTAAGAAAAGCGAGAGGAAGGCATAAAAGATTTTGTTTAGCTAACTTTAGGTCACAGAGGACAACAAAAATGATGGAATTGTGCAAAATGAAAGATCCTCCTTATAGGTGAAAGTTTAAAAAAAAAAAAAAAAAAATTGGCCACAGGGGTTTTGCGCTATAACATTTCATTTAGTCCAATATATTAGAGGTTGTTGCTTGGTTGCAAGCAGAAGGAGGAACTGAGTACATCACAGAAAATATCAGTTCCTGAGGATGAGTTTCTCTGCAGTAAAACCTGGGTATGTCACATCCTGTATCATCTATATATTTCACACTACTTGAGTTATCTCAAGTTATCATTTCTTTATCACTTTTGTATGTAGGTAATGAAGCCTCTGCCTTCACCTGCTTTGACTTCAAGCACTAGCTCTCACCTGCTGCGAGCTAAATTATTTTATGGTATGAATGTAAAATTTTCAGCCAGGCTCAAATCACATGTTCAGTGTAACTCATATGCTTAATTATATCCTAAGTGAATTTACAGTGATTTTTGAGGGCTAAGTGTCTTGCCCAGAGTCTTTTTGTACTAGTTCTGGCTGAGTTGGGCCAAAATGAAGGTTTTGGGCATCTCTTGCTTCCAGGTCCACTGCAAACCAGTGGGCTTTGCTTTCAGCCTTTTGAGTGCCAGGGTTGGTGTGAATACTTCTCCCTCTGGTTAGCCAGGAAAACCAGGACTCGAAGAGCCTGCTATTAGAGTACCAGAAAGGTAAGATAAGATTCTGACATACTGCAGGGTTACCCAACCCCTGCCTAGAAAAACCAAGTGAAGTAATTAATACTGGCTACTGTATAAAGGTGGTTATTTAGACAGTAATAACAAAAATATTCAAAGACCCTAGTGCTCCCTGCACAGCTTTCCCTGGTGCAAGTAGAAGGGGATGGTGACTAGTTTGAACATCAGGTGTGTCAATAAAAAGGCATTAGAAATTGCTTGTCTTGTTCAACTTGTTCAACAACTCTTTTGTTGCTGCACTGTCAACTTACTGCATCCTGGAAGAGCCAGAAATGGGAGAAACCTGAGTGAACATCATAGCATCAGCAATTAGTCAGTAAAATTGTCTTTTATTACTTGGAATACTGTTGTCCCCAGAGAAATATGTACAAATGTTTATGATAATGTGGTCGTTGATGATGAAGTATGTGGAGAGAAAAATCTGTCCTCTTTCAGCGATTCAGTTAAATGACTGCAAAGCAGTGACAGTTCATCTGCTTCTCTGTTAAAACATCGTGCCAAGGCTGAGACTCCCTTCCTCTGCGTCACGCTTGTGGTGCGGACTGTCATGGGGGGCATTGCATTAGCTTGATGAGCAGGAGTGGATTTGTCTAATAATGTCATCCCAGAGACAGGGTGCCTCTACAGCCTCTATTTTTAGCAACATGAAGTGCGATAAGCAGGGGTTATCTAGTTTACAGTACTGTTGTTAATAAAATACGCTTCTGAATCTTTGAGACTAATATAGCTTGGTAGAAAAAAAAAATCATTAGGTTCCTCTTGTAAAGATGAATGTGTAGTTTTGAGGAACCGTATCTGTGTCCCAGAATAGTTAGCAGCTGCTCTAATAATTCTTCTGAAGTTATAAAGAAAGTGAGAGGCTTTCTGGGGTTTGTTTTGGTAGGCATCCAAAAAAGAAGAAAATTGGGCTTCAGGCATCAGATTCATCACTGGGGCTGGAGATGAAGGGAAGTTAGTGCAGCCCTGAAGCTTTGCTCCATATAACAGCAGGAGAAAGTCTTGCAACTGCCAGTCCTGCTTCCACCAAAAAGGGAAAATGAATCCATGGCTGCAGTTGGTTGCGGGTCAGAGAAACATTCTGGGCTGGTCACATCTTTTAAAGATACTGTTTTGGAATAGCTACAGATTGAAGCATGCTCCTCTCTKTTGGTTCACATAAGTCTCGTTCTTCCATGCTGTATTCCTGAAATCATAAAGCAGAAGATCCCTGTTCTTGGAGTGAAACAGGGGGTGAGAATGGTTGTAGCCTCCTTAAAGCTTGTTCTGCCTATAGGGCTGATGTCCCTTGTGCTAGATTAGTGTTCCTATTCTTCAGATTTCACAGGTGTCCATCACTGTAGAACAATACACAAATACCTCCCATACCTGAACAAAATAAATTGCTTTTTTCACCTAGAAATAGCCTAACTGGAAGAAATGGAGCATAAAACATTGCACAGCAGGTGGCAATGCTGAAATGATAAAAAAGAAACAGAAAATAACTGCATAGTTGCTTTAGTTGCCTTTTTTTTTTTTCTTCCCCAGAAGGGAAAATGGTCCACAAAGTAATTTGAGATGGATGCTTTGAGCCTTAGCAGTGTCAATTTTCCATGACTGAGGGGACATAGTGCTTAATCTACCTACTCGGTCTATGTGGGTAACAAGCATCTTTTATTTTTATATTTTAATGAGCACATGTAAGTCATACCAGGTTTCCAGACAGGCCTGAATCATAAATATACTCCCAGAAGCTTTGTTTCCTCCTGAACTCTCTGCTCAAAACTAGAGAGGGAAAGCAGTAAAGCTGGCAAACTGTCGATGGACATGTCTGTGCAGGGGGTCTCAACTCATGCTCTGCACTTGGGACTGCCCACACCCCAGCTGGCAGCAAAATAGGCTAGGAGAGAACCTATGGGTGCCTTATATCTTTATAATCAAGTAAATCTTGTAATCAGTCATCTCTACAGTGGCTAGTCTCCTCTGCCCAGTTTTTCTGCTGTCTGCTCTGCAGCGGTGCAGCTCTTGGACGTGTCCCCTTGGGGACCGGGCACCGTGGTGTCCCTTTGAGGATCATGGGGAAACACGTAATGAACATCTGGTGATGTAGGTGAGGAAGATGAGGTTACTCTTCTGACAACAAAAACTTCTAGGGTGGAGTACATATGTTGGGAAGTGAATTGATCCTTGCATAGAGGACACATAGGCTCTACCTGATGTAATTTGGCTTTGGCTCTGAATTTTGTGGACCAACAACTTTAGCCAAAGCCTGCTGAGTTCTCAAATTTGGGTAACTTTGCATGTGACTTCTTTAGGATTCCCCTGAAGTCCTGGGTATTAACGGCTGTAAGGAAGGTGTTACTAGGTGAGAGGAACTGCTGCTTTTTGCTCTTGTGCTCTTTTGTAATAACCGAAGTTTTGTGTAGTATTAAAAGCTGTGAATTGATTGGTCTTGAACCACCCTTCATTGTGTCTGTTGGTGCTTTTGTACCTGGAAAGGCCCAAGGATAAATGGACCATGGAAACAAACTATCTGTGTACTGAATGCAGCTTTCTCCATTAAAATCTTGGAGGAAAGCTGCATTTTTCAATTCCCTCTGCACATTTCTGTTCCAGGACTAGACAGCACTCTTGCATCTTCTCAGGAAACCACTTGGCACTTCTTGTGAGCAATAAAATAAAATCTGAATCAAAGCAAAGAGTAAATAAGGACAAGAACAGCCTGTTACTTCGATGTCAGACTAGAGCCAGTTATTAAGAATTCTGGCTGAAACAGGTTTTTATTAGAATTTGGTCAGTCACCATAAAAACATGCTACAGGAGTGTCTCAGTTTTGAAGTCCCTGTTGAAAGCAGCAAGACTTGGGTGGGAGTGAGCCTGGCCATGGAGCACCTGGGGCATTATGGGCTTGGGTTGTGCAGGCTGGCAGAGAAAACCTCTCTAAAAAAAATACCAGAAACAAGATCACTTACATAAATCTGCTTTGGCACCATATATGTGTGCATTATGACAATTACATGATGATGTATTGCATGCTTCGTGCACTTTGAAAAGGATTTTCTTGGTCATATGACTATATATGCATTTGTTTGAATCTTTTTGCAATTTTATATTTGATCATCTCTAATGACAGCAAATTTCACAAGTTAATTGAAATCTTAGCATCACAGAATGGTTTGAGTTGGAAGGGACCTTTAAAGGCCATCTAGTCCAACCCCCCTGCCATGGGCAGGGACATCTTCAACCAGATCAGGTTGCTCAGAGCTCCGTCCAAACTGACCTTGAATGTTTCCAGGGATGGGGCATCTACCACCTCTCTGGGCAACCTGGGCCAGGGTTTCACCACCCTCAGTGTAAAAAAATTCTTCCTTATATCTAGTCTAAATATTCCCTCTTTTAGTTTAAAGCCGTTACCCCTTGCCCTGTCGCAACAGGCCCTGCTAAAACGTCTGTCCCCATCTTTCTTATAAGCCCCCGTTAAGTACTGACAGGCTGCAATAAGGTCTCCCCGCAGCCTTCTCTTCTCCTGGCTGGACAACCCCAACTCTCTCAGCCTTTCTTCATAGCAGAGGCGTTCCATCCACCTGACCATTTTCATGGCCTCCTCTGGACCCTCTCCAACAGGTCCGTGTCTGTCTTGTGCTGAGGGCTCCAGAGCTGGACGCAGTGCTGCAGGTGGGGTCTCACCAGAGCAGAGTTGAGGGGCAGAATCCCCTCCCTTGACCTTAAGCAGTTTCTTTAGATGTTTTTCCTGGGAAAAACAAAAAATCTCATACATTCCCCTGAAGATGCAAAGCTTTGAAATGTATTTGAGTCTAACATGGAATTTATTTTATGACAAGACAGAAGATACTTAGAGATGAAAAATAAGCATCAAGAATAAGTCGTGCATTTTTCACTTTGAGTCTGAGGGCAGAGAGCTGAGTAGTCTAGATATTTGAGAGAAGCCCTCTGGTACCCAGAAGAGCTCAGTATGGGTGCCTGCATGCTAGGTGATGGCTGAAACCTCACGATGCCACAGGGATCTCTGCTGTTTTACAAGTTAGCTTTGAGGCAGATGGTCCTGCAAGGATGAAGCTCCTCTGCCCTGAGGACGTACTTCTTTTGACATGCAGAGCTGTGGGAATCAGCTGGGTGATCCCATGTCCCAGCTGGGATGGCTGTTTGCAGGGATGGGAAGAGCCCCATCTGTATGGTGTGTGTTGTGCTGGACCCCAAAGGACCTTTTTACCAACATAGCAAATAGCCTTTGCGATGGGAATTTCACCTTATGCTATCTTGACTATCCACTGTTGTCACCAAAAATTAAGTGGAATTTTTTTGAGGGGTTAGGATTTAAGTGATCCAAGCCTGTAAACCAAGACAGGGGAAGAGGTGGGGGGAAAAAGTAAACCACTGATCCTCAGGTAATTCCTCTGTAAGACAGAAGAGTATCATGTCTTTCCAGTTTGCATCTTTTTAACATCCTCAATGAAACAATTTCTCCTACTTATATATGGGAAACCTCAAATGTGTTTCTTTAAATTTTGCTGCAACTGAACTTTCTCAGCATAATGATCAAGCTTATTTGCTCTCCATTGGGAGTAATGATCAACTACATCATGTGATCCTCCAAAAACATGTATTGCTCTTTAAGAAAATCATGCAATACACTAATGTACACAAGAAGTGTACAGCACGTCACTGAACTGTGCTAATCACTCTTTACGTTATCTCAGATCATCACCACTGAATTTGTTGTCTTGCTTCTAGGTCACTGCATGAGCATCGTTTATACGGGTCCCTATCTGTTGGCAAGCAGAATTGATATCATCAGCTCTGAGTTGATGTTAAATAAAGGATACAGCAGGAATAACAAATTTTTCAGAGATTAATAAGATCCAGTTTTTCAGTGTAGTGAATTTGCATTTTGTCTTCATCTGTTTCCAGATGCAGTTATCTTTTTCACTACTCTCTTCCTTTGCTTTTATTGAGCCTGCTTCCTTTGACCAATAACATTCAGTCTATTTGAACAGCCTACAGGTTACCAGACTTTCGTTATCACGCTTTTCCTTACTGCCCCCTCTTGTAAAAAGCTTGCCATTTTACAAATTGTTCTTCATCAGAGAGAACGTGCCTCTCTGAAATGGAAGCGCTTTTCCCTTTACTTGTTCCCAGAAAGTGGCCAAAACACCTGCAGATGCTGATGGGCTTTAAAAAAGGAAAATCAAATGTTGTCTCAGCCAGAAGGCTGTTCAATTAACTTTTCCCGCTGGGAATTATTAGACCTGAGGCTGTGCTGTTGGGAGGGGTCATTTCTTAGCAACAACGCTAAATGAATTAGGACTTTGTTAGTAACAGAAGAACTTATCAGAACATGAGAAGCAACAGCAAAGCACTGGAAGTTTAAATAACTATCAGATGGAGTTCACTTTTGGAGGACCATGATGTTTTTCTGTGAAAAATACATTTAAATGAGAATGTCTAAAATGTAGAAGTTGTTATCAAAAACATTGAGATTTGCTATAGGAATGTCAACTTAAATGTGGTACTAAGAGCAGAATTTTTTGATGTTTGCTTATTTTATTTTTCTGGAAGTTACCTCTTAACACAAAAATATCTGAATCCTTCCATTATACTGCTAAGTCTGTCCCTGGATAATGGGCAAGCAGCTCCCACTAGGCCAGGGTGACTTGCTGTGGTGCTTAATCCCATTTTAAGGGCTCCATGGACCACCGGTCAAAACCAGAGCCTGCCACATCCAAGCGCTCATTGGTTTCTCCGTGTTCAGGTGAGCACTCTAACTCGGTCCAGTGGCCAAACTCTGACATTTGAAATACAAAATGCTTGGAGAACATTAAAAATAAATTCAGTGGATTGTATTTCAAAAGGTAAATTTTCCATCCATGTAATATTTTTAGAAGCGTTACTGTGGGCTGAACCCTAAACTCTTCTCTTGGGGAAACCACTAAACACATCATCAAACTCTTACGTATCTTTTTACTTGAGTCTTTGAAAAAATTGTGAGCAAGCTGTTTATTCGAGCCTAATTGTGTTTTTAAACAGAATGATATTTGCTTGCTTACTTTTTTTTAACCAACACTCTACCAATAAACTCTTCTGCAAGGCAAGGGTGAGTGTATTTTCACCAGTTTTAGCTGAGGGTTGTATCTGACGTTGTTTGAACTCAATGCAGGACTGAATATTGGCCTCATTTCATTGAACACTTGTCACAGTCCTGATCAGCTTCTCGGAATAAATAACTGGGGTTGCCCTGTACTTTCTCTTCTTTTGACCCTTTTGCTTCAGAAGTCTTGGACTGATTTTTGGCAGAGCTGATCACAGGTAGGAGGAAGCTCTGTATTTTTTAGAAATCTCCCTCCGGTGCAGTGCTGTTAAGGAAGATGCAGGGTTGGAGTGATGCTTGCATGGCAAACAGCACGTCCTCCCTGCTGATACACCTGCACGTGGGGCTGGGCACGCTTTCCCATCACACTCAAACAAAAGTTATAAGCATCAGAATTTGAGCACTTCTCAAAATGCCCAAGAAGAATATGTTGTAATCTGTTGTGCATTGCCTATAAGCCCTTTTGATTTAACTTTCCTTTTCTGCTTTAATAGGTCACTTGCTTTTACGCAGTGCTTTCCTTCTTGACGCATAACTTTAACTTCTTTCTTTCCTTCTGACCTGCTCCAATTTCAATATTTCATTGCTTTCCAGATCTTCCCCCCTTTGGTTTCTTTTGATTCTGACTTGATTTTACTCAAGTCACTTTCTGGCACTCTGAAAACTAAGCTCAGCAGCAGCATCTATAACTGAGCACGAGATCCCAAGGGCAGCAGCACACAGGACATCTAACAACAGAGGAGCCAGAGCCTGTTTGCAGGGAAGCCCAATGGGGACCTGGGAGTCCAACCTGTCCTACCCATCTCCCCCTCCTCCAGTAACTTGCCTGTTTTAAATGGAATTCTTGTCTGTTAACACTCTGCATAAATCAGCAACTTAGTGTGGTGACACCCAATTAGTAGGATCTATTCCCTCATGAAGAGCAATGGTTTTCACTTGTCTCACTTCAGAGCAAGGAACCAAGTTTCCATGAGTGGCTTTGGAGCTGGTTTTGAGAAGCAGAGGTGTGCCTGTGGCTGTGGGGGACTTCAGTTTCTAGGGAAAACGAAGTCTGGGCTTAGCGAGTACAAAACGGCAGATTGCAGAACCCCATCTACATTGGGTGCAACGTGACATCTCAGCATCCATCATCCAGGACAAAACTAACAGCAAGTCACTGGGGCAAAGCCGTCCTTCAGCCATGTAATTGCGCTGTCTTTGGAGGAATTGCATGCTGGTATAATAAACAAGAAGCCCAATTGTTACCTTGTGGTGTCAAATGATGAGCTTAATAATTACTGTGTGAAGGTGGCTTTTTGCTTGGGGCTCTGGGGCCCATCGTGCTGCCCAGAGGTACCTCGTGCAGCCAGCACCGGTGGAAAAGAGGGATATTTTTGTGGGGTCACTGTATTTATGTGCGTTGATACATATATAGGTATTCTAATGGAGCAAAATTGCTCACTTTAAAATGATTACTGTGATCTAAAGCTCTTCTGTGCTTATCCTCCAGAAACTGGCTCTCTTACTTCCCCTTCAAAATATGGCTTAGAAATGGAAGGGGGTGATGCACTTCACTGTTTTCACTTCAATCCAGCCTTGTTAAACAGCTCCTGACGAAGGCTCAGCTGCTCTGACTTGCTGTGGTGGGAGAGGTTTGGCCAAATTGCTTTAGGGACTGCTCCCAGGTAATTAAAACATGCTTTGCCTCTCACCCCTCCAGGCTGATTTGAATTTGTACTGAGAGTTACAGGGGGGAGTTAATGGGATTTTCTTTACAGGAACTTACTCTCTGGGGGACGAGCAATGTTAAAATTTGTGAAGAAGTAGGCAGAATCAATAAACCTATGCTGTTTGGGGTTGCAGTTAAATACATGCTGTTTGGGGTTGGAGTAGCTACGTGTGGTCAGGTCACAGGGAACCTCAGTCCTGAACCACTTGGCTGACAGGAGCTTGCAGACACTTGGGCGATTAGCTGGGAACCAGCCATAGGCCCAGCTATTTAAAAAAAAAAAGTGTACCAGTGCTTGGTGTATGGGCTTTTAGCTAATGAGCATCCCAGGGAGTGGACACAGCTCTTGGCAGTGCTGCCAGAAAGGAAAGGGGGAATCGCAGCATCTGAGCAGCAGTGGTAATGGAAAGCGCAATTAAGGCATGTATGTCAGCTTCCTCTCCATTTGTAGCCCACAGATTCAATTAGAGATGTGTGCGTGCAAGTCGAACGGGTGTGCCTCGGAGCTGGACACATATCTGCTAAATTCAAGGTGCCAAAAAAGAGACCTTCAGCTTGAGCTGTCCTTACTTGCAACACTTTAAGTACATCTGGAGGGATCTCTCTAATTTCTGAGGATTTTTCTGTTTTTCTTTGGGAAGGTGATACTCCTTTCCTTAAAACTGGGTGTGTGCTAACTGCTTGGTGAGACTGTGTTTATGGAAGCGTAGCCCTGCCCCGAGGGAGCTGGTCCTGACCCATGGGGCAGAGATGTGGGACGAGGGCTGGCAGGGTCCCAGCACCTGCAGGCTGCACCCATCAGTGCTCACCCGGTGCTGATGCTTTAACTGTTGGGTCTATTTGCAAGAAACTCCTCTTCTGCTGGTGAAATACGTAATAGTCCTTATAAATCAGCAGTAGACTAACTTTGTGTGTTGTCTTTTAATTACTGGAAAATCCCTGAGATCAGAAGATGGCATTATAAGGTTTATAGCTCAGCTTTGGTTTGGATTCAAACGCCTTACTTGGTCAAAATCTGCTCTGAAATTCGAACGAACTTGTCTGAATAAGGCACACAGGATGCAGTTTATCATCAGCGTGTGCTGTGGGTAATTGTACTTACTCAGCTCTCTTAGCCGCATACAGCCTGATAAAACAAACACAGCCAGACACATTACAGACTAAACCAAATAGATAAATCCTTACTTTCAAAATTAACTCGGCAGTAAAGCGTGTTGTTTTTCACTAAACGTCTATAAGTTGTAGCTGAATAAGGTATTTGTTCTCTCTGAATGGAGCAAGGGCTATAAATAATGTATGGCACAGTCTGGATTTACTCTCTCTGACGTCTCATAATGATAGTAGCGTTACAGGGATTTAAGGGAGAAGATGCTCCCTATAGCTGAGTAAGAATAAAAGGTGTATTGGTGTGACGTCTGCGGTTACGGACGTGGCGATGGTTATTTCTATGGGATGTGGGCAGAGCTGTGTATGATATACGGCTGGGCGCCTGCCCGCAGGACCAGGCTATAAATAACAGTTAAATACAGCGACACAATTCCCCCCCAAAATGTATAGACCTGTTATGGTTTTAGTTGTAATTAAGAATGTATCAAACCTGGTGCTATCGATTAACCTAACCTCGATCTGGTTGAGAGCTGGGAGGGGACACGTACTCAGGCTGAGATGAGGCTTTAAATGAGAGAAAACGGTCTGAGAAATTTGCTTTTATGTACAATAAACAGCACAGAGCTCTAAAAGGAGCACCAGCCTTTGATAAGCTGCTTGAAAGGCATGTGGGGCTCTACCTAGCTCTAATTTGAGTGAAGCGTAATTGTAATAAAAATTGGAAAATATTCAGCTACTTAAGAGTTTCTCTCACGCTTCGTTAATGTTGGTTTTCTGTGAGCACCAAGAAAGACGACCAATCCTGTATTACCTATCCATGCTGAAGCAATAAAAAGCCCTGCTGTCTTCAGTGTGTTGCTGAAGGTAGGATTTGGATAAAAATAAATAAGTTGTTAGTGTGAACGCCTCTAACTCGGGGCTAAGGCTGTGCCGCACGTGGATGCCGAGGAGGTGTTGGCTGCGGTGCAAACTAGTGATCTCAGGTAATGCATCTCCCTGACTTCCCAGTGTTGGCTCTGCAGGTCTGACCATCGCCGCCGTGGGGCTGTGCTATGAGTTTGGTCCAACCCTGCTGAACCCCCACCAGCGACAGGATGGTGGCTTCAATTTTATTATTTTTAAGGCTTCTGTGTATATTATAGCGAGCTGATATTTTGCTGCTAGGTCTCTGTTTTCCAACCTTAGCTAACTTATGTTTTCATATGCATGTTAAACCACTTACTGTGCTGTTTCTGAACAAGACAGAAGCAGCTCGGGTGATGCCAATGGAGCATCCCATGTTTAGCTGGCTGCCTGCATTGCCAGCGCTCAGGTGTGTGCAGCTGTACTTATCACCAAAAGGCATCACATTAAAATCTGCACAAACTAGCTTTGTGTGTGCAGGAAAAGTGGACTTGAGTACACTTCATTGCTATCTGTGATCCACGTTTCTCTTTCTTTCTTTCTCTCTTGTGTTTTGTTTTTGTTTGTTTTGTTTTTGGGGGTGGTTTTTTTTGGTTTTTTTGTTTTTTTTTGAAAAAGAACAAATACTGGCAGGTTGCTGATTTAATAGTCACAACTAGACTAGGAGCAATAGACAGAGGGGTTTGGCAAGATATGCAGCTGTACAGGACAGCTTTGTTTGCCTCTTTTATAACAATAAAAACATGGGCTGAGAAATCTATTCTTCTACACTTGAAATTTGTCGGGAAACATGGGATCGGCTCCACTGCGGAGGGAATAAAGATGTTTAATTGGGTTGTTGCCTTGGTGGGCAAGACAAAGATCAGTAAAGATGAGTCCTGAGTGAAATTTTATACGCAATGGTAGAGTGGCTTTTTTCTTCACTTAAGTAAATACGGTGAGCCCATCAATCCTCTGTAAACTTGTGGGAACCTAAGACAACAGGGCTTCAACCTTTAGCATAAAGGTTTCCTTGGATAGGGACAACAGATGCCAATAAAATAAAATTTTCTTCAGGCTTTTTCCTTTTGCAAATGACCCTCTGTCTCTATAAACCCTGATGGAGTCTGTTGCCATGGCTCTGCTGAAGCTGGGGGAGAAGTTTCTGCCGGTTGTGGCAAGAGCAGGTTTTTGCAGTGTATAATCAGGTAGCTAAGCTCTCTATTTTGATCCAAAATGCAAAGTTTCCTCGTTATGTGTTTCAGGAGATTAATAGCTGCTTTGAACGACTCTAACGACATGATGGCAATTGCTCATTTCAAGGCAATGTTCTGCTGTTGCAGGTTTATTTTTGTACTGAGAAATAAAAGCAGAATGGTCTTATCAAAGGTTAGAGGATACAATTCACCAAACTACAGAATTCGCTTCCCCCCCCAGCGTTTGATAAATCTTGTTAGGAAGCATTTCAGATTCCCTAGTAGTTGCTTCTAGAAAGCTTTTATTTTGGGCTACTAAGAAGATGTTCACAACACTAAGCCATTTTATTAGTGGTTTTTTTGTTTGTTTGTTTGTTTTGGTTTTGTTTTTTTTTTTTTTTTTTTTTTTTTTAATTTCCATATCCTTTCAGGCTCCAGATTAAACAATTCTGCTGGTCTAATTGAATTAGAGCAATAAAGTACCAGGGGCAGGAAGGATGGGTGTGATTCACAGGCTGGGCACGTAGGGGCTCCTTGACCTTCCTTTTGGCAGGACCAGGGCTCCTTTACTTCTGTAACTACTTTTCTCTATTGCCCTTGGGCTGGTTTAGTTGATCACGGTCTACTTTGCCCTTATTTCTCTATGCCTTTATTGGGGAAACCAACCTGTTGTCAATATGACCTTTTCCCAAGTGCTTCTTTTATATCTTATATCTTTTGCAAAAGCTTCTTACACTGGTTGTCTTGCACTTGCAGGTGAGATTGAGCCTAAAAAACTTAAACCTGTTAGGCTGACAGAACTCTAAAAAACTCTTTAGCTTTGGGACGTCTGTGCTCCAGACCTGGATATTGAGGTTTGGGATCACATCTGCGTATCCCCGTGACAGCTTATCCATTGACTGTGTTCTGTTGTTTTTGTCTGTAGCTGATTATAATTAAAGGTCTGGGTATAGAATTACTTTCAGAGGTAAAGTAATGAAATACAGCTTTCATTGCAATGAACTTTTACAGTGTCAGAATTTGGCATTTTATTTGTTGTTTTTATTCTGATAAGGCTCTCTTGAAAGATGTGACATTTTGTACAGTTACCAAAATGGAAAATTTCCCCTGCAAATGAGTCTTACGGAACTGATTAGAAATGAACGTTTTGAGTGATCTCCCACTGCTGCTGCTCATCTCTCTGATGAGACCTGAGATACTGCGAGCTCGCTTCGTACCAGCCTCGCAGAGGCAATGACTTTTCAATTTTGTGAATTCTTTAATAATGTCTTCAACTTAATTGACAATCTCAGACACACATGAAACTGTTTGTTGCTTACCAAATGAAATGTCCTGTCTGTAAAGCTAATCCCCCATCACTCTTCCTAGCTGTTCTTTTCAGACTTGATAGAAATGAAGAATAAGGCAATCTGTATGCAGAAATGGAAAACTTTCAAGATGGTGACTTTTACAGAGATCTGCTCTTGTATTTTCTTGAGCCAGTGTAGAGATTGTCACCAGCTTCAAAGGGGTTTTGTGTCTAATCGTCCTAATCAAACCTCTGGGAACTAACTAAATTCACACTGAAAAATTCCAGATTGATAAAGAGGAGGAAAATATAGCTGCCTTTTACTTAAACCTTAAAAGTTTGGCATTTGATATTCATGGCTATCTGAATGTTTCAGGGATGTGTGTGTGCATATATATTTAAATTTCTTTTTCCTTGTGTCACCAATGTGGGGACAAGCACCAGCCCTCAGAGTTCCACGCTTAAAAAACAGACTATTGTATCAATAATTCACCTATACCTACCTCTAACTGGGGAGACATCCTTCTCTACCCAGCTAAGACTTTTTTGACTTAAGCCTTATTTTTACTTTTTAAACTCAGATAAGTCGCTTGAAGATTTTACGCCCTTTGTCTTTCAGCTCATAGTTGGTCAGTATTTCCTAAGGGTTGTCAGATGATGTTCTGGCAAATGAAACTCTAGTGG
The DNA here is from genome assembly GCA_035582835.1 of Phoebastria nigripes. Classification (NCBI taxonomy): domain Eukaryota; kingdom Metazoa; phylum Chordata; class Aves; order Procellariiformes; family Diomedeidae; genus Phoebastria; species Phoebastria nigripes. The sequence goes on from JAYKAV010000134.1 coordinate 504,875, forward strand.
GTCTTTTTTATCTGATCCCACCCAGTGTTTCCTCAGTCTAGGATAAGAAAACTTATGATCAGTGTATTTGACTCCAGCGTAAAAGGTTTTGGTTTTTTTTCCTTCCCTTCACAGAACAAATTACCCAGGGATGTGTCGCTGCATGTTCAGTTTAGTTGTTTATTTTGATATGGCCTAGATCTCAACTAATTTTTAGAGAATAAAATCAAAACTAAGCAATGATGGGAAGGAGTGAGGAAGCATTTTTATGCTATGACTTGATTAAAAAGAACTGTTCTTCCAAGCAATCTAGAAAAATATTTGCTTTCCTGAGAAGACATTTTTACAGACCATCGAATGTGCTGGTTGCTAGTTGACAAGACTGAGAAACAAACAGATACAGGTCAGGATCTCTTGGTTGCTGTGTGACTCATGACATCATTGCAGCTGAAAACACTTTTTGATGGACAACTTGTCAAATAAGAATTTTGTTATAAGAAAACTTTGAATAAATATATTTTCAAGACATAAATTGCACTGTGGCCTCTGAAATGAAAATACAGGAAATTATAATTTCTAGGAGCTATAAATAAAAGAGAGGGATATACTGGTAGGTGTCTGGATCTTCACTTCTATAACCAAAATGTCTGCTTGAAATAAGAACGGTAATTTGTCCAATTAATATTCTGGAATGCGTGATCATAAAATAACACAAGAGTTTCTGTTGTGTTCTGCAGCTCTTGCTGTCCTTGAAACTCAAAAGCAATGCAGGTAGGACAAAATGCATAATAAGAGAGGAGGAAAAATACTGGTATTGAATTCATTGAGGAGAAGTAATATAGTCTCAAGACATCCCAATACGTCCTGCTGTGGCAAGCTGGCTTTTCGTGCCGGGAACGGCAAGCACCGCTGCCTCGAGTGCCTGTCCTGTTGGTGGCACACGGTCCGCCTGCACCGCCGTGGCCGTGTGGCATTCCCAGCCTGCCTGCCAGCCAAGCCCTGAGCCCTCCCCACCTTCGCCTCCTGTAAGTGTAATGTGGATGCTTGTACTATTTATTTGGGTGCTGTAACAAACATGGCTTAGGCTCATTTGCTTTAATGGCATCTGTGTAACCTTTGTGTGTGATTCTCCATTGATGGTGACCACTTTCATCCTTCGACGTAAGGTTAATATTTATATTCAGAAATGTTATTTTCATGTCTGCAGTTATATATTCAGTTCGTCTCTAGCACATGTGAGCTTGCTTCCCAGAAACTCAGCACAGACAGCATTTCCTAATCCAAAGCCTATTCCTTTCCTCTCCAACCCACTGATTTTTTTTGACGCTTCTTTGCAAGCTTTTTGTGACAGCTGATTTCCCTTGTCTTTCCCCTTCCATACTGGTGGATTATATTGATTTTGTGTCATCTGCATGTCATGTTTCTTGTTGTTTCTCTCAAGCCATGCTTGCAGGAGAGGAGGTGGGCAAGGGGTACAAGCCCAGAGCCATGAGCATGCCCTGGAGCTGGCCCTGCAGTGCTCTGTTGGTTAATCTGCAGCATGGGAGAGGAGAAAGGAGGAAGGTTTTCCTTTTTTAATCTAGGTTCTTTGTTTTGCCAGGTGCATTTCAAAAGTGTGGGCAACTGGTTATGTTTATGTTCATTAAATATGTCTTTCAGTGGAGTGGTTACACAGATCTGCTATGAAATAACATAATTTTTTCATGTCCCTCTAAGTGCTAACCAAAGGGGAGACCCACATCTTGGATCCCTCTCACATGTCTCGTCGGTGGAGTGGGTGTCCCAGCACCCAGTCTGTTGGGCACCCAAAGGGGCCCTGTCCTGGGGCACACCATGACCCTCACATCCCTTGCAACAGAAACCTGTGGGAGTGACAGTCCCTTCAGGGCCCAAAATGTGGGCAATGAACCCAAAACGTGGGTTCCTGGCAGTGGGAAGGTTTTCTTCATGATGAAGGTTATCAAATGTGCGGCTACTGGCTGGGTTTGTTGGCTCTGTAGTTCATCTTAGGGCTGTGCTGTTTGGAGTTGTAATTTACCAACCATTAATGAAATTCCCCCTTGCAAAGGACCCCCGAAGTCATTAACCAGCATCATCGATTGTGTATGAATGTTGATCGATGGCTTCTGCCGGCGAGTGCGGATGCAGTCAGATCATGTCCCTGCACAGCAGATACCCATCCTCTCGACTTGCTGGCTTATCTGTGCTAAACCCTGTGCTCCTCTACAGCTCCATTGTGGGCACAGAGGACCAGAAAGGTTCATTAAGGACCAGCAGACAGGTGCTTTTAAAATATGCGATATATTTAAGCCTTCTGCTTGCTGTTTTCCTTGTGTGCCTTCATTGTTTTGGTTTTTTTCCTCTTTAATGTTGAATTATAACAAATCATAGCATCGTCAGCACTCACAAGTTACTTAATATTGGCATTTCTGTGGATGGCAACACATGCAGCTGCTGGTTCAGCAGATGTGTTTGCAGAATATGGGGAGAAAAAAAGAAAAAAAGAAGAAAAGAGCAGGTGACTATTGCTGCTGTTATGAAGCCCTTGCCTCCCCACTTCTGAATAATGAATAAATTGGCCACTTGATGAAGATGTAGAACTTGGATCAGGTTTTGTGTAGCTCTTCTTTTATAGACAAGGTTTGCTCATATAGCAATTTGAAATGTTAGTCCCTTGATTTGGGGTTGGTTTGTTCTTTTTGTTTTGGCTTGGTGTACCCTGTGTGGTGCCTCAGCCAGACTTCTCTGAGCCTCTCAGTTGGGATGAACAGCGAAACCCACCTCAGCAACTCAGGACTTCGCTCCAAACTCATCTACTAATTTCCACAGCTGTAAATCATCACAATCTTCGCTTGGGCTGGATACTGCCAAAACCCTACTTTAATCTAAAGAGTCTTGTTCTGCCTCTGCTCCCTTTAAAACGTGATTTGGATGAGCCAATGCTCCTCTGGTGTGAGATGAGTGTCACTGTCCTCAGCTCTGCCCGTGCTGGGGCAGGAGCAGAGCAGGGGCAAGGACAACAGCTGGGGCGGGCTTACTCAGATCCTTCGTGATGGCTAATTGGGCATTAATGATCAGAAACTCTCAAACAGAATCATTTTACTCTAATTTTATGGTCCTAATCCTGGGATTTTAGTCCCAGGTGTCTGGGGATGTTAAGGGGCAGAGGGGAGGGAGCAAGGAAAGAGAAGACTCTCTCAAGGCATCAGGAATTTATCTGAAATTCTTTAATGGTTCAAATTACGCAAGAAGCTCAAGAAACAGTGAGGGATGAAGAAATAGTAGTGTTGACTGACTTATTATTGCAAAGGAGGGAGCAGAGCCTGTCCCGGTATGCCTTTTAAGCAGGGTTTTCTGTTCTGTTAGTATCAACTTGAAATATTTTAAGAGTGTCTTTCCAAAACAACAAGCTTTCCTATGGCCAAGTGTCCTTGTAGGAAAGGACTTCAAGGCATGGACTTCTGTATTATTTCCTTCTTTTCTCCTTAGAGATAAATGTTAATAGGCAGCAATAATACAGGTTAAGCAGACTTTTTTTTTTTTAATACCTTCTGATAATAGCAGAAGTTTCCCCAAGGCTTCCGCTGTATGGAGAAGCGGTATCTCAAGCCACAAACACAATTACCAAATGTGACCAAGATCTTCAGATGAAAATGAGACCAAACTGAACCCACCACACTCCTGCTCCTCCTTTCGGGTGGTTGCAATTGCAGCGGGGCTGGGTGGGATGTATGGGGCCACAACCCCCACGCTGGGATGGTGGCACTCGGGGATGCTCTGCATGGCAGTGTCCGTCACACCACACATCCCCCAGCTCCAGGCAAGCCACGTGCCAGCCCCGCGCCATGTCAATAAATGGCTTCAGGGATGATGACCCGTTGGCCCGATGCCACTGGGAGAAGGCACATTGACAACCGGTCGGGGCTGACTTTCCTGTCAAATACGTGAAGCTGGGAAAGGAGCGGCCAGTTGGGTGAGGGAGGACCTCTGAAGTGACCCGGTGGGAAGTGGGTCCTGCTGTGAGCGTGGTGCCTGTGCCGCAGAGGGCTGGCTGGGGTCCCGCGGGGCCATCGGCAGTTCTTGATAAGATGCGATGACTGAGCCGGTTCGAAAGACCGCTGGTGTGTTATGCTGAACCCAGCGGGGATTTAAAGTGCTCTGTGAAACTAAAAATAGCCAAATGAGCGCGGCCTCGTCTGAGCGTGCTGATTTGCATTTTTATGCTCACCCCACCCAGCTCTTGTATGCGTGTGTCTGAAGACCATGTGGTGCTCCAGTGAAGAAAGAGGGGCTGCTTCCAGCCAAGGGGCAAGGAAGCTCCAGGGCTCTTTGCTGACCACAAAGATGAAATGCCCTCCTCCGGCCTTTTTGCAGGTTCTTCACACCACACTTGTGTGTAGGGCCCCTGTCCCGCTGCGTATGATGAAAAATGACTTATGTTGTAAAAACAAGTCGGGATTGATCATCCCTTTCCTTAGTGCTACGTTTGCAGTAAGTGGGAAGCTTCACAGCAGTGGCTTCCAGAAAATCCCATGGTGGATTGTTACGCAAACTGCTGTTTGCTGCAGGAATTAAAAGTTTTCAGTAATTAAAGGAGTTATTTCCAGGTTACCTGTTGTGCGTACTGGTCTACGCTAAATTACTAGGCTCCAGGCTTGTCTTAGCAATGATGGAAACCGGGTACATCACCCAGCTGCAGGGACTACTCCTGGTTTTAGGCTGTGTCGTTGGCAAAGGTGACTCCTGCCCAAGCTGAGCTTTGGCATGTCTTCCTGCCATCTCTCTGCAGATGACCAACAGTCACCGTCTGAACGCTTGCACTGCTTACGCTGCATGAACTGGGGCTCCTTTTTTCCCTGGGGGTCCTGCTGGGCCTGGCCCCCCCTTGCCCCCCACTGCTGCGCCTGCCCTGCTGATGGGGGCAGTTCCCGGAGCATCTCTCCTTCCAGCGTGTACCTTGTACATGTGCTCCTGGGTATTTTCTTATGCTTGGAAAAGCTAGGCTGCGCACGTTCCCAAACCGCTCCCCTTTCCCCTCCCAATGAGACTTTCTAGAAAGCCTGTAAAAACCCCTAAGTTGTTAAATGGGCAGTATCTTGTGACACCAAAAAGTTAATCTCGCAGTTGCTTTGTACTTCTAACTAAAAACCAGTGTGGTTCACCCCAAGAGATTCTTTTATTTTTAATTATAGCTTCCTCATGGTAAGTTTGTTTTGATGTATTTGTACAGCACCTAGCACAGTGGGGCAGACCTCTCCGATCTGAGCCCTTAGGCACTGACACGATATAATCAGTAATTTTCTACTATTGCAGCTTCTTTTATATAGCACCTAGCATCTTGCTGTTGCATTGGCTTTGTAAAAGGCTCTTGGCTTTCATTAAAATGATAGAGGGCAATTTTGTAACTATTTAAAATACTTCTGGTACTACAAAAATAGATTGATAAAATTGCCATTATTGAAATGACTGGAAGCCCTTTTTTCTACATAATCTTGGCAATGAAGATATGTCCATATCAGATAAAAATAATTCCATTTTTTAAATAACTTTCATCATCTTTGTGTTCTATAGGTCAGACTTTTGCAAGGGCTCCCACTTTACAAACATAACCCTTCTGTTCATCGAGCTACAGCGCAGGAATAACCTAGCTGGCAGCTCTCCAGACTGAAATCTGGAATTGCTGTAACTATTGCTCATTTGCAAGGTAAGACCAAGGAGCTTAATTACTTGCACTCTGAACAATTGTATTCTCATTTTAATTAAACTGTGAAAATGAGTCAATAGCTATCGCCTCCTTTCTTTTTTCCCTCCATCCTGTATCTTCTACTAAAAATTAAGTCAGCTCGGGCATCACCCCTCGGGCATCCCCTCTGGTCCCCGCAGCGGTGCCACCCCTGCCAGCACAGACCTGCCTGGTGCCGCAGGAGGCTGGAGCAGCCGCTAAAAACTGCACCGTATTCATAAAACAGTCTCTGCTGTTTAATCTCTGCTCTCCAGGCTGCTCTTCCCAGCAGCGACGTCCCCCAGGTGCCGAGCTGTGTCCCCCTCTGCCAGCTTTCCTCTCCAGCAAGGGGCATCAAGGGCTCCTTTCCATAGAAACGCTAAGACTGAAGTGAAGCTGGAAATGCTTCACTGCTTTTGCCATTTTGTTGTATACCCAGGTAGTCACTATGACCCTGACACCCTATTAACTGGTGGTGTGTGATGTGACACAGCCTTGATGGATGGCGGTTTAGTTCGCATGGGCACATTTGCTGAGCTTGGGCAAGGCTTCACCCCACTTTCTTGCACTGGGCAATATTTTCACTTCATGAGCAGCATCCTTGATTTCAGAGATAAAAGGCTATTTAAAGAAGAATGTATTGCTCAACATAAATAAAAGTAAAACCTTGCGCAAAGTGTCCTAATGAGTCCCAATGAGCTACAGGGAGGGATTTCTTTCCGCTGCACCTTTTCTGGGGGTTTTGCTTCCCCTGCAAAAGTTGTCACTGTGCTGACGGATGAGCAACTGAGTGATGTGCACGGGTGTGCTTGGAGAGCGCGTCGCAGGCTTGCCTGCAGAGAGAGCAACTCCTGTTTGCTAATTTGATGTTGGATACTTAACAAGCATTAATTAAGCAAATTGTTCCAAGAAGTAGCTTTGAAAACTGCTGTGCCCTTTCAGGGCCCCCTTGCAGTCAGAGGGTGTGTTTGGAGCATCCTAGAGATGGGTGCTCAAGTGCTGTAATGAGCCAGATTTTTGACCAAGGAATGGGTTTAATGTGTTATAAGTTATTTCACATCAGTAGGAAAAAATGTCCATGCACTCTTACACCTTGTCTAGTTTTGATTTGCTGTAAAACAGCTGACTTAAGTCTCCTCCCCAAGCAAGCTATGTGCACACCTAATTACCCTCGGGTGACATGGGGTGGCGTGGGAGGGTGCTGGGTGTGGGAGAGGGGCTGGGATGCCTGCTTCAGGGCACCTGTGCGGGGCTTGAGGGGCTGTTTGTTCCTTTAAGGCCGTCACACAAGGTCAGCAATGATCCTTTAACGTGGGGATGAAATAGATATTAAGAATGAGGTACTATAAAAATATCACTTTGGAAAAGGAGCCCATTTTAGAGGAATATATCGATTTTTTCTTCCCCTCCCTTTGTTTTGGGTAACACAAATAGAGTCCCTGCGTTGTTACCTGGCTGACAGTGGCTGTTACCGCCTGTGATTGATAGTTCACTTGTGTTGCCAAACAGATGCTTTAATTCTGTTTTAATACGAGCGGTGGTGCTGAGAAGAATGCTACATGTTCACAGTGAAAGTAGCTTTTCCGATGAAAAATGATTATCTCTGAACTGCAGAGTAAATTCCTGCCTTTTATAAATAGGGACCCTTAGACATGAGCACAAAGGCAGCTTTCATCTCTCAGAAACACTAAATATTTGGGTTTGGATGAAGGCAGTGACTGTTGGGGGCTGCTTGAGCCTTCCCCGCTGCCCGAGAGGGGTGTGAAGGGGGATTTTGGCAGTGCCGTGGGGCCCCCCACCCGCGCCCCCCACTTCTCCGTGGCTGCGGTGCCGGAGCCGGGCAGCGTGGGTTGCTGCTCTCTGTTGGGTTTTATCCACCAGTGTTTTGGACCGCACATCAGCTCTGCATCTCTGTGGCATGCCAGAAGACACAGGGCACGTCTTCCAAAGGTTAAAGATGAAAGGTACAATGCGAAGTAGACAGTTTAAAAGCTTAAAATGAAAGGAAGACAGTTAATAGCTGTACACATGACAGGGCTGACAGACCGTGATCTTGTGCAGAAAATACTCTTGACAGTAGCAATCCAGGTTTTAAAAATCTGATTTACCCAGCTAAAAGTTATGTACAAAAAAGAGGGCTCTCCCCTATCATATTATTTTATGCTGTAATAAAACCATCTTCTGAACTCTACTTTTAGCGTTAGCCTCTAAGCATCCAACCAAGAGGTTACAGGTAAATTGATTGCCTCTTGTTGTGTTGTCTGCAAACGTGTCGCAGCTCTGTTGCTCTGCGATTGATTACTGGAAGCCTTCCTCCTCCTGCCATCGTGGTTACAGCGCTTTCCCTTCTCCGTGCTTTGTTGCAAGATGCCGCTACCTGAAGCGGTAGCTGTATGTGGCTGGACAACTGGCTTAGAAAAAGTATTTTAGCCCTGTTACAACTTCTGTCCTTGGGCAAAAGGACTAACTTGCTGATGTTAACCCCAGCTGCCAGCCCGTTGCACCTAACGGAGCGCGTGTGTGCATGCTGTGTGTACCTATGTATATATGTAGCCAATATAACAGGCTGTTTCTCACTTGCTTGCTCCCTTTGTCAGCCTGGGAACAGCTGATATCGGCAGCTTTATCAGACAGATTTTAGAAGCCAGAGTTGCATCAGTTGGAACACTTTATTTTTCTTTTAGGTTTTTTTTTTATTATTATTTTATAAAAAAAATCATATTCTAGAGCAGAAGACATCCCTTTCGAGACTGCCTGTGGAATCCTCGCCTCTGCTCAGCATGACCCTTTGCAGTGACAGCAACTGAAATAAATGCTGGGAAACTCTGACGTGGCAGAGGATAGGCAAAACGCGTCAGAGGACGCGGTAGTGTACAGCATTGGTCCAAACGAAGCACGTTTTGGTAGGCTTGCACCTCTGCTTCTAATGGGTTGGCAATTTGTAATGTAAAATAGGCTATAAATAGTCCGTTAATGCTTCCCATGCTGCCAGCCCTGTGGGACTTCTCAAGGTCTCCACTGCATGAGCTGTCAGCTCTCCCTAAAACCCCGGCTCTCTGGATGGCTCAGCGTACCTGGGTAGTTACGTACGGCGCTGCACTGGCAGCAGATGCTGACAAACCCAGGCTGTCCCTCCCCACCTGCCCTCCTGCGTGAGAACCGGGTTTTTTTAACCCCTCAGACTGCTGATTGCCAGATACTGCTTCTAGAAGCATGACAGCTATTTTCTCCTCCAACAGCTGGGCTGAGTACAACAAACCTCAACTGGTATGTCTGTATCTGAGGGAAACGTGAATATGGAGAAGTCAGGTTACGTCAGTAACAGTAAATGTAATGCATCTTTCTAATGAATGTCTTCAGAGCGTTAAATTAAGCTCCTAAGTGCAGGCTGGGTTAGATGGTTCGTGCTAGATCATATTTGTGAGATGTTCAGCATTAACACGTTGCAGAAGGACTGGGTGTTGCTGAACAGGCTGCATGCACACAGCTCTTCCTGGGGGCTTCCAGCAGCTGGTTGTCTTGCACTTGCTGCCTAGCGTCTCTCGGGATGCCGTGCTACCTATTTTAGGTGTGGGGCAACAGTATATCAATCTTCTTACGTTAATTAACAACATGATGAAATTACTTGTTTTGGGATGCGGTTACTGCTGTTTGTGCATGCAACTCTTAAACAAAACCAACCCCCTGAGCCGTTCTGGAAGCAAAACCGTATGGTGAAGTCCCAACCACGCAAGGCTGATTTGGTGAATACATCAGTAATTATATAGTTGGTAATCTTTTGCGTCAAAGCGTGGTACCTCAATGAGTCTTAATCTGTGTATACCTCTCATTTTGGATTTGTTGTATTTATTTTCACCATTTTGTGACCGAAAATCTAATATAGATGCAAAATTTGAGAGTTCTAGTCTGCTTAAAAATGTGGCTTTTGAGGTAACCTGTTGCCTTGACTCTCAACTTCTATGAAAGGGTATAGATTTCTAGCTATCGTGATCTCTTTTTTCCTGTCTTTTGAACTCTCCCTAAATGTATTAAACTTATCTGACATGTCTGTTTCTTATGACTTAAACTTTATATATCCAGAAGAAATATTTTCTTTAATTTAAACACAAGTGGCTCATAACCAAGTTTTTGAAGGTGTTCATCATTCCTAGGCTAAAGCCCTCTGGACCTAGCGGTAGAAAAATATGAATTGATTTGCTTAATAAGCCAAAATGTGTTAATCTTGTGGGCATTAAGGTGGCCTTTAAGCAAGTGAACTGGAGTTCTTGGGAGACTTTGGACAGATAAGTGATGCTGCTTTAGATGTAAAACTGTTTGTAAGGTCTTTGTGACTCCTTATTCATCAGAAACAGTTGATGGAACTGAAAAAGGTGGTCATGCTGTTTGGTGCTCGCTGTCTGCTTGTAACAACCGTGTCTCAAAGCCCTTCGTAACAGCCGTGTTGCATGAAGTGGAGTCTTGTTCCTAGTCCCTGGATGCTCTTAACTTCTTCTGGAACCAGGTACCAGGGAAAATGTACAAAACCTGAGTGAAGTGAGGAACCAGCACCCAAATGTCTCACGGTTGGCTCCCCCCAGCCCTGATCCAGGCTGACAAAACTGCCTGGGGAGAGGGGCAAGGGGAAGCTAGCGAGGAAAGGGGACTGGGACCCCCTTGTCCCTATTGCACCCACCCACCATAAACATTTCTTCTGGACTGCCACAGCTGCCTGGAGAGCCTGTCAACACCTCTCTGGGAAAACATACTTCATTGTGTTCTTAATGTCAAATAACTATTGTTAAGAAGTTAGCTGAGGTCATGCCAAGCGATTTTGAAGGGCTGAGAGAGTTTTGACTGGAAGTAAATATCCCTGCAAGGGACTTGGGATGGAGACTTCTTGCTTTGAAGGTGACTCAGAAGAGTCAAACCAGAGTTGTATTTGGGTTTAAATATATTGGCTGATGTTTGACTTCCAATAATTTCTAAAAACCCTGAAAAGTAATGTTCAGCAGAGGTGCAAGGAGTCTGTAGTAACGCTACACTACTTGATCTGGTATTTATTGTTGATTTGCTAAATTTTAAGAGCACAGACCAAAGATAACCTTGCCATTTAAGCAGGACAGCAGGAACATTACCATGCTATGTTCCTGCAGCCAGTCATGAGAGTAATGTTTGTGAATGCTATTAAAAGGAAAATCACTGTAGGAGGGGAATAACTCTTAGGCGTATCTACTGATTTGAAATATTTCAATTTTTTTTTTCAACAAACAAAGTCAAGTTATAATACAAAAAATAAAACATGGTTCTCTGGTTTTATTCAGCTCTGAAGGTAATAAAGTAGTCAGAACAAAATGCTGTTTTATTACAATGTCTCCTATTTTGATTTTTTGCTCCCAAGATGTAATTTATATAGTGTCAGAAATAAATATCAATCTTTAAATTGCTCTCAGTGGTGCAATACCAACATGTATTGCAGCTCTGATAATGTGCTTGATTTTTGTTTCTTGCTCAGTTAGTTTCGCAGTGCAATACTAAGTTGTATTTACACATGTTTCTGAGCAATGTACATAATAAAGCTGCAATATAAATCAAATTCTGTGAGTGCAAATAAAGCCTACTACTCTGCTGCTGATTTTGTTATTCCCATTTCAGTCTCTTATGCCAGAGTTTGTGGAAAAAGATTCTTTTCAAATCCAATCTGGTTTCTGCTAGCTCTGCTTCAGCCTGATTTTATAGAGTTGGAAAGGAGTCCCATGGAGGTGATGGCGATAGATAGATAGAAAATACTTCTGCACTGTCGTGAAAATGGAAATGCCTTGTGTTCGAGACATCAGGTGAGCAGCGTTTTCACACATGCTTTATTTTTGCATTCAGTTTAATTAAAATCTAACATGACGTTGAGTTCAACTTGAAAATAAGCAACCTACGTTGGAAATTGTAGTGCAGCATTTTTGAAAAACAGTGAACCCAGCTCAGTTGTTATGTATTTTATGTCTTGCAAATTAACGACTCTTTTAAGATTAATTTTCAGTAGGATAATATTGTCTTAGCTCTTCATTCTCTACTTTGGACTCGTAGTCCAATTTTAGACCCATTTGAAGGATGTGTGTATTTCTCAAAGATAATTGTTTCCATTAAATACCATGAAAACTGGCTATTGCCAGGGGGAGGAAGCCTAAATTATGGGTTTTGCTGAATCACGTGCTACTCTGTGTGCTGGAGTTGCCTGTGCTAACCTTCGATCACTTACTGCCCTAAACCCCTCATACTATTATTTGCGTGTTTTGACCCTCGTGGTGTGATTTTATTTTTTTTCTCCGGGGAAGCTCTGTGTGCCTGCTGGCACCCATCCCTGCACCATGCTCCGCATACATACGCCCTGGCAGTTCTAAATTTAGGGAGGTGTCTGGGAGCGGTCCAGCTTGGTCTGTTACTCCACGGAGGGCTTTTGCTCAGAGCCCCATCTAAGTATCCTCTGACGGATATGGATCAGCAAGACTGATGCTTCTATTGCTACTGCTCTTAATTAAGGCTGGGCTAATTGCCCTACTGTTTGCAGAATACCCTGCATGGTCATGCTGGAGCTGCTCCCCGTCCCTGGGACTCTGTCCCTGGCACCTGGCTTTGCTTATCCATCATGTCCCAAGCTATGCTGATTGCTCCTTACCATCTCACTCGGACAGCTGCTACAAAATAATACTTACAAAGTCCCTGTCCACTGGAGGCTGAGGGATTTTTTTATTTCTTTGGTCTGGTCTCCTGCAAAAGAAACCCATTGTAACCCACATATGAACCTTTAAGCCTTAACAATTTCATTTGTCTGGCTTTTCCTGCTGATCTGCATGGTGGCATCAAAACACTGAAAGTCTGCTCAAGGACGTTCAAAGCTGCATGTTTCAAAACCGGTTAAGGCTAATTCTGAAAAAAGCCCTACTGCAGACGGTGCTGCACCCTGGAGGTGTCACTTTCCCTTTAATAGAGATCAATTCAATAAAGCTATTTTTTCTAGTTAACATCTTAGCCACTTTCCTATCTACCCCTCTCTGCCCTCTGAGACTTGACTGACAATTTTTGAAGAATTTATTTTTACACCTGGGAATGTCGCCAGATTTGAGCAGTTTCTTTTGTGGGCAGATGCTTCGCACTGTCCCTGTGTTCATGCAATCTCATGCTGGTTATGGCAGGTTCCTAATTTTTCTCTGGATTATACATTTAAAGAAAAAGGGACAAGAAAAAAAAGACTTGAAATACATTTTAAACCACAACCCAATCCTTGCTCCATGTAGACCTAGGATAACGTATGGCTGGTGTCATGGTTCCTTTTTCAGTCTCGGTTTACTGCGCTTTCTCCTCATAAAGCTGGGATGGACCTTATCTCTTAAATCTTATTTGTACAGTGCCTTGGGATGTGAGACAGGAAAAGTACTTTACAGTTTATTGTATTTTATTATTGTATTGTGAGCTACCCAAGGCTACAGCATTGTATAACCCTCTATCCAATAAGGCAATGAATAATAGACAGGTGTAGGGGCTGTATACATTGCTTTCCGTCTTGCCCATGTGAAGCCCCATTATTGGGTTATAACGAAGAAGGATGGAGGGGAGAGGCGGGATTGACTGTCTTTGGGTGCCATCTGCACCCAGACCCTCTCGGGGCTCCACTGCTCCAGGCCCTCCGAAACTGGGTTTCGGCTCAGCTTGGGGGCTCTTATGTCATATTGCATCGCTTCCATGGCATTGACCATGGAAACGAAATTAAAGGCTCATCCCCAAAAAAGCCTGCAGGCTGCCAGGAGCTGCAAATGGAGGGGGAAGATGGGGTTTTGGCAAATTTCTCTGCCGTAAGGAAACGATAGTTGGGAGGGTGGGCAGTGTTTGTCTGTGAAGAGAGGAGAGAGGCTCTTCTCTCTCGCCCCTGGTCCTTGATTCTCCTGCGCCACAAACCCACAGAAAGAAAAACACATTTGTCACAGACTGGGTGTGCAACTGGGTGGGAATGCCCCAACGCTGCCATAGCAAGTGTGAACAAAAGGGCTGTGGCAAGGTGTGCTTGCAAAGTGGGGTGCACCGTGCCAGGCGGGCTGAGCCAGCGGCTGGCATGAAGATCTCATGGTGGGGTGCGGGTACAAGCCTTGCTGCAATTGCAGAGGCTGCTTAGCTCCATTTTGCATGGTTTTGAGAGCTTTACGATGTTCAAAACCGCTGGTAGTTGTTCCTACAGGGGTGAAGATCACCCTTTGTGGGGTAATCATCTCTTCACAAAAACATTTTGGCCAAAAATAATGCGCTTTGAAGAAGAGTTTTAGTAACTATGCTTTGTGCTTTGATGTTGGGCAAGCATTAACTTCCTTGTGTAGGAATGCATTAAATTTCCTCATGGAAATTTGGCTTCTATTGATCGGAGAATTTTGGTTTAGTCATGGGATTAAATATAAATTAATCAAAAATAAAATTGAAGCTATTCCATTTATTTCAACAAATACTGGATTAATGTAAAGAATAAAAAAAAGGATTTCAGAAGGCTCATCATATTGAAAAATTTTGGCCAGATAAACAGTAGCAATTAGTTCTTAAGGACAGAGAGTATGAACAGTTTAAGTCTAAAGTCAAATGTTTATTTTCCAAACAAAATTTATTCAGATCAAATAAAACAGATCAAAAAATTAATCTGTGCAAGATAAAACCAGTTTTTACCATGGTCTGCTCCTCTTGCTCCTAAACTGAAATGTAACTTATTCACTAAGTCCAACAGTGCCATGCATACCTTTGTGCTTAATTAATTTAAATAGTATTTTTACCTCTAATCTCTCAGTGTTTTTATTATTCTTGTTTTGCAGAGGTGGTTGATGTTATTCCTTGTGCTGTTGTACAAGTGGAAACTGAGGCAGAGACACACACACACACACACCGGTATTAAAATGAGTTTTTTACGGCTGCCTTCAGCAGTTGTTATTGGGGAGGCGGCGTACGGTGTGGCACGGGGATCTGCTCTTGGTTTAGCCGCGGTTTAGCGTGTCGGCGCTGAGTTGGATGTCCGATTCCCTCACGTTCAGCTAATTGTTATGACTATTAAATTAAGTTTTCAAAATAAACACAGTTGGCTTGCAATTAGGCTAGAATGGAAATTGGTAGAGTCATCCGACTCTTTCTCAAAACCTTCATGAAGTATGATAAGAATTTGGCCTTAGTGTAAGACTAAATTATGCCTTGACTGCAGCACAGAGAGCTGATCTTAAAATAGCGCAATTTATTTTCTCCCGCTTGTTCCTTTTACAAGCTGCTAAACCGCTGCTTAGTGGCCCAAACTATTTCCATTAAAGAAATGTTCATTTAACTTTATCTTACTTTAAATATGAATATTTTCCTTAAGGAAAAACTCAGGTAAAATGAGAAGGTACTGGTATAAAGAAAAGGGCTTTGAGTGTGCAGAAAGCAATTCTGTTTGGAAATGATGGGGAACGGAAAATGAAAATTCAGTGGTAGAAGCAGTGTCAATGTTTAGGGGTGAGTAATTAATCACCACCATGCAGTGAATCATGCAAACCTTCAAGTCTCTAAACAAGGACCAGATAACCCTCTGTAAGATGCTTGAGCTCTAAGACAAATCGTGGTCTTGCCGGGGCAGATGCTGGGTAAGTTACTGCGGTGTCAGTTAGCGAGAAGCCTCGTAACATTATTGTAGTGATTTCTCCAGACCTTAACATGAATTAAATCATTTTAAGAAGAAACGGGCTTATCTGAACATAGCACTAAAAATTTAATTTGTTGTCTTCAACTCCACAAACAATAGCTGCTGCCAAATACAAGACATGAAAGGACGTTACTTCTAGCCAATTAAAACAATTGTAGAAAGGGATGTTAGACTTTATTTCGGCTTCTGAGTCTAGCGATGGGTTTTTCAGTTTTATTATTACACTCAACTATCTTACAAATAAAAAACCAAACCCAAACCAAATAAAAAACAAACAAACAAAAACCACCAAACAACCCAAAACCCCCATATCCAACAGCTCGGAAACTTACTGGGTGTACACAAATAAATCTCTACCAAATTCTGTAGAAACAACTGAAGTCAAGGTTAAAGCCTCATATTTATTTATTCAGAGATCTGCTGATGCTGAAAGCAACTGCTTTTGAAGCTTTTTCAGTAATGACTGTATTATTGTACTATGTGAATATAAAGACTTTCTAAAAATACATTTTATTTTTAAGGTACTGGGGCTTTTTAATGTCACATAAACAGGTTGTTCTTGTTTGCTCTACTTTCAATATTCTTCCAGGCACCTACGTTGGAGATTAGCACTTGATGGACCCGTGGTATCTCCACAGATAATAACATTTAACTAATGGGATAGGACGTCAGTTAGCATTGGGTGCAAAATACTCATCCTGCTAAAGTCAGTGCCATGGGTAGCGTTGGCATCAGCAGGACAGCGGTCGGTCCCGGTGCTTTTATACTCTGCTTTCAGAGGTTTTAAATTATTTTTATGCCTGCGTGGTCTGTTTTGCGGAGGTTCATCTATATTCATACAGCTGTCTGTAAAATTGAGTTTCATTCTGGAGCTTTCTAGTCCCTTCGTTTGCAATGGAAGCTCCAGCTCCATCACTGAGGAGGGCTGTTAGTCTTCTTGAGTAATGAGCAGAGCTGCCTCCCGCTGCCTCCTGCACAAAAGAGGGGTTGGGATCTCTCCTACCAAATTTATCTCTGCCTTTGCTCTGGGTATAATTCCAGGGATGAATTTGGCATTCTTCCCATATTTTCACCTGGTGGGGGGGGGGGAAGAAAAAAAAAAAACAACAAAAAAACCCCCAAACCAAACCGCTTCTCTGTTCCAGCAACCATTTCTAATTTTAGTTTGCCAGAGGATAAGCATGATAAATAATTCTGTTTTCACACAAGAGGTTTTCTGCATAACTGTTGAATTTTTTCCCCACAGTAAACACTCTGAGCAGGATGCTTTTTAAAACTATCTTTGTTGAAATTCTCCATAGGAAAATCTAATGATGGCTTGTCACGGCCTGATCTCTCTAGTCTCTTACATTCGACAAACTCTAGAAGCAGCTATACTTATCTTGATTTATATTGTTAAATTAATCAGCATTTAAATCCAATTTACCAAAGGAGGGTGTGACTTCACTAGGGCGTTACAGAAAGTAAATGATAATTTTATCAGTTGAAGGGCAGGAGAGCTGCAGTATCTTCGCATCTTTGCAGCAGGAATTTGAACACGTGAAGAAGAGCAAACGCTAAAAAGGGGGTGAGGTCGGTGGATGACCTCAGGACCTTGGCACTAAATTTTTTCAAACAAAAGTAACATTTTTATAGTTTATGATTTAAACCACTTCTGGGGCATTTCTCAAGCAAAGCCAAACTGAGGAATTGGGGCTCCAGGTGTTGCCCTGTTTATCCCAACATGGTGGAATGTCCCATTTTGTTAATAGCCTCAAATGAGAGAGGAATGAACCTGTTGCACCTAGATTTTGGATAGACAAATTTTCACGGGAAAGAACTGTTACATGAAAGATAAAAACGATTTCACCTTATGGCTTCTCCGACCATTCTTAAACAGCACTTTGGGGTTCTGGACATGCAACTGGAGCAGCAAAGGTTTGTTTTGTGTTTTCCTTGAACCTTACACCTGCTCAAACGTGGATTGTTCCTGTGAATTTTCTCAGAAAATTTGACCCTGGTTCACGCAACTATGTGGGTGAGATCAAGCACTGCAGTGCTGCTCTTCATTTTTTTTTTTTTTTTTTTTTTTTTAAGATGTCATTAAATAAATTACATTCTTAGAAACGCAGTAAAACCCTTACCTTTCATATTGTTGGGTTTCTATTCTATTATGCCAATGCCACTTACTGCCTTTCTTTTGGACAAAGCAGGAGGCAGCAGGGTGTTCCCCCGTGCTCAGCTGCGGAGTCACCGGTGGTGTGAGCACTGCTCTGGAAAAACAGGCAAAGCGTGAAGCTCTGCTGGGGAAAACCAGCTAGGTAGGAATTACACTTTTTTTTCTTGCTTAGACGTAGGCTAATCTTGTTAAAAAGGTGGGTGATCACTTTGATCTATCCCGGCAACCTCTAGATCCACTCTTGGCAGGTGCTCAAGCATTGCATGTGTCTAACCAAGAGCTGCAATCAAAAACATGTGCTTGCTTTTCCATTTTTTTTTTCTCCCCAATCTCTGGCTGTTGCTTCCCTCCCAGCTCCCCCTCCTGAGCCTGGTCCTGCTCAGGCTCATTGCTTTCCCCTTCCCTCCAGCCTCTCCCTGGCTCTGGCTGCACACTCCCATTTCGTTTTAGCAGAGGCATCTGCTGCTGTATAAACCAGATTTGTGCAAAATCTTAACCTCATGCTTTGGGTGTAAACGCTTTAGTTGACCCTGTCCTGGTCCCCTCCAGATTAGGGGCTCCCAGCAGGATTTTGCAGTACATGGGGATGCAATTCGTCATCACAGGCTCGAGTGCTCCAGCATCCCAGACCTGCCCTGTTCCAGCATCCCATCTCACCCAAGCGCCAGCGCGGTGCTGCTTTGAATCTTCTGGCAGTTTATTTTAAAAAGCATTGCATAGATTTTTTTTTTTTAATTATTATTTTTAATTGTATATGAAGAGTGTTCAGCCTCGCTTTAGGGCTGGGATAAAACTACTGAAGACTTGTTAAATCTCCCCAGCACCTGCAATCTGGGCAGCAGCAGGCCAGTGCAGCTCTGAAGCCCGATACCCATTGCCCATGACAGGTTATAGTTAATCTGAAGTTTACCTTCTTTTTTATCCTTGCAAACTTTTCTTGCAAGAAGCAAAGGAAACCAGGGCTCCATGGTAACAGAGCGTTTTCCATCACTAGAAATTAGCCTGTACGGTGTATTGAGCCTTCTCCACAAAGGGCTGGGCAAGTTAATGGGCAATCTGCTCGTCGGCCACCGCTGCCCACGGGATGGAGACGCTCAGCGCGTGCCTGGGCTGTTTGCTGTTGTGTTGCGCTCCGTTTGCTGTTTTGTTCTAAATCCCACGGGCAAGTGGTAAACCTGTCATATCTGCAGGGTTTCAAGTTAATTTTGCAGCTCTAATGAGGCTAATATGATGCTCCCATGCTCCACAGAAGACCGTTATTTGGATATTTTGTGTGTTACCTTCTGATGGAAAATTAATTTCAATATTCGGCAG
Organism: Phoebastria nigripes; assembly: GCA_035582835.1. Classification (NCBI taxonomy): domain Eukaryota; kingdom Metazoa; phylum Chordata; class Aves; order Procellariiformes; family Diomedeidae; genus Phoebastria; species Phoebastria nigripes. Next base: position 523,718 of record JAYKAV010000134.1, read on the forward strand.
CTGCCAGAGGTCTCACTGTTTCTCCCCAGGATAATGCCTGTATCCTCACTGGCAGAATAAGCCCCTTTTTGGGTGTATTTAGATAATTTTTATAAATATATTTTCATTTCCTATGGCGCTTTCTTCGTGCTATCCTTGAATCGAGGCAGAAGTCAATATGACTATTCATCGTTTTGAGGTTTCTACTCTCTGGATATCTTTTAAGACCCATTTATGTGATAAGTGCTCGTGTTTCTCATTTTGTGGCTGGGAAGAAAGGTCAGAGATTTTTCAAAACTAGCAAAGAATCAGTCTTTTCTGCAGGCAAACACTAGGACAAATGTATTTTGAACCTCACCCCCAAAATGTGGGAAACTGAGTTTGCCAGATTGTCCACATATCTTGATCTAAGCCAAATTAAAAGAGATTTTAATACATTCTTAAAATTTGCAAAGCAAGGGGATAGAAATGATAAAAAAACCACATCTGTTTTGCTTATTTTTATCAAATTAGGTTCATTAAATCTGCATTGCAACATATATAGCTGTGAGAGTCTTTTAAAATGTATTTTATGCAGATATTGTGTATTTAAAGCAAGATTATGAACAGAAATTTTGAAGTCAGATTAAACCTTGTTAGCAAACCATCTGTCTTGCGTGCGTAAGTTGTGAGTCTCTCGGAGAAGCCGGGTTGCTCATGGTTTATGTTTCTGCTAACGGCAAAACCTGTTGCATCAGCGAAGGTTGCGCTCTGCGTCTGTTCCTCTGACCCGGGACGCAGCACCTCGCTCAGCGCGGGCAGGCTTCAGGTCTTGGAAACCTTCATCTGCACCATCTGTGCCTGTTGCTGTTGCAGTCCTGGTATATATGTGAAAATAAATCAATATAAATTTAAACTTGTACCGAGACTCCTGTCACTGGTTGCTGCTGTTCTTGCACAACACAGGGCCCTGACATTTAACTAAAAGCAGAGAGTGTTGTCAAAGGCAGATACTGCAATAAGAGGGAACAATAGACTTTAATATTAAAAGTGCAGATTGTAAGCTTGCTGTGGTTAGATTTCCCCCCCCCCCCCCGTCCTTATTTTCTATCAGGAACAAGCAAAGACCCTGGGCAATGGGAGGCTGCCAGTGGCATTATGCGTCCCTGTTAAAACAAACCTCTAGCAGTGACAATGAAATCTTTCTTGGGAATTGACTGCTTTTTCTCTGGAACATGAAAATTACTGAATTCAGAGTCGTTTTTATTAAGCTGTGGTCTTTTCAATATGTCGTGTTTGCTACTGATTTTATTTGCTGCTCTTTGTTGAAGACTTGGACTTTCAAATTTTAAACCTGTCAAAACATGAATTCATCATGGAAAAAGCAGTCCGGGAGCATCAGAGGACTGAACCCCACTGGTAACGCAAGGGGTGAATAATTGAAAAGATCAAAAAAATGCCAGGTTGTGGATGACCCTGTTATGCTTTTCACTGCAAGGCTGATGGCCTTTTTTAATGAAGTCTGTACATCTGAAATGCCACTAAAGAAGTATCCTAAGCAGTAACAGAGCCAGGGGCATTTTAAAAAAAACCTCTCAGGTATCCTCGTGTGGCCTCTGGTCCACTAGCCATAATCTTGCTCCCGTGTGTGTCTTTAAAATGCTCCATCGGTCAGTTCAGGAGATGCATCCCAGGCCAGGAACGCTTTGCTTTCCTGCAGCTGCCCCCTTTGGGGGTATGAGAAGGACCCAAATGCCCCCGCCGGCAGACGGCGTCGCAGCCTCGAAAGCTGATGATGGCCAAGAGGTAGGTCCTTGTTCAAGAAGGACTGTTTCCCACCCAAGTGAAGGTGGTTTTCACATCCTTGGTTGTCTTTTACAGAAGGAATATAGATTGGGCAGTACTTGGAGACACACTGGCTGATGTGTGGGTGTATCTAAGTTTTAACTTAATGAGGAGGTACCTAAGTTTTAACATGGTCATCTTCGGGCTTTCCCATCAGGGTGCTGGAGTGGCTGTGAAATCCGTACTTCAGTATTTTCTTCAAATAATAATTAAGGAAGGAGAAAGACAGGGGTAGAGAGCTGGACATGAGAAATGCAAGGTGGTGGCAGTCTGCTTCCAAAATCAAGCTGGACCCAGGCAGACTGTATCTGGGACCCGAACGTCTTGCAATCAAAAGGTGGAGAACTTGGTTTTTCTCTTGCTGACACCTGCCATGCTCGTGTCTGTGGGGTTGAAATGTGAGTGGGAAGGGAATCTGGTGCAGAGCAGAGACCATACAGTAACTGGGTGAAGGAAGTTACTGGATGGAGCAACCTGAAATGAGACCTCACATGAGAATGGTAAAGGGAATTGGAAGTAGTCTGACTACTTAAAAAAAAAACAAAAACAAAACCCAAGGGCTTATCAATCTTGTTTAGAGTAATTTGCTTGCCACATCCACATCTGGGGGGGGCAGCTCAGGAAAGGGCTAACGATTCAAGTCCTGATGGAGTTTGGAAGCTGTGGGTTTATGGAGGCATTTTTGTCTGTGGCCTTGGTGGTCCGGGCAGGTTTGGTGCACAGACTGGGGGGGGTCCGTGTTTAGTAGCTTGGCTTTTTAAAACAGGCATCAGCAACTGTGCAAAATATCCAAGTGAAGCAAAGATGTTCCACAGTGACAGGGCATCACCAAAGAGTGCCCTGGAAAAAATAATTGCCCTGCAGCAATATTGAAACCTAATGGATTTTTCTGTGCAACTCCAAGGCAGGCAAGAGAGAAAAATCAGCTTATTTCACTGGGCACAAAGTCATGTCGTATTTCTCCCATGAGGATCTGTTGTAGCGACTGCAGGGTTATATAAAATGCCTCCATGATAGAGCACATTCTTCATTTCTTTTATGCTAAAATCGGTATGTAAAAGACCAGAGAAAAATCTGGGATATTTGAATAGTGTAGGAAACACCATCGTATCCTACTGTTACATAAATTCACGTTCTCTCCCTCTCTAAAATCAATTGTCCTGGGAAGCAGCATTACATGCTGACACATGGAAGCACTTTGTCACAAGCAATTATACCATGCTACAGTAAATTGCCATACAATCTGTTACGTTATGGGGCACTCGATCTGGGCAACATTTTTCCTCAAATCAGCCTGCTTAGTTACACATTAGCAGATAATGGGTTTTGCAAGATTTTCCTAAGACTTTTCCAAATAAACAGTATTTTCAAAAGGAAATAAAACTCAAAATACTAAATAGGAAATCTTAATATCTGTTGAAAAGACTGTTCCGTCCTGAAATAAGAGACATGGGTCTTTCAATAATACCCTCTCACTGGAGAGCGCCTTCTACCACAAGCCACCGACTTGAATTAATCCGGTACGCCCATATATTAGACTACATTCCTGTGTGGCTTGTGCAGAATGCTGGCCAGCCCTATCACCGACTGGAGGACAAAGCTGAAATACTCCCTTATCCAGTACGGGGGAATTTGAAAAATAGGATTATAATAAAATGCTTTAAAACGGCATTTTGGTGTTTTGCGGTAGCTGGAGTCCTGCGCTGAGCTGGGCTGTCCCAGCGGCTGCCCTCGATAGCAAGCGTGGCCGAAACCCCCTCCTCTCCTCCGGGCACCCCATCTCTCCTTAGCACAGCGTAGCTCACAGCTGGGACCGGTGCAGCAGGGAGATGACTGACTTTATTGCAGCTTCCCTCGCGTTTGCCATGACTAGCAAGCTGGAGACCTGCCATTGCAGCGCAGGAGGACCACGAACAGAGGCGGGCTCTGTTTAAATCCATATAACTGATGTAACTTTGCGTCGTTTAGGTTGTAATCACTTGCACCCAGGCGTGGTTTAAAAATTTCATAAATACCATTTGGTTTCTAAATGAGGAGATGTTGCTGACTGCTGTTTTAAGTAGGAGGAAGAGCATGAAAACCGAAGCTGGGGTGAGGGGACGTATGCAATAGGTTTTGTCTTTTCATAATATGTTTTAGAAAATGTAGTTGATAGGGTAAGTATCGATGGATGGGATGTAGCAGGAGTACTAACGGGTACTGGAGATGCAGTTAAGGAGTGCTGTTGTCTGAGAGCTCAGAGCTCCCGTGAGCCGCATCCCTGTGCAGGGTCCTCCTGCCCGTGGTGCCAGCGGCTCTTCTCCGCGTTCTGCCTTTCTCCTGTGGGTCTCAGCGCTATTTATTGGCTGCCTGGGCCGTGTTTCATGAATTGAATAATACCATTAAATTGGTATTACAGCCCTGTGTAATAACCTTTAATGATGCTATCCAAAACCAAACAACTCTGTATTAAGGGCTTATTAATAGAACTACTTGGAAATCCCTTAGCTGAATCCACTGATCTATCTGTGTACATAAATGTGAAGTTTTTGGTACCTGTTTTGTACTTTGGCTGGCATGCCTCCCACAGATTTTATGTGGGCTGTAATAACTATGCAAAGGTTATAGTTTTTAAGCAAGATATTTGTGTTCCTTTTATTACAGCTGGACATTTTCAGTTGCAAAAAGTAAGCTGAGATAATAGTTGCCTTTGCACAGCGGAAGGTTTGGCTAGTAATTTTGCTGCTCTCAAGGGAAAGCATTTTATGGCACTTTAACTTCTCGATCACGTGCAATGTTTATCCCATTTTTTCCCAACTCAAGACCTGTCTCTATGCCAGCATCACCAAAACCAGCTGCGTTTTGAGCACTCCCATGGTGGGAGCGTGCGAGCAGCTGCTGGCCAGCGGTGGACGCAGGAGTGGGGCTGTGCTACAGATGTGCCCACAGCAGCCCATTGCTGCTGTTCCCAGCTAACGAGAAGGTTATCCTTTAGCATATGGGCTGGGAACCCACTGGCTCTTCCCAGCAACGCCGACTCTTTGCTCCGAGTAGCTGGGCATCGTGACATCTGTTCTCTGTGCTTGTTTGCAAACGCTTCGGCCGAGAGAAGTGAAGAATGATGGGGGGGGCTGGGTTTCACCATTTTCTCCTCTGCTGTTTATAAATTACTTTTCCTGGATAAACCACTTTATCTGTTAAGCGCTGCACTTCTAGCTAGTTTCGTCAATGCTTCTTGTAAACCTTCCTTTCCCCCTTGCCCTTTGCTTTCTTATTACATTTTTGCATGTCGATAACTTTTTTTGGCATAATCTATAAACTGTGGTTCCTTTGTTCATTATTGCCCGTTCTGACCATCTTGACAAGGACCTTAGAAAGCCTCTGGAAATGCTTGCTCATTTTTGCAGCCTTACTTGGGTTTTTATTCGATTTGGAGGTCTCATTTTAATTCAGTTTCACGTTAGGAACATGCATAATTTTGTAGTGACTTAATTTCTTTGTTCCCTCTGGGAAGCAGAGAAATGCAATTGCGCTTAGGTTCCTCCAGCACTCGGCAGAAAAGTGGTTTTTGTGGCTCCTCTCCAGGCTGCAGAGCGCGGTGGGAGCAGGGTTTATATTAACGAACGGCACATCTTCCCCTTTGGTGCTCTCCCTCCCTTGCAGTCCCTTTGCCATAAGGACCAGGTAGAGCATCAGCACATGCACAGGCTCCCCGTAGCTCGGTCACGGTGGGGGGAACCACCAAATGTCCRTCACCCCTGAGCTAAACTTCACAGCAGCAAAGCAAGCGCCAGCAGAGTTGTAGAGGGGATGTGGGGCTCCTGCTGCCCCTGCGCTGCAGCCAGCAAAACGCGGGAGCCGCTCCCAGCGTGGCTGCGGGCTGGGCAGGAGATGAGGTGATGGGGTTCGGGGGRTGTCTTGGCACTGGTGTCTTCAGTTTTAGCTCAAAATACAGACTGCTCCCAGATACAAAACAAGGAGGAACCCAGCTTAGACGTTATTTTTGAGCATTCTTATTTTGGGAAATAATTAACTTCTGTGCTCTTGTTTCAAATCTGCTGCATGTATACTTGGTTTTGAGAAACACGACAGCTTTACCTCGCTCTTACGGAGAGGTCCCCGAGGCAGTAACCATGTTTAATTTAGCAGTTAAATTAGATTGGTTCCAGCAGCTGCATTTGTGATCTTTGGAAACATGACCTCTGGAGATCATCTCCTCTCCCATGGATCTCGTCCGCATCACTGTAGCTTCTGCAGCATGCAGCTTCTCAAATGCTGCAAGAAGGCACGTCAAAAACTTGCTGACCCTTGTCGCTTCCTTGGGAGGGATGTCGGAATAGCATTAGCCTTTTATTCCAACCTGTGCTCGCTTGCCTGTCACTAATTGCAAAGCCATACACATGTAGAACTGCAAGCAATGTGGCTGAGGAGTAAAAGGGGTGTGAAAAAATAATGTGGGAAGCGAACAATGTACGCTGCCGTCCAAGCCAGCTCCGCGCTGTAATGAGCTTTGCTGCTCTGCTCAGTAATGTCTGGAGACGGCATCTGAATTATGGGATAACGTATCATGGGCATTTACAAAACCTGAAACACTATCTTTGCATGCAGCATATAAACAGCCTGATCCTGGACCAGGAAAGTGTCTGAGATGCCAGCAGGCGGGGTTCCTGAGGAGCTTTCTGGTGCCAAGCTCCCTTTGTCTCTCCTGGGAGGTATATAATGAGATTTTACATGCAGATTTTTTCCCTTCTCCCACAGAACGACTTCACCCTTTTTTCCCTGTTTCCCTGATCACTGCACGCACACCACTGAGCGTTTGGCACCTCCCAAGTATTTTTCCACTGATTGCTTATGGGAGTTACGTGGTGGATCCTGCTGGAATAGGTTAAGGCAGCAGAAACCATCAGGTAGATGCAATCCTTCCCAAAGGTATGACCACAGCACTTATGCAAAGAAGTGGTTTCCCCCCATCATTTTGCTAGGATACAAAAAGACAGGTAAATCCACTGTCTTGTCACAACTGACCCAAGCGTACGCAAGCACGTTGCCCCAACAAGAGGGTTACTCGAGCTCTCCCCTGTGCCCAGGGATGGCTCGCAGAGGCTTCCCCTGGGAGAGGCTGCTGCTCAGGTGGGGATGCTGCACAGCCGCTGCCTGCTCCCTGTTTCTGGCAGTTCATTCCACAGGGTATAGCAGAATTGTACAAAAACATTTAAAAAAAAAAAAAAATTAAAAAATGCAAATAGATAGTCTTGACAAAAGGTAAATATTGCCTGAACAGTTAGTGCTTGTGTAACAGAAATGTCATGTTTTTAAACTAGAGGGAAAATGATTTAAAAAAAAAAAAAAATTAAAAAATGCAAATAGATAGTCTTGACAAAAGGTAAATATTGCCTGAACAGTTAGTGCTTGTGTAACAGAAATGTCATGTTTTTAAACTAGAGGGAAAATGATTTAAAAAAAAAAAAAATTATGTTAATAAAAGCTGATTGGTTCCTAAATTAATTAGAGATGGGAACAGGGAAGCCTGAGTGACATCTGTTACTTCTGCCTTCCGTAACGCTTTAGTTTTTCCATAGACGTCACTCAAGGAGAAGCATATTTCTTATGCATTTGTTTCCAGAGAAATGGTGTTTCAATTGCTTAGCAATTAATAATAGAAGTAGCTATTATGTGAAATGAAGCAAACATTGACATATTTTATACTGTACTGTTTTTATGTTCAGTCCATCTACTAAGCAATTTTATTTCCAACTGAGTGTTACAGTGTGTGAAATATAAACTTCTAAGTTTGATTTAATATTAATAGCTGCATGCTGATTCTCCTGCACGTGTATAAAATTTCTAAATCAGGTTGGTTGAACAACATACGCTCACATTTGTTCAGGCATGCTTCCCCGTTGTCCGGAGACAACAGCCTAATCCACAGCAGTGACTCCTAGGAATACCCGGAGATGTTTTTGCCTCTTCTGGATAAAGACATGTTGCACGGCAAGATGGGTTTAAATCAGAGAGGGAAAACCTGGCCAGGCCAGGGAGGAGACAAATGCTTGGCTATCTCAGCTTTCGCAAGCTTATGAGATGCTGATCCTAAGGTTAAATTCTATTTTGCCTATGTATACTGGAAGAGCACAGCTTGAAGAGGGGGCTGGTGCCCCCCATCCTGGAGGGGCTGCTGGAGGGGGCATTTCCTGGGCAGAAATCCCCGGGGATCCCCACCGTGCTGGGACAGCTGGTGCAGGAGGCGGCTCGGGGGGAGCCGGGAGGCATCCAAATAAGCCAAAGGGAATGAGAAGGCAAATCTCCGCGTGAGAGCCGGCTGAAGGAAGCGGGAGGGTCAGGTTACCTCCGCTTGCTTTCTGGAGCTCTGTGCAGCATCAGGCAGCAAACGCTGGCCCCTAACCTGCCCTGCAAAGGAAAACAAGACAAAAACCTGAAAATATTGCTTATACAGAAACATGATAACACGCAGGAGATGGATACGAGGTCAGTAAATACTGTTCTGCAGCCAAATTAACTGCTTAAAGAATATTCAGCAAAACAAACGTAGCGTATTCCAGAAACTACTTCGACGCTATCTTTGCACTCCGCCTTGTTGCCCACTTTATTCCAGAAACCCTCCTCCTCTCGCTCCTTCATCCTGTGTTTTATTTCATTTTCAATACGAGCTCTCGCAGATGACACTTATTTACCATAAATCAGCCGCAGCCGACAGCCGGGACCCAGGACGTACTCCAGAAACCAGAGCGTCATTGATCCGCGTTATCACCCGGAGGCACCAAACCTCCGTCTCCTCCTGTCTGGCTGCGGTCTGCAGGCTCAGCGTGCCCATCCTCTAATCACTTCTGCAGCCTTAAGACATCCCATTTATTATGTTGGGTCAGAGAGAAAGGCTGTTTATAACTCCCCAGTACTGTGTCTTGGGATACTGGGTGGGACTGGGTGCTCATAAGGATCAGGGCAAGATTATTTTTGCCGTTTCGCCCTCTCTGCTTCTGGTTCCCCACGACGGGGAGCCCCTGGTCCAGGAAATCTCTGCATCCCGTGCTCGGAGCCGGCTCATGCTGCCCCATCGTGTTTTTCTCTGCATAATCCCAGTGCAGCTTTTGTAGCTGGCAGGGGAAACCCAAAAGTTGCCATTGGAAGTGGGAGATGTTTTTAATTTTGTTGCATGGTTTTGAACAGACGGGCAAGGACGGGCAGCTGAGGGTAGCAGTTATCCTGCTGTGGCCAGGTCGATATGGCTGCTGTGGCAGGCAGGGCTCGCTGGCGAGGGGGCCTGATGCAGGGTCAATAGCAAAGTGCCAGAAATCCAGCGCTGCCTCTGTAATTTGCCATTTAACAAGGGGCATGAGCAGGAGGGCGGTGTAGCCTGGCAGGAGCCGCACGCAGCAGCAGCCCCGCGCTCATCTCTTCCCTGCTAGCTCCAAGCAGCACACAGAAAATGTGTCTGAAAGCCAATATCTGCTTAAAACCAAGCCTTACTCTTAGGCTGGGCTCAGCACCCAGACCCGTGCAGTGCGATGGTGGAGGGCAGGGCGGCAGCGGGGTCTCCCCTGCCTGGCTGGGCTGAAGGAAGGGAAGGTGCAGGCAGCCGCGGGGGAGCGGGAGGATGCAGCGACTGCCACGATGACTTTGGGGTTAGCCTACCCCTACGGGACTGGATTTTTAAAAAGCTGGATGGTACTGCAATATCCCAGGGTTGTTTTTCTGAAAAGCTGGTAAATTATGATATCACCTGCAAATTTATAAATCACACTGCAGAGCCCAGAGAGCGCAGCACACATTAAACTTGAATATGCAGTGGAAAGCACAAAAGACATTAGCGGTCGTAATATATAGCAAGTTCCATTCTCAGTGACAGATATTTAGACTTCTGCCTTTAACATACAGGGGGAATATAAAACAATAAAACATCACAGGAAATCTGTTGCATTTCAGATCAAAGTACAAATATTTAAACTCGAGGTGGCTTGAGATTCATTGCTCACTGCCAAAAAAAGGTTGAGGAAACCCAGCCAGGTTGGCAGAGGTTCACCCCGGTGTAGCTGCGTTAGCTTTCAAACACAAGCACGTCCTCTCCTGAAACAGGCTCTCGTTTTGGTTTAGCAGCACCAACGTTCCCCCTGCCGCGAGCTGTCCTGAGTTTCAGCCGGTTGGATTCATTTCCAGGCTGTTCTCTAGCAAAAGGTGGAAATACGCTGCCCAGGTTTCACTGGAAATCTAAATTTTGGCGTTTTTTTTTTTTTTTTTTTTTGCAAGCTACTTCTAGTGAAATAATTCATCTGAGATTAGCATGGAAGTAAATACTGCTAAGTTATTATTCTAAGTTATTATTCTATTACTGCTATTCTATAACTGCTAAGTTAAAAGCCAGACCAATCTGCTTGCTCAGCCGTGCCCTCGGTTCGGTTTGCCCGGGGACCCAGCACCCATCTTGCCGCATGCCACTTCGTTTTACATTACACCAAATTTTTGCAGTCGAGTCGAATATTAAACTCCTTGTTTACGTCGAATACAATTTTGCTGTGCAATTAGTTTGACTCATCTTCTTGAGCTTCTGAGAACAAAAAAATTGTACTGTATATAAACGTATAAAAATAAGACTACCGTTTCAGTCTTTTAACCCACTTTCTGCCGGAATTAATTTGTTCTCTACAGCCTGGGGCATGTGCGTGATGGAGTTGAGGACCTAAGAAAAAAGTAATAAATACCCTTGTTGAGGGGATTTGTGTGTTTGGGAGTGATGAAATCCCTGGGCCGGCGTGTGTTAAAACCGCATTTGAGAAGAGAGCAGCTGGCATCAGTGAGAGGTAAATGGTTTGAAACAATATTTTTCCATTCCTCACTTTGCACTATTTGTTTTGATCATGATATAAACAGATAGCTTAATAAAGGACTGAAGTAGAGCTTCTCAAATTAATGCCCAGCTGGAAAAATATGTGATCTGAAGCAAAATTTGTCACATTTTGAATGCATATATTAAAATCAAGGCTTGCTGGTATGTTTGCATGATGATTAATATTTACAATGCTGTATTTACAACTCATTGCAAAATGAATATCCATTTACTATTTTAACATACTTAATTTTATGAAATACTTCCAGTTAAAAAAACAGAATTTATAGCAGCGTGTAACTTCTGTACAGCTGGAACTCTTCTGCGTACCCATAAATTCAAATAGTGTTTCCCTAAATCCCTGTTTCCTTCTAGCATCTTTCAGCAAAGCCCAGCCTCCACCGCATGTGTTGGAGAGAAATCACTGTGTTTTAGGAAACCATTGCTCGGGGGCATAGTTTACTTTAATAAACCCATTATTTAAGATTAAGCCTTTGTCATCTGCCTGGCAGGCGACACGCCAGCCTCAGCCTCCTCTCCTCCCAGCACGCAGGGGACCGCCTCTGCGGGTGCTGACCAGCCCCGCGGCGGGGGGAGCTTTTTAGTGCTTGATTTTGATGGCAAGAGGAACTCCGTGGTTAAAGTCAACCTCCACCTATTCAGTGGGATGGCTGAAAAACATGCATTTTGGGTAAAAGCGAGTTTTACTAAAGGTTTTGAGATCCCATGTTAATTTTTGGACTTTTCCTCCCCTTTACGGTGTGCAAGGTCGCCTGGTGTTTCGGCGAGCGGGAGCACAAAGCCAGTGCTAGCAGGGCTGTGGTGACTGCGTTTGTCCTGCCCACACCATGAGATGGGGTTTTTTTAACAATCACAGGTCACGGCAAGGGGTCGTTCAAAAGGTAATTTTCATTGTAGTAGGCAAGTTCAAGACGGGTAATTCATGCAATCCTAGCTAACCGTGGCATGACAGAGAAAGGCTTGGGTTTCAATATGGGGATGAACCGTTCCTGAACAGCTGCTCTAGTCCTCTCATCAACAACCGTTCTTCTTCCGCCACTGTCGCTTTGTATTTCTGGTTTCTGCAGTAAAATTACTAGAAAAGCGGAGCTTGGCCTGAGCCCAGACTTCCATTAGGTGAAAAACCCCGGGGAGCCGGGGGCAGAGCGGCTCTCCCCTCCCCGAGAGCCACTGGAGCGGCTGCATTAGGCTGCCAACACCCAGCGCAGAATAACATCTTCTGAAGAGGGTAAATGCCAGCTTTTAAATGGATCTGTTGCAGTCGCCGGAGCTGGGCTCTTAAGTGCCTCTGAGGAGCTGAGCCAAGAGGTTTGGGGATGCACAGCCTTTGCAGAAGTCAGCCCCGGCCGACCACGCTTGCACTCTGYCCTGGGCTAGCGATGCTGCGGACACGCTATTTTTCTCACTCAGCATCACATAGAAATGCCCTTTAAATGCCTGCAGCTCTAATTTGCAGCAGGACTGTCCTCAGGTACCCAAATACCTTCTTAAAGAAAGGGTTATGCTTGAAAGCACCAGAGGTGCTTCTGGAAACACCTCCTTATTGGTCTGATTCCTGGTGCTTCAGCTCTGCTGGGTAGATGGCTCAAAGTAACCCCCCAAAAGGGTGGACATTAGGTCCTTAGCACCCGCTTTTTCACCCTCAGACGTGCTGTTGGAGGGTGGCAGCCGCAGGCACTGGGCAGTATTTCTCCTGTGCCATGGGTTACCTGGTGCAGGGCTCAGGCTGGGGTCGCTCCCCCGGCGTTAACCCCCTCTCGTGGGAAGAAAGAATTCACCTTCCTCACCTCGCGATGCTCAGTAGCTTTGCTGTCTGCCCTGGAAATCACTCTTGGGCTCCCGGGTCTGACAAATTTTAATGTTCAAGCTAGGAGAACAAAGGAATTCTTTAAAAATTTAAAAAAGAGGCTTGTTATAACGGTACTGTTGGGCACTAACCACGAGCGTTTGTGTCAGAGCTGCCTCTTCCACCGCACTGCACCATCAAAAACATTACACACCAGGGATAAATCAAGCGGCGTTATCTGGATCTCACCAGAGGTAAGGTCAGACCTTCTGTATGTGATCACGGGACGGATCCAGTGGGGTCTGCTGGTACCCTGGCTCTCTCCAGCTAACCTGGCAGGTGCCCCGCTGAGGCTCTGCCTTGTGAACCGCTCCAAAACAGCACCTCTGTTTTGCCAAGTCTCACTATGTCACCCTCTCTGGTAGCATAAATTAAATAATAGGTTATCTCCCTGGGAAGCTCAGCTTAACCCAGGAGGGGGAAAACGCATGTGGAGCGACTTGTCCTATCACCCCGCTGTCCCAGAGGTGTTGGCCATCGCAGGCATCCCGGGTTTTCCATCAACATCTTCAGCGCAACACAAAACCACTTGCAAAGGGGAAGGTGCTGACTCCTCGGGTGATAATTTCCAGTAATTAATGCCTTGGGAGAACTCAACCCCTAATAGTGTAATAGCCCAGAAAGCCTGCCCAGGAAGTGCTTTTTTTCTCCGTGTAATGCATTTCATTTCGGTTGTCATTTTCCTGACAGAAAACAGAAATATTGCCTTGGAAMAGAGCAGGACTCAGAACAACGCTCCTCGCTCCCTCTTCTCTTTCTGTTTACACCTAGAAAAGCCAATGAATGCTAAAATAAAAAGCCATACCTCATTTTTTAGGTAACTGATCATTGTAGTGCGCTTTGGTTTAATATATGTAGTTTTTATAGATCAAATCCAGAAACTTGTAGTCATTTATAATTAAGGCTTGCAAGTAAATGGGAGGTTTTTTCTTAATTTGTTTATAAATCTAAAGAGAAGCTTTGCTCGTGGCCCTATGTGTGACCGTGAGTGGCTCTAAAGCCCGTCCTAAGTTTTTAAACGAGAGAGAAGTGAGTAAGGGTAGCAGGCAGGTCGGTAACTGATAATATCCACTGCGTTTAGAGCCGTTAACAACATGTGTTCAAAAAGCAGCAAGAGCCTGATATCCCCACAAACCAAAATGACAGCTAATAGGAAAATTTTTTTTTTTTTTTTTTAAGAAATTCAATAAAACAGAGGTTTCAAAAGGTGAAGTGCTGTAATACCAGGAATCCACTCCAAAATGCTTTCTAGAGAAACTAATAAATTTAAACTATCTTGACAACCATAGCGATCTCTTCATACTGTAATAAGAGGAAGAGTCAGTCTTCTCCATTCATTGCGAAGATTAAATAAAACCTGCTTTCTTTTATGCTCACTGTAGCTAAGCATTTCCTTTCTTTTGTCTGCTTGTTCACTTCCTTTCCAGCTCATGTTAAGTTTATTTTTCACTGGGAAATAGTATTTTTGAAAAATCTCACTGCTGTTTCAAAAGTGCAAGCCATGGGGTGGGTGTATGCCGGTCACCTCGTCCCCAGAGGCAGGAAAACCAGCTCCGAGGGGTGACAACAGGCAGAGCCCTGCGTCGCCCGCGCAGCCCGGGCAGCTGCCTGCTGCGCAGCGCAGGATGGTTTTGGCAGTTTGCTCATTTTCGAAGAGAGCATTTCACAGGGCAACATCGATGCAAAGTTAAAAGAGCATTTCCTCCCTCTTTTTATAGTCTTTTTGCTTTTTTCCCCCAACAAGTGAGACTCCCATCCTCACTCTTTTCGCTAATGTTGATTTTGGGGAATATGAGAGGATGAAAATACGGTGTGCATTTAACCTCGGGCGCGGTGTCAGGCACCCAGACCGCTGGCTTTGCAGGGTGCCCTGGCTTTGTGGGAAACCGCCCCAGTGAACTCTCAGTTCCCAGACCTGGAGGCGTTGGGGTGTTACAGCGAATATTGCACCTGGGGAAGAAGAYGGAGCTATGGCTGCCGGTTGCCTGCCTTCCCTCTGCCAGAAGGGTTTCTTCGGCGGGGGGGACCTATGAAGTGAAGTCAGAGATCACAGCCGGAGGTACGTGAGTTACGACTGACCATGAACGATGGTGGTTTTCTTCTTCCCACTGCTCCTTGGCAGGGTTAAGCTCCTCAGTGCTGCATTTGCCACCGCTGCCAGGAGCATGACCGCCTACAGCGAACAGATGAGTGAGTGACGGCAGCGACGCGAGGAGAAGAGCATCTTCTCGAAGGATGTGTAAGCTCCCTTGTGAACTGGGTGGTGCCTGGATTTGTGGGAGCTTGTGCCTGGGGGGTCCAGCCTGGGCAGGGCTGGGGGCCGCGCGCTCAGCCTCTCCTCTGGCRAGGGATGTCACCTCGGAGTCCTCGCAGGGCGGCCGGCTGACCCCATCCTGCAGCATCGCAGCCGTGGCGCAGCCGTGCCTCCCTGCAGGGCTCGGCAGCCGCCACGGGAGGTGGCCCTCGCCACAACCCAACATTGAGYGAATAGAGAAATTCCGGGAAGAAAATGCGGGCTATGCTGTATTGTACTGCTGAGCCTTGATCTCGGCATAATTTCTGTCGAAATGCTTGCTCGTAATTACACATTGAAGTACCTCCATTCTGAAAAGCTAATTGATGGAGAGCAGTGTCATACAGTCTCAGAAAAGTACAAAAAGCTGCATCTTGCTTGGCCCCAGGGGAATTTTCCATTACAGCAGTGGAGACCTCGCTTAGGCAGAGCCAGCTCACGGTTGGCAGGACCGTCTGCGGTGGCRGGACCGGCAGACTCTGGCCAAGGGTGCTGCTGGTGCCTCCCTGCACCCCACAATTTCTGAAATTGAAAAGGAGGAAAAACCACTCCTGGTTTACTGAATCCGTGAATTCTCTTGTATGCAGTGAGCAACCCATTTCAACTATAGAGACAGCACGAAAATCATATCTGACCCAAACTTCTCTATATGAATACTTTCTTGCATAAAACACCAAAATGAAACACACAGTAATTCATATCTACGGGGAATATAAAATGCATTTTATTTAATCTTATAAGCATGAGAAAAAAAATTAACTTAATTGCTGAATTCCAGACATTAAAAATTTTGCTTTATGTATAGTAACTTGCCAGCTATTACTGTAGAAGATCTCTTAAATTTCATCTCCCCTTTATAAAGTTTGAACGTTCACCAGAATTTTCAGCAGAGCCGAGGGACTGGGTATCTTATGACCAGACCATACATTCCTCCAAGCAGGTTACAGGGGACTCCATCTCCAGCACAAAATGCTAGAAGAATCCTGCTTTGAAAGGCAAACTAAACTAGCTCCTGCTTCTCACCACGTGCTTTATTTTGGCCAACTGGACAGTGAGCAGTAATGTGGATTTGTTAAAATTGAGAAAGCATAGGCAGCTTTGAAATTATAAAGACTAAGGGGCTGTGGCATCTGCCCTGCCCCTCGTTTACAATGACTTCTAGGTTTTTTGCATGTGTATGGCAATGCCCCAGCTGCCAGTGAACCACCTCACAGGTACATCCTGCGTGCAAAGTTATTTTCTCTATATATCAAAAAGCCAAGCAGAGGCTTCTGCTGCGCTTTGGTTTGCACACCTTCTGCTAGGAGATTTAAATTTCCAATGTGAATTGAGTAAGCGGCATCCCTTCTCTGAACGGGAGGCTGCTGGAAGATAAATACTCCAAATAGCGATATTCTTCCTTAAGACTCAGGATTTCCATGCATGTTAACATAACAAAAATAAAAAAAAGGTAAATGCTAAAGCCTGYGGAAATGCCAGTTGCTGCGGACTGTGACTCCCCAAGCAGCTGACGGGGAGGAAGGAGGGATGCGCCCTGGCAAGATGTTAATCCAGAGCAAATGGCAGCCCTCRCCGTGCGTGCCGGTACTGGTGCTGGTGCCGGTGCCGGTGGGGGGAGTGGGCTGGGGCTCGGCRGGGCAGCACAGCTAACGCTCACCTTTCACAGACACCCAGCCGGGCGCCCGGGTGTTGATGGTGGGCGGCTGGGAGCGATGCGCTAAGGGATGCTCGAGGGAAAACTGGAAAGTTGATGCTGGAGGCTGCTCGCCCCCCGGCAGGAGAGAGACCGTCTTCATCCTCTCGGGAGTTTTGGTGGTAAAACAGCCTGAAGTTAGAAAGCTGTGGGGTTTGTTTGCAAGCAAGCAGGCTCCCCTTGTTTGTGCATGGCGGTACAAGTAACATAACTGGAACATCCCGGGGGGAGATGCCAGAGATGAAACGGTCCCTTTTTAGGCATTGTATTTACCAGCTTCAGGAAAACGGTACAGATTTGGGTCAAGAAGCTTTCCTCTCCCATGGGAGTCTTCAGGCCAAAGCGCGGCACCGCAGCTCATTGTGGGTGAGGGCTGCAGCAGTATCAGAACCGTGGTATCAAAGGGGGCACCAGCTCGATGCCCCGGGCCGTCCCCGCCGCTCCCCAGGTGAGGAGCCTGGTGAMTACCCAGAAGGGCTGCGTCTTGCTCCCGGTCCTCCCTTGCTCCTCGTTGCTATTGGATATTAACCCCTTTCCGTTTTCTAATTATGCTTTTTAGCATAGCTCCTCTATTTAACCTGACAATTATTTTATCTGAAGAGAATATACCAATGTGTGAACTTTTCTAAAGCTCGGGTTTTTGTTTATGAACTAGGTAGGCCATCTCTTGCTAGCTCTGAGGATACTGCTTAACCTAAATTAAAGGAACATCTTGCATATGTAACAAAGAAGAATTCATCTTTTTTTACATTAGATGTAGCTCAGATGCTGAGCGGTCTAGTTCTATACATGCAAACTCAGTGACAATAAGTTCACTTCTGATTTCCTGGACCAATGTTGAAGAAGGCTTTGAAGAAGGCGTCGCAAGCACAGTGACCCTGCAGCCGAGCAGACCCCCTCAGCATCTCAGGGGCTTCCCCCCATCTGCCCACATCTGAAACGAACACAAGTCACAGCACAATTGAACAAGTGACTTAAAAATCCTAGCTTATCTAGTTGTCTCTACATATAACTTTTAGACAAAATTATGCTAAATACCTTCTATAAAATATAATTAAAACCAGAGAAAATGATATCCCAAGAGATTGGCCGATCTTGGACATTAGAGCGCTGCTTGCCTCCTCCTCAGTGTTTGCTCTGCTATATATAAATGATATATGCATTATATGTATAAACAGAATATATAAATTATGCCGTAACAAGTGAGCAAGATGTGAGATCTTTACCTGCCCTTCATCTCTCATCTTCTCCCCTTCAGGCAAAGCCGTTAATGGCCTACAGCTGTCTGGGACCAGGATGCTCGTGGTGAGTGTCCATGGGTGCTCTCGGCAGCTCCCTCATGCGCGACTGCTTACTGGGTTCATTTTGTTTTCATGTTAATTTGCAAATGACAAATGACTCTTCCTGCTGTGCATGCCTTTCAGAATTGATATTAATCAATTCAAGGCACAAACAAAACAATTAAAAATCAATAGCTATGCAGCTATTAGAGAGCAAAATTTCATTAAGGTTAATAATTGCAGGAATTAGGGAACTAATCAGCCATAGTGATCTCCAAGAGAAGCCACCCTGGGCTCTGTGCTTCATCCAGCCTGCCCACAGACCGCAGTGACTGTGCCAAACATTTAGAATAAATTACTTGCTATTATTTTGTAACTAATAGTTACGATAAGGATTGAAAATCAGACTTGTAGCTAATATCTTACTTGTTTACTTGGCAATAATCTCTTTGTAGGATAAATACGAGCAGCATGTGGTAGAGGGCTATGCTGGGAAGGCAGAGCCGCTTGACCTGGGTCTGTTTCTCTGTGCCTAAAGAGATAATTTTTTCTATAAAACCAGCTTTCAGGCACTTACATCTTTGTAAATTCACTTTAGTAGCTTTTGTCTTTGGGTTGAAAACCATGAGCTGATTGCCCTAAGGCACCACTTCAGGATACCTACAAGGCGAGCACTGCCATCCTCCCGTAACGCCAGCCTACTCCGGCCGTTCAGTCATTTCCTTCTCCCTGCAGGCTAAATAGGACCTTGGAGGCAGCTAAAAGTCTTAGCAAAGCATCCTAATCGCCCAGAAATTAAGAGGAGTTTTCTGGGTGTGCTGCCGCTAATCAGTCTGTTTGCTGCAGGCACGGATTATTTTATTCCTTAATTCAATCTAGCAGCCGTAAACCCGTTTTCTGCCCTATTCTGCCTTGCCGTTGTGCCTTTCATGGTGCGACCGGGATGCGATACTCCAGTAGTGCCGCACGATGCACTCCTTGTGGCGCAAGGATGTTGGACAAACATCCAATGTAAATGATACAAGCAGAAATATTGATGAAAGGCACAGATCAAGGGAAAAAAAAAAAAAAAGGAAAAATAGCATGTTAATATAGGCTAACTCCTACAGTACTTGGTGAACTTTGCTCCTGGCACCCTACCTGCCCCTGATGGGGATTATTGGGTAAATATATAATTGGACTTGTGTGATTTTTTCAGTCTTCGTACACTAAGATGGTGCCTGCCTAATAAGTTTGTATACTTCTGTACCAGGAGATCAGATGTAAGCCTTAGCAAAATCTCCAACGAGCCAACGGCCACCATACAGACATTGCCCCGATCCCTGACACGTGYGCAGGCTTCACTCGGGAGTGCCAGATGTGGCAACAGCACCTGATCCCTTGGAGATATTTACAGTCGGGATGTGGTGAGAGCAAACGGTGACGGCGGGTACATCTCCTCCCRCCCGGGCTGCCTGACAGCAGCGCTCCCCACGCTCGCCCTCGGGGTACGGGGAGCAGCCCCAGTTCCCTGCGCAGGCTGGGGAACGGYGCGTGGAGGGCACGCGGGCTTGGATGAATCCTGCGTCAGTCGTTTTCAGGGTGCACAGTGAAAGGTTATTAATTATATCCAATGACATAGTTGTCCATCAAATCTAGACTGTGTTTTTTTTTTTTTCTTTAATTAAAGTCAGCTAGAGAGCTCATTTTAAATCATCATGTAGGATGGCTGAAATTTAATGCACCCTTCAGAAAAATAACAATAATAATAATAGACTTTGGTTTTACTTTTAGATAAACTGATAGAGGCTCAAAGCAAACCAAACCTCATCCATCTTCACTATATTAGCAGAAAAACGCAAACATTTTTCATGTCGATGAGCTCACGCTGCTCCCCGCTGAGCTCCCTCCTCCCCGGGGCTGAGGAATGCAAGCAAGGGCTCTCTGCTTCCAGCGGCGTTTGGAGGGCTCTCCCTTCCATATGGTCACCCGTGGGATGAGGGGAGGGCCAGGTTTGACACGGCTGTATGGGACCTATTCTAACCCAAAAGGAGGAGGATGCCAGGGCCCCGGCAGCGGGACCCCCCAACCCTGCCCGTGCCTCCTGCAAGGGCCCTATGCACAGTGTTCATCCACACTGCCTCCTCCACCGTGATGTCTTCCTTCTCCTTCGATGTAAGAATAAAATGTGAGGTCCTTGTTTAATTTTACAAATTAATCTTTATGCATCATCTACTTTTTCCCATTGATTCATAAAAAAGGAATGTAAAAGCAATTCACAAGGGTAATAATTTCCAGGTAGCTGTTGTTCTTTAAAAGACAAAACATGGGCCATTTATAAGAAATAATTATCTTCAATAAACCCCAATCAAGTGTTTGTACATGCCAATGCGCGTTTGCGCTTGGGCAGTGGTCTGCTCTGAATCTTCCCTCCAGAATATGGAATCCCCCAGTGCTGGGGCCAGAACAGGTTTCATTGCCTTCAGATACAATGATCAATCTGTTCTTCTTTGGCATGAGTAACTGATTATGAGCAACTGAAGCAATACATTAGAGCCTGTGACATCAGGCTGTGATTTTAGTATTATAAAAAAAAATGCAAACAAACAAMCCCCCCTCCCCTTACAGCAACAGCCTAGCAAAATGGTTCCTGTGTCCCAGACGAGCTTTGTATGTTCTTCTTTCTCTGGAAATGTTCACCTAATTCGTGGGGGTGGCCAGCGTCGGAGAAGTTCAGCTTTCAAACAGAAACCTCATTAGTTTCTCCCAGGTTGGGTCTATGCAATTCTTCCTGGTTCTGCCCTTGACTGTTTTGGCTTTCYGTCTCCTGAATCAACGAAGGCATGAAAACACATGCAGAGCTGTAARCAAGGGAATAATCCATCAAGGCCATTGGGTTGCCGAAATGCTCGCAGGTATGTATACGCTTGCATTGTTTCTCTGGATATGRCCCTGTGATTTCAAATTAATAAGATGATCTGATTTCAATTGTACTAATCTTTGTAGATGATAGGCTTAAATATTTGCTTATATTAGGCAGACAGAAGGAAACGAAAGTCTTTTGCATAGTTACAATTGCCAAGGAAACCACTCTGCTGGTATCTACGGTTGGCATTTCAGTTTTTCCTTTGTGTGGCTGTTGGAAAACTGTCCGATTATACAACAGAAACACTTCCAGTCTT
The DNA here is from genome assembly GCA_035582835.1 of Phoebastria nigripes. Taxonomy (NCBI): domain Eukaryota; kingdom Metazoa; phylum Chordata; class Aves; order Procellariiformes; family Diomedeidae; genus Phoebastria; species Phoebastria nigripes. Next base: position 544,633 of record JAYKAV010000134.1, read on the forward strand.
AATGTATTGCTAGTCAATGTCTTCATAATTTTCTATCAGTTTATCCAAGAACGTCTGCCATCCTTCTGAAGTTTGTTGGAGTCACTGGTTTTCATTTCTAAAAATGCATGCAGCTAAATTTAAAAATATGACACTTGATGGAAAACCACGAATTAAAGAATTGTCTGTATTCAGAATGTTTTCCAGTCATCTCAGATCTCTTCTAAAATAACCTTTTAACTAAATGATTTATTTTAATCTTTATTTTAAAGTAGGTCACTCTGAAGAATTTCAAGTGCTTGAAACATTTTACCAAATCAAAGTATTCTAGCAAATACTAATTGGACTCTATTGAAAAATAAGTGTTATTTCTGGAAAAGCAGTTTTCTGAAACTGAGCAGCATATTTAAATGGGTTGTGGTGCAAAACTATAAACAGCTTTGCAATTGTCCAGGTAAGCTTCAGGTTGCTTGACAGTTTTATTGGAATCTGTTATTTCTATTCATGCTTAATTTTCCAAAATATATTTTTCACTGAAATTTTCCAGACCTAAAGTCTTAGGAAAACTGATGGAATAATAATGCAACCACTCTTTAAAGCAAAGAAACTGGGACCATGAGTTTGACTGATGGTCTTTACCACCAAAGTGAGTTTTCTGGCCATGACAGGCACCCTTTTGGGTGAAGACCAGCCCAAATGTGACCGTTATGGTCATTTCAAAATGTTTTATATGCACAGTTTAACAGTAGGTAGGGTGGAGGTAGGCTGTTGACCTGGCAGAGCAACCTGCCGTGACAAAAACCTGGCCTATGGCTTTTTGCTTTCCACATGAGCATGGCTTTTCTCATCTATATTTACAAGCCTGGGTATAAAAACTTCCCAGGTTGTCATATGCCTGTGCTTTTAATTACCTCGTTTTCTGCTAGTGCATGGAGAAGTCCTCCCTAGGTTTTAGGACGTCATTGGGGTTACACCTTTCTCCTCTGTCGGCTGAGGAATAGGACCTGGCTTCAGTCCAAAGCTAATTAAAACCTTGGGGTGCATTTTTGCTGATCCCAGCAGCCTGTGGTCTGTGTCCCTGATTTGGCAAACCTTTCACACGTGGGGCTTGCGCTGGAACTGGGGTGCATGAGGAGGTCCTTGTCCTGCGTGAGATTGCAACTGGGAGATGATGATGGGGGACACCAAAGGACCGGATCAGGAGAAGACTTGCTTCTCTGTCATGCCATGTCTGCTGCAATGCAGGAAAGAGGAAAGAGACTGGAAAAGAGGAGTCAAGGAATACAATATCTGATATACTGTTCATTGCAGCATCTTTTCCGAAGTTGCTTGTGCTGCACCTTCCCTTGCTCAGACCTCTCGCCCCGTCCTCCTCGGTTCAGCCTCCTGCTCGACTGTCCCCGTCTCACCGAGGATGAGCAGTGCCACAGCTCAAGTCACGGCCTGAAATCTCTCCTTGGGAGGGGAACAGAAAGCTGCATGCGATGGGTTTTGCTTTTGCGCTAGGAGGAAATCTTGGTCTTGTCCAGCATGAGACAGTTTTTAAGAGTAAGTCTAAATTAGGCTCCATCATTTCTTTGGTGATTTGCAGGATGCTCGTGACACTTTATGTGAAGACTGAATCGGTGTCCAGCATTTCCAAGAGAGACCTTGGAGACAGTGATGCAGCTGGGAGGGAGGAGGAGGAGGGGAGGAGGAGAAGGAGGAAGGCATGGCTGGCCACTGCACYGTCCCACAGCCTGGGGAGGTGAACCACAGCTGGGTCCTGGGCTTCAGGAGAAACAGGGGAACTTCACCTTTTATGGGAAATTATAACTGGTGAGCAGATACGGTGAGGAGACTGGGTGACCTGAAGTTAAACTAAAGCTAACCTGAGCTTAAAGTTAACCCCTGGTGCAGGCAATCCCTCTCTGCCCTGAATAACCAGGTTTGGTTTTTCTAACTCAGAAGTCTCCTGGGGATTTCAGGTGCGTTTTCACTTAAGAGATTGCAAAATTAAGCCCTAATCCAAGACGCGGCTTCATTCCCTGTGCTCGTTTAGGGACTAGCTAGTCCCTTCTCAGATGAAGCTGAGCCTGAGCTCAGGGAGCGTACTGGCAGATGTAACTTTGATTTCAACGCTCTTCAAAAAGAACTCCTTTTTCATTCCTGTGTCTGTACATGTGCTAATGAGTCGTGGTTTGAATCAGCTTCTGATTTGTGATTTTTAATTCAGTTTACAATAGGCTATCTGTGGGGCTTTGTATTTGAGAATATAATTCAGTGTAATTATTACAGGGAAGTTTTCAGAAAGCTGTGCTAGCAGCCAAGATAGCATCTCCATTCTTCTTTCACTGCTAATCAGTTTATATGAGCCTTTCTTATGCATGGCTGTCTGATCATACTACATTTTTCTGAAACAAACACTTCATCTATGGTTATCAGACAGCAACATGCCTGAGAAATTACATTATATTCAGCAAAAAGCCTCACAAAGCACAGATTGGCTACCTCTCTCCCTCAGAGAACTGGACAATAGCGGATTTTTGTTATTGTTCATTTTTCTTCTGTCGTAAGATCTTCCATCTTTATTTTTCTCTTCTATATCCTGGACATTTTCTAATCCTTTTCTGAAGACCATACAATAGTAGGTTATTTTTCAGTTTAAAATGAGATATGACTAAAGCCTCCAGCCTGCCCCAAACCTCCTTGTTTTCCTTTATTTTCTGTTTTAACTCAATTCACATAGTAGCCACAAAAAACTATTTTGCATGTTCAGAAACTGGAGAAAAATACCTGGCAGGTCCTTGCCTGGCACTGGCTCCTATCAACGTCCAGGCTCCATTTCCCGAGAACGGTGCCTCTCTTATTCCAAAACTAAAAAAAAGCTAACGTGAAAATTATTTAAAAAGAGACTGAAAGAAGCCGCCCACTGAGGAGGAGTGCACTTTTCCCTGGTGTGAGGTTAAAATGTGTGGATGACAGCAAGCGGAAGATATATTCCCGGTGATCATCCTTGGCACTGGTCGGAGAAGTATGGTTTCTGAGTTGTATTTGTCATTACCCCAGTTCTTACAGAGTGTTCATCTAGCGAGCAAGTTATTTCAAAAATGGAAATATTGGCATTTGTGCTCAAATGCAGCAGGGAGCTTACAGAAATAGGAGAATATTTTCTATTATGATTTATTGTTATTTTCCTGCACCAAGCTTTGAAAGCACCACACCTTCACTGTCCTGTTCAGAAGCAGAGGTGGGATCCAGAGATGCTTATATCACCTTACAAAGATGCGCTGATGCGAACGTTTGCTGTCATGGAAGCAACGTGCTTGCTTCTAGATCTTGACTTTCTTATAAGCAATTACAAATCAGCATGACAAAACCTGCTTGGACAAACAGTTCCGCTCTTAAGCTTTGCTATGGATGAGGTCCACGGCGATTCCAACCTCTCCAAGCATGAAGGGGTGGAAACCCAACTGCAACGGCACCGAAGGAGCCCCCTTCCTTCAGCAAGATGAGGGCCGTCCTACTGATACAACTGTAGGACACTGTGAGACCCTTTGCAGCTGAAGGAGAAGGTCGTGTAGTTGTCAAAAATAGCCAATTTATTTGCTCCTACCAAAACTGCTAGAGACCAACTAAATAATGATATATCACGGATGGGGACAGAACATATCTTCTTGCTCTCTAGGGTTCGCTCGTAGTAGCAGCTGCATTAGTAACTGCCACATTCATGAAGGATGAAAGCATTGCCTGAGATGGTATGATAGTATTTTCAAAAGCATCAAGGAGGTTAATGACAAATTTCCGTAGCACTCTGGCATCTAAGTGCCTTAAGCTTCTTCTTTAGTGTTTGCCCAAATGCAAACAATCTTTAAATACGCGCAGCGGAGTCCGSAGTAGGAAGGAGCTGAAAGCTCTGTATACTACCCAGGTGCAACGTATCCTTTACAGACCAAACTAAAGATCTCTGTCTCACAAACAAACAGTTTCCATCTGTTCCCTCGAATTAATGATTTCTAATTAGGCAAAATACATTTTTTCCCTTTCATGCAAATTCAGCATTGATTCTAAAAATGCAAAATGAACTATAGGAAGCTATATTTTCATGAGCCTTATGAAAATCTCAGGCAGTTGCAAAAGAAGATGCCTCCCTGTTGCCAAATAGTCGGGGTACAATACACTAGAGATGCAACAAAGAGGCCAGTGAACTTGCTCGTTTTGTGATAGACCTCTGAGTTGCCTTACCTTTGCAAAAYGAGGTCATGAGTCGAGGAATGAAGTGCATCGTGAAGGATAAAACACGGGAGTAATTTAAGAAAGGAAATTATATTGATGGTCAATTAACTCCTGATATTCTCAATCTAGTAGTTCTGAGAGCAGAAGGAGTCAAGGTGTAAATGRAGAAAAACGATCACTGAAGAGGTATCCGCTTCCACTCTGCTATAGCTTTTAAGCTACACCGCTCAGCCCAGGCTGGGGGGCTTCGTGGCCATAAGAAGCTACTGCAACTACATTTGTCTGTTCTGCTGAAAACGGCTGTTTTCATATTATTTAGCCTGTTTAAAACAACTGAACAAAGTGCCCAGGGAGAATGCCTTGTGCACGCTCACCTCCAGCAGAAAGCCTCCGAGTCCATTTGCTATTATTAATAACAGCAATCGTCACAATTTACATATGTGGTTGGCAGCCTTGGAAGGGCTCCTATAAACATCCCCCTTCTATAAATACGGGAGTTTCAAACCAGCCGCAGCTTCTTGGTCTTGCTTCACCAGGACCTTTTGGTTGCAGATGCCACTGGATCTTGGGGGGCTGCTGGGGAGCGGCTCCAGGTACAGCCAGGCGCTGGGGATGCGGTGGGGGGATGCGGTGGGGAAAGGCGATGTTATTTATTGCGTGGGACTCGGGGAAGGGAYGTGAGACTGCTTCCCACGAGCTAACCGACACGGGTGCTGCCCGGGGAGGGGATGGGGTGGTGCATGGACGGTGCTTGCTGCAGCGGCACTCGGTGCAACTGGTGCTTTACGCTTTCTTCTTCTCTTTCTAGCTTTTTCCTTTTTTTTTTTTTTAATTCACTCAGTTATCCCATCTCCTGATGTAAAATCTAAAAGACGTTGCAAAGTGATGCATCTAACTGCACTTTTTTTTAATTAGCTACCAGTGATTAGGAGATACTTTCTGCTTCCATTTTCTATTTTTTTAAGCAACTGAAGATGTACAGGCCAGGGACTGCTGATCATGGGTCAGGCAGTAAAACCTAATCCCTTCCAAATTGCTCGTTATTATGGGTGACAAATAGTTTATAGGAGCATTAGCTGTTCCTCTGGACCATAACTGAGTGAGCCCATTTTGCTGCTGGCTGCAACCACCTCCCCTGGAATTGTTACTTACGGCTGATGTGTGATACCAAAATTGCTCATCATCACAGTCATCAGAGTACCACCAGGCTCCATTTTTCTTTCTCAGCATGCACATGGAATTTTTTTACTTATCTAGGATAAATATTCATGCCAAATTGCTGTTGAAATATAGAGAATATTATTTACCATTTATTAGATATTTGAAGCACAGAAAATACAGTAAGTAATGTAGCCATTTTCAATGCAAGGTCCCCATACATTGTCTTGTTAGCTCCAAAATCGCTCTTTGGGTCAAGTGAAAGGAAGAAACACTGCAAGAATACTAGTGAAGTACAGTTTCTGAGCCCAAATAATTGAAATATCATTTCCCGGCAACTAGTGTTTAATTTAAAATAGGTCCTTTTTCATTACGTCATTACATAGAATTCAGCAGAACTTCTCAGAATTCTTAAACATTTCTGGTTAGGAAAGGAGGACGTTACAGGCAACGGGCCGTATGCAGAACCGCTGCGTGGCCACCTCCGTGGTGCAGGCATCTGACAAATCAGCATGTTTTTCTGCACAAGTTGAAAGGGAGCTTTGTCGATTTACAGCAGGCGAGGGCCAAAGCATTAGAGAAACACAAGAATAATTAAGCAAAATTCAAACCCCATATCCTTCTCTTTGCCCACCCAGGTTATGAAGATGCATTTTTGTGCGCATGGCTGCATGTGCACACACATGCACATTCAGTCTGCAGCGGGTGGAAATATTTTTTGTAACAAGTTCTGCAGGTCAAGAACACCATTTGAAGAAAAAAAACAATTTTTTTACCGTAATCCCCTTCCCAAATATATTTTGTTACAGAGTGCTTTCCCCRTTTGGAAAGTTTACATCTTTAGTGTCAAAGATTTGGACACATTGTAGGCTTTTATTGTTATATGACTTAATTTCACCTTATTTCATGCAGTCGCTGGTGGCAGTGTGGAAGGATCGCTTGCCAGCCCCGTCCCGCTCCAGCAAGACCGGCCAGCTGTGCCTTTGCTGAGTGGAGGGACACCCTGCAAGTGCAGATGCTGCTGGCATGGAGGCAAGTCCCGGCCACTTGCCACCCGGACCACGGGCCACCGCGGGCTGGGTGTGATGACCACGGTGCTGGCCGGACTGGAAGAGAGGATTTGTAGGTGGGAAGCTGTTACCGATGCGCTGAGCCATTTATCTCGGCCCTACATGCAACAGCCTATTTTAAATACAGATTTAATGTAGCTAATATTGGTATGGCTACGGAGGGAATACAGAATTTAATTTGCGGTGTCAGCTCTGGTGACAGGTTCATCTGTAACGTTATGAATTAGTTGCAGCAGCTTTACCTGTGAAGATGTTTCATACGCTGATTTTCTGCCTCTTCTAAATATTTAAGCCAATTCTTGTTCTCTAAATCAATGTGGGTTTTTTTCTTATTATCTCACAAAGCTACAAAACTCAATTTCATTTAATTATACCTTTAACTGTCTGGATTGCATCCTCCTGTCCCAGTACAACCCCGTCAGAAAAGACCAGCGCCCGGCTCCGAGCGGGAGCTTTGTTCGCACCCCGGTTCTCTCACCACCTATTGTGGATTACTGAACTAGAAGGAAACGCCAGTTGAAAAAGAAACACAGAAACTTATCATTTGTCAGTGGAAGCACAAAGATCTGAACAAAATTAATTCTCCCTATTAATCTGCCTTGGGATTTGGAGGGAGAATGGCAAAACTCACRCTGGAAACATAAACAGTGGTTGAACCATTTTCGTAGCACAGTATCCATCTTTAAACAGCAATATATTACAACCTTGCTGTGCTATCATCCGGCACATTCCTTTTGTCATGTACAGGAGACGATCAGGAGCTGATTTAAGGTGTTTTGCTTTCCTTGCGATCCAGCTCAGGGGAAGGGGCTTTGGAGATTGACTGAGGGAGATAACGCCCCGTTATTTCTTCCTTCCATAAAACCCCTCAACCTTGCCAAGAGCCAGCGGGAGCTGAGGTTGTCGGCCGCTTCTCAGTAAGTCCTTGGAGTTGCTCAGAACTTCAACTGAGAGCTAAAAGGATATTTCACTTATTTCTTTTCCCTCGCCCCCATTCCCTGGTTATACCCCGCTATTTGCACCTTCCCTGATCTTCACCCTGGAAGAAAATTGTCCTCATCACCCCGAACTGACCCTGGTTGGTCAGCAGAGGACTTTCTGCTCATGCTGTACGATGGATGAAGTGGCCTCGTGCCCCGCGGGCTTCCAGGGGAGGAATTTCCCAGTGGACTCGATGATCTTAAGGGTCTTTTCCAACCTAAATGATTCTGTGAMTCCCACCAGTCCTCGCCCTGGGGGGCAGAAGAAGCGGCTGACTGGGAGGCAGCGGGCAGCGCTGGAGGGATGCTGGACCTCTTTTTATCTTTGTTTCTGTTTAATTTTTGTTCGCTGCTGTTGGCAGAGGATGATTTCCAAATGACAGGGCACAGGACAGGTTTCCCGTTATTCCCTTCTGTACCAGCCTGGGTTGCATCAGGGCACCTCCCCAGTGGCTCCAGCCTCTGCCCTGCAGCAGTGTAGCTTTTTGGTTTTTAAATGTGCACATACCTGATTTATTTTTTATTATTTATACCTGTCAAATAGCAAAAGTACTAATGAGCATATTTTTCAACTGAGCGGGTCAGGTCATTTCAGCTGATTTAAATTTCAATATATTGGTCAGTGTGGATCTATCCTGCATAGGCAGAGGGAAGTGAAAAGTGCTTCTCTGGTAATCCCAGAAGCTTGGTTAGGATAAGCAATATAAAGCTAATAAAGGAGAGCCAAAATAAAGCTTTTTATGCACTGCTAGCTATGGGAGCTCCATGTCATATTACCAGCAAAGATGGTACAAAAATTTGCAGATACTTTAATTCGTGAGATCTTAATTAGTACTAAAAACACCAAAGGGAGAGCAGAAATGGCAGTAATTTTCAGTAGCCTTGCAGGGCCTCCGCACTTGGGAGCATCGCTCAGGACTGCCACGAGCATCAGCGAGATTGCTCCCTGGGTGACTGAACCACAAAACATTTTTCTTTCAAGTTGCTCCTGCTAAAAATTTTGGTCCTTTTAATAACTGTACAAAATCATGGAGGAAAGCGAGTAGAAATACTCGAGCAGGGAGGTGTGTTTCTGCCAGGCGGCAGGCATGACCCCGTGCAAACCCAGGGAGCAATGGGGTGCMTGCACAGCCACCCCCGGTGCTGCCGCCTGCTCCTCCAGGAATGCGGTGCAGGAAATAAATCATTATTTTAGACAGGATATATCTAGACTTTACCATATCTACCATAATTTGTGTATTAACACTTGCTATTAAGACAAGCGGTTTCATCCAAGACTTTAACATATTGAATCCACAGGGTACAACAGCTCATACTGCTTTGGTGGGATCAGCGTTGGGGTGTTACTGCACCCCAAAGCTCTAGGGGTGGCTTTCCAGGGCGGGGGGTYGGACAGTATGGCTGGGGGGAAATGTGCATCTTTGGAGCGTTGTAGGAAAAAGCAGAAGATGCTGCTGTGGCCCGGAGGCCCCACTTCAGTGAGGAGAGATGGCATCTTGTCTCTGATGCCCGCCGTCCTGATTTCCAGCTTCCATTTAGCAGGACCTCTCCTGGGTGATATCTTTTCGTGGATGCAAAGGAAATTAGGGGCTAAAAGCAGGAGCCTCTTAGAGAGGCCAGAGGCACCATCAGCTATAAAAGGCAAAGTTCCCCAGCCCTCCTGAGCTTGCACATCCACCACCATTTTTTTCTCCATTTAAGGACTGCCACTTTCAGCTCTCAGAGCACTAACAGAGACTCATTCAGACCCCTTCACATCTCCTCTTGCCCTGCGAGATGACTCATTGCAAGGACCCAGGGCTATGCCATAGACGTCCTTCTCTCCGGGAGGAATTTTTCCAGGATTGTTACTTCTTGGAAGAGTGCCCAGTGTGTAAGTGTGACTATCCATCACCTTTAGATCGGTCTATCGTTTCTCTTTCAACAGTGAATATCCCACTTCTGTGAGCTGTTTTACTACTTGGCTTTAATATTTTTCCATTTTCCCATGTTGGATTTCTATTCCAAACAAAATCATCGTGCCACAGAGCTGGGGCTTTCACCATGTAAATGAGGGTAGCTGTACTCAGGTGGCTGAAGTGATGACTCTTAAATTAACTCTGCCTCCAGCATATTGTTATAGGTACTTTGTGCTATCCTCCTATCAAGTGGTTATAGCAATGCAGTATGTCTGTTTTACGGTCTCATTAAGTCATTGCTGTGCTGGATTAAAGTCTCCGTCTTATCATTTATTTCTCTAAAAATGTATCAGAAGAGAACAAAGTATGACTTAGAAGGTAAGTGTAACACAACTCTATAATTATGGTCCACATTTTGTGTTGCATTTTAGGTTTTTTCATAAGCAACATGTGATGTTCTTGCTTTCTACTTGGTAATTTGTTTTTTCTTTTAGATTTGGAAGGAACAAAATACATTTTTTCTGAAATAAAACAATCACACCACAGAGATCTTTTTAAACACTGCACATTTCTAAGATAGGAAATATAGTAGTACGTCATCCCTGTTTTGCAGCTGCAATACTAAATTGCAGCTGGAGAATCAGGGACATATCAGGTGTGGATTAATCTCGGTGCTCAAATATTATCATGGGAAGCATTTTGTTTACAGAAATCAAAGTGCCGTGRTTGGGAATAACCCCAGCGATACCTTTGCACCTAATGGCTGCATTCAAAGCTTATGCAGCAGGGGTGTAACCGGACACGTTTAAGACAGCAAGGGGATGCCTAGAGGTGCACAACTGGCCAGATGTTTTGTCTTCGCCTTCCCCAGAAGGAAGATGGAGACTGGCAGGARCTGGAGGTGAGAGAGAGGACAGGGTGGACACTGCTCTGCAGCTGAAGGGAACAGCTTTGCAGGCACCAGGGCTGTACGGCTTATTTCCTTGGGGGCATGTCTGTCCCAAACCAGCCAAAGGGACATGGTGGGCAGGTTTCACTTTCCTTTTCAGCACGGACTGCAGGACTGCTGTTGGGACCGTTTCCACATACCCCCATAGGGACCTGGACAGGCTGGATCGATGGGCTGAGGCCAACTGCATGAGGTTCAACAAGGCCAAGTGCCGGGTCCTGCACTTYGGCCACAACAACCCCATGCAACGCTACAGGCTGGGGGAAGAGTGGCTGGAAAGCTGCCTGGCGGAAAAGGACCTGGGGGTGCTGGTTGACAGGTGGCTGAATATGAGCCGGCAGTGTGCCCAGGTGGCCAAGAAGGCCAACGGCATCCTGGCCTGTATCAGAAATAGTGTGGCCAGCAGGACTAGGGACGTGATCGTGCCCCTGCACTCGGCTCTGGTGAGGCCGCACCTCGAATACTGTGTTCAGTTTTGGGCCCCTCACTACAAGAAGGACATTGAGGTGCTGGAGCGTGTCCAGAGGAGGGCAACGAAGCTGGTGAAGGGTCTGGAGAACAAGTCTGATGAGGAGCGGCTGAGGGAACTGGGGTTGTTTAGTCTGAGGGGAGACCTTATTGCACTCTACAACTACCTGAAAGGAGGTTGCAGCGAGGTGGGGGTCGGTCTCTTCTCCCAAGTAACAAGCGATAGGACAAGAGGAAATGGCCTCAAGTTGCGCCAGGGGAGGTTTAGATTGGACATTAGGAAAAATTTCTTTACTGAAAGAGTGGTTAAGCATTGGAACAGGCTGCCCAGGGAAGTGGTKGAGTCACCATCCCTGGARGTATTTAAAAGACGTGTAGATGAGGCGCTTAGGGACATGGTTTAGTGGGCATGGTGGTGTTGGGTTGAYGGTTGGACTCGATGATCTTAGAGGTCTTTTCCAACCTTTATGATTCTATGATTGTAAAAAAATGATCTTGACCTATAGGATGAGTGAGAATGGCTACATACAAGCCTATCTTAAATAAAAAAACGGTATATTTACTGTAAAAATTGGAAAAGAGGCACTCTGGTAAAATAAAGGAGTAAAGGCGAGAGAAATGGCAAGCAGAAATAAACACAGTAAGGCTTTTTAAATAAAGTGTTTTAATAAAAGAAAGTACTGTCTATGGTATTGTTACTAGATTACTAGATAGGAACAACACAGCTGTTAGTCATGGGGAGCGAAGGCAGAAATGTTAAACAAATTTGTTCTGAAAATATGTAAAGAACAAGCTAAGGGCCTTTGATGTTGCTTGAACGAGCTCTAGCCTGCTTGGAGAGCCCCAGAGGTATAAAATGAAATTTCACATCTAACACCGTGCCAAGGCTTTGAGAGTCTGTGAGGAGCACCCCTGTTAATCACGTCCATGTCAGTCAACCACCCACCCATCCATCCACCCACCCACCCACCCACCCACCCATCCATCCATCCCAGGCACAACAGGGGAGCGGCAAAACTTTGAAATCATGGATTACAAAAGGCCAATACAACTACTGCCGATCTACATGGCTTTATATGAGACAGATGTTATCAATCAAAATTTACCCTTGATGCAATATGCATTTTGATACTGTTTAACATGGAAAATGTATCTAAGGATGAAGAAAGTAGGCTCCATTTATAGCCTTTTGGACTCTGGCCTTGGAACTGGGATTTTGAAGGGGTTTTTATGTCACTGCAATGGAATCAGCTGAAGGTAGGTGTGAAGTATGACATTGGGACCAAAAGAACAACTGGCATCCATATGCTTTTTTGAACAGAATATAGATTATGGGGCAGAGAGGTTGTGTTGCCTCTATGTCTGCTTTGGTGAGGCTGCAACTGGAACATTGTGTCCAGTTCTAACATTCCAAATGTAAAAAAAAGACACTGATTAGTTGGCAAAGATTCAGATAAGTGCTATGAGCACAATTACACTACCAAAACCATGTCTTTTGGTTAATTGAAAGAAAGTCCAGGGCTTAGAGTTTTTATGTCTCATACATGAAATGCAAATTGGTAATGTAGAGACTTCCACTGTAGGGGGAAAAAAAAGAAAGAGGAAAGAAATCCATGAGTAACATGAGTTATATTTAGACAAAAATCATGTGTAATTTCTGAACCTCGAGGATAACTAGCCACTGGAACAGCTGTGCTGAATCTCCATAGATTGGAAACAAATTAAACTCTGTATTTGATATTTTTCTAGACACAATCTAATTAAAAAATGGATGAATTAAGGGAAGACAGAATGGTGAAACTGGTCTCTCCATGGCACCTGAATACACAGATTATGATGTTTAATTTTTCTATTCCAGTACACACCTACAGAGACATTATCACCTCCAACGAGGAGTTTACTGCTCCTGAGCAAGCTCTTTCCAAGACTTACAGGCTTGCCAAAGTATGAATCAGAGCTACTTACCTCCATGTGCACCGATTTTGGATTGGTATCTTCCAGAGAAAACAAAGAACTGTATTTTTTTTTAAATAGGTAAAATTTGTCACTGCTTCCTTCTGCTCCCCAAGCAATCCTTGCCTGGCTGACTGACTTCTCCGAGGTGTTGGTAACGGAGGCAGCTCTTCAGGAGAGTGATGGCTCTGGGGGATGTTCCAACACAAACGAACTCTGCTGATGAAGTGAGTCAACCGCCAAGTGCTTTGCTTTGGGGCTTCCTTCTTCAGCAAGGTAGTGGGAAACAAATGGGAACATCCAGTCGTCTCCATACCCACTAGTGCTCATGATTTTAAAATACGAAAAGGGCTCGTGCAGCTGGAGGATGGCATGGGGCTGAGGGCTTTGGGCACCTGCACTGAGTAGTGAGTGAGGAGGAGGAGGTATCATCGCAGGGGTGGAGGAAGGACAGGAATGCTCCTCCACGCTGGGAGTCATCGTCAGTGCTGCGTCATGCTGCTAATCTCCTCCCCTGTGCCCATCCTTGCTTCTAAGTAAATTAACTGCAAGGTAAATGTTCCCTTTGAACCTTTCTACCAAATAGGAAATAACCCGTGAAAAATCTCTCATCTGAAGAAACGTCGAAATTAGATGAGAAGCAATTCTGCTTTTCCATCCAATAGCCGGCATGTAACGCAAGGAAGGGCACGACCCATTATTTTCCCAGGCTGCTGCGGATGGAGCAATGGAAAACTGGCAGTTTGCAGTCGATGTCTGAGGTTAGATCTTAGGRAAAGTGCTTTGTGATAGGAAAATCTGGGACGGGTTATCCAGGGAAATGGTGGAAACTTCCTTTCTGAAAGCTTTCAAGCATTAAGGCAGTATCTGCCCAGGGCGGTTTAGACATACTGTGTCCTGGCCCTGCAATGAGAAATACTGCTTGCTGGAAGTTATAACCTCCCTTTGCCGTGCTTTGCTATTAAAAAAAAGGGTATTTCAAATCGTCTGGAAACAACAAAACTCCCACTTTATTATTAAATTGATTGTCGTTTCTCTGATTGAGCGCTGTTTCCCACGCACTCCATGGTGAAACCTCCTTCTTGGCGCATGGTTGGCAGCATCCATGGAGCGGTCCAAGCGGCAAAGACGAGGATGAGTGTGCTCTGGCTCTGAGGGACAGTGTGGCAATGACAGACAATGGCTTGAACCGTTTCACAGTGTTGCACATTCTGGGCATGTGGGGGTTGTCAGAGTAAATGAAGAAGCATGCTCCTGGCCGGGAATTCGGTGTGGTCCACCACCAGCTGATTGCCTCTTGCACCCCAACTCCCTTGCTAGAGCAGGGGCTATTGGTCCTGCTTAGATTGGTTAAGAGCAGGACAAATTATTTTAGGGCTTTCATCTCAAAGCACTAGGTTGAATCAATGGCAGTTCACATTTTCCAAGAGGCTGGTGTCTTGCTAAAACCCCTCTTTTCAGTCAATTAGAGGAATGAATCTTTGCAACGCTGCTGAGAAACGAAAGAAGCTGTTACCTCCTTGCCCCACTGCACAGCAAAGCTAGAACCAAGTTACAAGCCCTGGATATACAGTACGTGGTACTGAGCCACGGTAGTAATGGGATGTCAACATCGCTGCACAGTATGGGCCTTTAATGAAAATTAAAAATAGTACAGTGCTTTAAATGCTCCCAGGTCTTAGTTTGCAAGTGACAGAATGTCAATACTTGGCAGCAATCTTTTATTAAAAGTGTTTTTACAGTCTAACTTCATGCTTTCCACGGGTGCTTTTGAACTCCCACAGGTACAGTCCGTGCCACGGGCAGCGCTCGCCGGCATTGACAGAGCTTGGGTAGAATATATGAAATTGTGGTTTTCTTCCTCGATCTACCCTTCTATGAACTGGGAAAGTCACTGGACTGAGTCGCAATTTATCCACTGAGGGTGGATAAACAGGGTCTATTTAAATTGTGGCATTTAGTCAGGAGCTGAAGTCTTGCCTGTGTCTCACAGAGCCCCAGATATATTGTCTCCCAAGTCCCCTGCGAGGTCTCATACTTTTTATCCCTCTTCCAGGGCAATGAGCTGCTGTTCCACGTCTCGCCAAGCGCTGAGCCCCATGCATTTAATCAAATTAACTGAACCGCCCCGCTGTACAGCCCCGCCACAGTACAATGGATCTCCCTGGAAGCCTTTAGGTTTCATTATAGCACAAGTTAATAATATTTTCCCTAAAGCCTGCTTTTAATTAATGTATGTATTTTCATTTTCTGTCCAAGATACGACAAATGTTAGGTATCATGAGCTAATACCTGCTGTGCTCCATTTTCCAATAACACCCAATTTTTTCTAAGGTAATTCATTTCTCATTTAAAGAATATCCTGTGGATATGCTTTGTTCAAGTTCAAGATGTTATTTATGTATAAAAATGGTCATGGTGTACCATTTGAAAAGGAGGAAAAATGATAGCAAGTACACGGAGTGTGCAAAGAACAAAATTACTTAAGATAATGTGTGGCCTCCTCTCTTCTAATATGGCATTGGAATGCCAAGGAGGTTTGCCCCCAGTGAAAATCAGAGAGCTGGAATTGGGGAGTATTTGCTGCTGGGGTTAATATTGGTACACGTGGATGGGGACCGAGGTTYGTTAGACGATGGGGCATCTCTCTGCAAATGAACGAGCGTCAGCCCACTCTTTCTGCCCCTTATAATGATGTGAGACAAAGGGGTGGTTTGTGTATGATGGCAACGTAGGCTCATCTGGGAGGATGAGCTTCAAATAATCTCAGTGATCTCCATCTCAAACGCGTGCTCTTCAGCAGCTCTAAGTTTATATTTGGCAAAGGGAAGGGGAGACGTAGCTTCATTAATCGTGTAGGGATTTTAATGAAAGTTTGAATGGATTTGTGAAACACCGAATACATATTTTGAAAGCTTTGAGTGGCAATTCCATTACACAMACACAAATGTCCTAATTGGTAACAGGATTTGAAACATCTCCCTTGCTGTCAAACAGCCAGCGGTGTTCTGCAGGGGAGTGCATTAAAGAAAACTGCTTTTTTTCTCCACTACCTGAAATTGCTGAGTGTAATTCAGCTTTTCTTTGCTTGATAACCTTTGAGTTGTTCTTATGTCTAATTAATATTTACAGCATGATTGGCACTTTTCATTCCCGTAGCTTCAGCGATACACAGTGATTAGCTTAACCAGGGAATTTCGTCAGACAGCGATGGAGAGGTTGTGTTAGAGGACCAGGTCCAGCTTCTTGCAAATGCAGCAATATCCCATAAGGAATATATTCTCAAGTTTAAAGTAGAAGTCATAAGAAAAAGAATTTTTATATCTTCCCTATTGAGATTATTCTACAGCCTAATATCTCTCATTTTCAAGATTTTCCTACAAACCAGCAAAATTGCTCTATTTTGTTCTGGCCTCTTCCAGCCCATCTTTTCTGGATAGAGCTCATCTCCAAAATATTTTCTGCCCCATCAGGTTATCCTGTAGACGTGTATCGCATATTCTGCATTCTTGTTTCCATTTCTTTGTCCAAGACTGCATATTTTTCTTTTAATGTGTATTTCTTTCTTTGTAAGTTTCTCCAGGTACCTGATGATTTTTGCTGCTCTTCCTCTCATTTCCCAATTTGTCGGTGGTATCTGAGTGGGATTTACACGCCAGCTTTCATTATCCAGGAACAAACCAGAGCAGGGACTACCGATTCATTATTTATTTCACGGTATGTTCACGAATAAAGCGCAAAACAAAACTGAGACTTCATGTGCATGTACATTTACATTTTTTACGCAGTAAAATCATCCCTAACTTTCTTTTAGGCCCAATGTCTGTGGGTCAACCCTTGTGCTCATCACTTCAGCTCCTGGAGCTGGGAAAGAATTTGGACCTCGCTTTCCCAGCAATGTAGTGAGGGCAAAGACATCCCTTCTGCTCTTATGTCCCCATCGTATTATCCCTTAATGTAAGTAGGCTGCTCCTTTCTTTTAAGCCCACGTGAGATGTCAGCTCAAACAGGCGTCTTTGTTTCCTTCTGTCTGCATTTGCTGTGACAGACAGGAAATTAAAGTAGCTAAAATGAAAGAAATAAAAAAGAATTTGCACTGAGGAGATGGCAGTAACGGAAGGAGAGCGGGCGCTGCATGCCATCACCAAGGCTGGACCCAGGGCAGCAACTCCTCTGCCCTCGCGAGGTCCCGCCAGCACCTTCATCCCAGTGCCATGCTGCTCCGTCTCCTTCGTCCCGGTGCCATGCTGCTCCGTCTCCTTCATCCCGGTGCCGTGCTGCTCCGTCTCCTTCGTCCCGGTGCCATGCTGCTCCGTCTCCTTCATCCCGGTGCCGTGCCGCTCTGTCTCGTTCGACATGGTGGACGGCTTTGCTGCGGCTGCCGCACACAGCTGCCGGGGGTTTGATGGGCCATTATGTTCCTACAGCCTGCCTCCCTGGAGACACTTCCAAAATAGAAGCAAGTGGGGGGAAAAAAAAATCCTAACCTGATTATGATAGAATAAAGGACATAAAAGTGATATATTGCTTTGTGTATTTTTCATATCATGTGCTCATGACACTGTTTTTCCATGTGCTAAAAATACGTTCTATAACTGCGGAATAGGTCCCAAGCTGCCGGTGGCCAAAGTGATGGATACACTTAGTCCTGAAGAGCTCAGGCTTCCTTTGGTTTCTTTCTTCAGCAATTGTGTCTGGTCCTCAGCGATACAAAAAAAATCTAATTTTTGTCATTAAAAAATAAAGATGTCCCATAAAAGAAAGCAGCTCCCTACAACCATATTACAAAGAGGATAAATTTTATGGCCACCAATATCACTTGGCCTGGATTTCAATTCAGTGAAGGAGGGAAGGGAGAAGATGGTCCTGTTAAATTTTTGCATTTGAGCATGCATGCCATTTTGGGACAAGAGAAAAATAAAGCCTTAGTACAAACGGGTGCTCTTAACAAGTTTAAGGCTTAAAAATCATTTCTGCAACACAGTCATCTGACTCCTGTGTTTGTAAAGTAAAATGGAGAAGAGAGAAAGGGACCGGTCCCGTCCTCCATTGCTGGCGCAGGGTGTCCACGGGGCGGTGGTGCGGCCCTGGCCGTGCCGCGGGAGGATGGTGCCCGGGGGGCCGCTGCCCTGGGGGAGCCCCCCAGCTGATGCTGGGGGTGCGGACCCACGGGGCTGGACCGCCAGCATCCTGGCTGCATCCCGCCAGCCGCGCGGCAGCGAGGGGCTGAAGCCCTCGGGCGGTTCACCGGCTTCCCGGAGCACGGGCGCCGCGGCCGCTGCGGTGTGCTTTCCCTACCCGAGGGAGAGCCGATGCCATCGTCTTCCCTATGAACATCTACCCCTTTTCTGAAACCTGCTAATTTCGCAGACTTTGGCAGACTTTCACAGGTTAACTGCACACTTTTAAAATAAAGTTTTCCCTTGTATTAAGTTTCAGTTGGTTGCTGCTCAGTGCCATTCGTGGTGCTTTCCCCCTGTATTTTGTACACTTCCCACTGCTTTCTGGCTTCCCTCTCTCCTTTTTTTCTCTCTCTCTCAAGCGAGAAGGCTGTATCGCCATTCCGGTAACAGTGCAGCGGAGACGGGGAGCAGCACAACTGGCTGAATTGTCTGGGAGAAAAGCTGGCTGCCAGCCACCAGGCATGCAGGCAAGTGCGATGGGCAACAGCTATCACTTGCTAATGGTGAGCTAACAGAAAATTAGATTTTTGGACAGCAAGTTTAAGCCTTAATTATGGAGAGGACGCTGCTGTTTTATAATATAAAAGAATTGAAAGACTTGATGTCCCTCAGGGCTCCTTCAGCTTTACCGGTTAGACAGCCCCAGTCACGGTTTGCTGAAATCAATGGCGACAGCATAATCCATTCACGCACACAAACAGAGCTGTCGAGAAAGGAGGAGCACTTGTAATGACTCATTCTTTAATGATAATTAATATGGGCTCAAACGCAGCTAGGGCTGCACGTTAAAATGGGTTGCCTAGCTGAACATGAACATAAAGATTTTTTAGGAAACCCACTTCCATTAAGGGTTCCCAGCCCCAGCCCGAGGTGAGCACCCTGTGCTGGGTGTGCTGCATGGGCCAGGAGCATTCGACGGCTACTTTCAGTGATAAATATTAAGGCAAATCATAAAGCTGTAATGTGTGCTGTGCCTGTCACTTATGCTGAAGTTTTGGTTTTTTAACTGCAAATGAACAGCGGGATCTTATTTTCCTTATTAAAGCCAAACTGCATTAGAAATCAATGTGAATTTTGCCTGAATATGAAATTGGAATAAAGCCCCGCACCTGCATATGTCTGAACTCCTAAAGTGCACCTTTTCTGCGTACTTCAGACAGTGTTTGATTATTATTACCAAAAAGATGTGGCAAGCATGCAATTAAAATTGTACAGCCATCCAGACAAATTTAGCCTGAGTACATTCACAGGGTTATCTAAAAGCAATTGCAGTTGCTGGAGTGTTTTTAATAAGTGTATCCCATTTAAAATATCGAACAAACCACTTCAGTGGGTGTTTGGGAAGTGACTAAGACGCCTCTTGATTTTTGTCCTGGAGGATTAGCACACATTTTGAGCTGAAAGGGTGAAATCTATTCTCTCGTGTTCCCAAGCCCGCCTTCCTGGCTAACTGGGAGAAAAGACAAGACCGGCTGAGAGGCAGCAGAGAAATCTGGTGCCATTTGGCAGGCTGCCGAGGCGTGCTGGGGACGAGCCTTGGTGGGTGTTTATGCCTAGAAGGAGCTCTGGATCCGGTGTCTTGCACGCTGGAAGCCAAGGCTGAGCACAAGGGCCAAGGTCTGCCGGCAGCACGGCAGCCTGAAGTTCTGCTGCATGGGCACCGCTATTTTAATTCAAGGCAAGAACTACTACGTTATTACTTTGTAGACAGTAATTAGGTATGCAGACAGCCTAAGGTGAGACTACTTCAACCTTGACTTAAGAAAAGTGAGATTTGAGCTTTTTCATTTTAATACTTAAGAAAAATCGCAGATAGTACCACGTTAGGGACTTGCTGCGGTTGGGGCTATATGGACTTTTTGGGCATTGTTCTCTCTGAAACAGCCATTGAGAGGCTGCAGTGAGAGGTCCCGGTGTGAGTCCTGCTGGGAGAGGTCCTGCTGCGAAGTCCTACCCCCACCAGCGGTCACTGAGCGTCGCAAGGGGCAGGGTTTCCTCACAAATTGGAAATTTCCCCTGTTAAGAGCTCACATCTGACAGCAACAACTGARAGCTGTTCAGGTCTACCAGGTCACTCTCATCGTCCTCTGCTCCTCTGGGAATTTCATGGATGGAATCATTATGGAGAAACAGGAATGCACATCAGTGAAAGGGCCCTCAAGTTTTGGTGGTAAAATTGAACATACTCTACCATTTAGGCTGAATAAACAAGGGACAAGTACAAAGAAGCAGGTCAGCTGTTCGTACTGTCTTCAAGCCAACTACAAGGTGGTGGAGCCCTCCTTTGGGTACCCACACTGGTTTTATCCCAAATACACCCATTTCCCGACACCTCAGCACTGCAGCAAGGTAGATTTTGTCTTCAGTGTGTTCTAGGAGCTGATGGGGCTTTGCTCGTTGACACCACAGACAGGGGRTCTCCTAGCAGCTTTCCAGGAGCTCTTCAAAAAATGTCCCTGGAATGATGTGTGCAGTGATCTGAAAAAGCGATGCTCACCGTGAGGCTCCCGCCCCTCCAACACGCAGCTCGTGGCTTTACCGGCATGTCTGGGAGAGACAGAAGCATGCTCTGGGCAGGAAGACCCGGCTTTATAAAGCATGGAGGTATCTGCAGCACCCAGGGGCCAAGGTAGGAGGTACCTGCTCGAACACCGCTCCCAGTGCAAGCAATCTCCTCCATCTGTGCCATACAACGTGGGGATGAGGCGGATGCCAGAGCCCTTGTTGGTGTCTGAGAGGTGCTTCTTCCCCGTGCTGTCATCCTCCTGCCCACCGATGGGTTATAAATATCCCRACTCTCCTCCTATTCTCTGTGCCAAGTACCGAAGTCCCTACGGTACAGAGAGTGAGAGAGGCCTAAGTAAAGCTGATGAACTGGACGTGTGTGAGCATCTCTGCATCACCGAGTAGGAAAAACCCTTTTCCCAACYGTTCCCTGCCTAAAATGAGCTACCTTTGTAGGGATTAAAGAGTCACAAGCACTTTATTAGGGTAGGGGCTCTCACTTTGTAAGGGGTCCTTATGCGAGAGGCACCAGGCCACGTGTGCTCTTGGGCTAAGGTTGAAAATTCTGCAATTTTATTACAGAACCAGGAGTTTGCCATGCCTCAGATTTACGGTGTTGGAAAGAGCTGTGGCTTCTGGCAAAGGTTAATCAAAATGTATTATACTTCAAGTGTTCGCTATAATTAATAAAGAATGCCTAATGAATCTAGCTCTCAAAAAATGTACAACCATGCAGTGCACTCCTTGCAAGTCAGATTATGGGAATGATTGTGTTATCTGCAATACCATGAAGTGATGCAAATTAAAAAGTTGGAAATGCTTTGTGATGACTGAAACATCTATATTAGGATGTTTCCTTCTTACTGTATTATCTTAAAATTTTGCTTTATCTAATGTTTCTACAGCACTAAGGGGTAAAGAAAGGAGGAGAGTTTTGGTTAAGTTTCTCACCAATGTTTCAGCTGATAGATGGCTTAATAACATTTATTTTGATGTAATGACAAAGTCCATAGCATATTTGTTTCCCAGAGAACAGGCAGATCTGTTCTTTGTCTTTCCCTTAAATGTAGCTGTAAATGAGTGAGTACATGGCTGAGATTTCTGCTCGTCCAAGGGAATTGGACTGCATTGAGCTACTCTGCTTTGTCTCATTTTCTACCAGAAGTTTACCTGCAGTCAAGTGGTTGTCTCAGACTCCAGCTTTATTTCACCCCTTCTAGCTCAGGTGCATTTTGTAAATGCTGAGTTTCACCTTGTCTATCAAAACCGAAACTTCTGATAACATCTCCTAAAGATGTCTATAGTGATTCGGTAGCTTGACCATCTTCATACCGGCTCAGGATAAACCCAGGGAAAACCGAGCAGTCTGAAGTCCCCATGGCCTCTCCAGAAAACTTCCTGATTCTTATCAGCATTAAAAATATTGACAATTAAGAGTCTCACTGCAGGACTTCAGATGTCACGAGACATATTTTCTCACAGGCAGGTTGCTTGAACCTTTCTGCCCCCATCCCGCTGCTGTGGTCCCCAGCAAGTGTTTATGCTGGTTCCACTCCTCCTACAGCAAATGTAGATACATTGATTTATCACTAGCAACCAGTCCAAGCCCCCGGGGATATGATAAACAGCTATGCAAACCTCTCATAGAAAGATGCTCTGTTATCCCTATAAAGGAAACAGATGAAGAAAAAAAATAAAATCCTGTGCAAGCATAAATTTTTCCCTCCCTTAAACGTGACCCTAAGAAGTCACCTGTTGGTGAGGCTTCCAGGTGGCTTAATAAAAAGTAGGTATAGTGGTTTTCTAGAGTCAAACCCGGACAGAGGGGGATACAAACAGGGTGTGCAGGGTTATTTCCCCGGCCAAAGCCGGAATTCACGGGAGCGGGGTCCCTCCATGTCCCCCGGGCACATCCCGCCGCGCCCTGGTGCGCACAAGGGAAGAGGGTACCGCGTTCCACCAGCCTTGTGCAACCAGGGGGGCTCGAAAAGCAGTCTAAAATACAAGTTTTAGCACAGCTGCAAGGCAAAAACCTGCAAGGACGGGGCGTTTGCTTCCTCCCGAGCTCCGCGGATTCGCGGCGGCGAAGCCCGGCCGCCCCCCGCGCCTCCGCCCCTCTCCCCTCCGCGGCGGCGCGGAGCCACCGGCGGGACCCCGGGACTCGAAGACGGAGGCATTTATTACCGCGAACGAAATAAGAAACCCCAGACCTGTTGCCATCAGAGCACGTTTTACTTCGGCACCCCGCGGGTCGGGACGGGCGGCTGCGGGGGCCGCACACGCCGGGCGCCCCCGCACGTCTCACCGGCCTCCGGGATCTCGGGTTCGTTTGCTGTTGTTTTTAAGGAGAAAAAAAAAAAAAACAAACAAAAAAAACAAACCACCAAACAAAAACCAGTCTGTCTAAAGGAGGAGCGGCCGTTGTGCTGTCAGCGCCGGGAGCGGACGGTCCGGGCCGTCGGGGCGGGCGGCGGAGCGGGGCGGGCGGGCGCGGGGCCGCCGGCGGTCAGTAGGGCCCCACCACCACCGCCTCCACCTCCTTGGACGGCCGCCGGTCCTTGACCAGAAAGTTGATCATCCCCTCGGACTTGATGAGGAGGTTGCAGCCCAGGAAGAAGATGCCGAACACGACGGTGAGGGCCAGGACGCACATAACGGCGATCTGCACCACCCGCATGATGTACAGGCTCCGCTCGTCCGCCGCCGCCGCCGCCCCGCCGCCGTCGGTCACCACGGAGGCGGCGGTGCAGCAGCGCAGCGCCTGCCCGCCGCAGGCAGCCAGCGCCGCGCCGGGCTGTGCCGGGCCATACCGGGCTGTGCCGGACCATACCGGGCTGTGCCGAGGCGGGCCGGGCCGTGCCGAGCCGGGCCGGGCCATACCGAGCTGTACCGGGCCGTGCCGGGCCGTGCCGAGCCGTGCCAGACCATACCGAGCCGTGCCGGGCCATACTGAGCTGTGCCAGACCATACTGAGCCGTGCCGGGCCATACCAGGCTGTGCCAGACTCTACCGAGCCGTGCCAAGCGGTGGTGAGCTGTGCCAGACCATACCGGGCCGTGCCGAGCCATAACCGAGCTGAGTGGAGGCGTGCCGTGCCTGGTGCCGTGCTGAGCCGCGCCATGGTGGCTGGGATGCTGATGCCGCTGGAGCGGCTCCGCGCCATCCTGGAGCTGCTGTTCCGCGAGGGCGTGCTGGTGGCCGAGAAGGACCCCCGGCCGCAGCGCACCCACCCGCAGCTGCCCGGCGTCCCCAATGTGGAGGTGCTGCGTGCCATGGCCTCCCTGCGCTCCCGCCGGCTGGTGCGGGAGACCTTCGCCTGGCGCCACTTCTACTGGTACCTGACGGACGAGGGCATCGCCTACCTGCGCCGGTACCTGCGCCTGCCGCCCGAGATCGTCCCGCTCTCCCTGCAGCGCACCCGCCGCCCCGCCGCCCCTGCCCGCCGCCCCGCCGACACCGCCAACACCGGCCCTGGCAGGGCGCGTCCCGCTGGCGGTGACCGGCTCTACCGCAGGAAGGAGGAGGGCGAGCGGCACGTGGAGCCCGTCGCTGTTGCCGCCACCGCTGCGGGGGGAGTGTCCCAGCTGCCCCCCCAGCCCAGCCCGGCCCCAGGTATCAACCAGCACCCATGGGAGGGGGGACCCCCAGGCTGGGCGGGAGGAGGGTCCGTCAGCCCTGGGTGCCCCCCGGGTGCTCTTGTGGGTGGGGGTGCGTGGGGGCACCTTAACCCTTCTGCTGCCGGGGGCGTCTGCAGCCCCCACCCCCACGAGCCCCCGGTATTGAGCTGATGCCACATCCCCCCTCCCCAGCCCCGGGGGCAGGCCCCCCCCCCGGTGCCCTCCCTGCCCGGCCAAGGTCAGGGGCAGGGGGCACCTGCAGCCCCTGYGCTTCCCTGGGAGTGGAGGGGTGCTGAGGGGGCTCGGGGACCACTATGCCCCCGTGGCCCRGCCGAGCTCCAGGTGTCCTGCGGGCCAGGGGGAGGCCAGGCTGTGCTGGTACCCCTGCCCGTGGGCTGGGCACGGGGGACACGCAGTGCTGGGGCCGGGGTGGTCCCTGGGGGGCCGCGGTGCTCCCCCGGGCCTGGGTTGGTGCCCCGGGGCCAGGTGTGCTGGGGTGCAGGGGGGCGGCTCCCCAGGATGCCCAAGGGGTGGTTGGGCAGGTGGGCTGCCGGGGACCTTCGGTGCTGCTGGGGGTCTCACTGCTGCCGGTCGCCCCAGGCTCGCCATGGCAGGCAGGGGGCTGCACCATGGGGGGGCCGTGCCGTGGGGGGCTGCGCCCCGAGGTCCCCGCTGTGCGCAGGGTGGGTCCGGATGGACGGACAGACAGACAGCGGCAGCTGGGGCAGGCAGGGCTGTTGGTGGGGAGGGGGCTGCCCGAGGC
>JAYKAV010000134.1:572803-597928 GCA_035582835.1 Phoebastria nigripes
GAAATGGAATGGGGATGGGATGGGGATGGGGATGGGATGAGGATAGGGATGTGTGTTTTGGATCCATTGAGTAGGGAGCAGCTGGCTTCCAGGAACAGATGTTAAGACACTTGTGGGAGTGAGGGATAGTCTGGCCAAGCACTGCCTTTGTCCTGTGGGGCTCGAGCTGAAAACCCACTCCTAAGGAGCTGCCTGGCCAGCCCCAGGACCGCGTTAGCAAGGCCAGCGCTTGCTCTGCCCACACTTGCTGCAGCCTGGCCGTAGCCAGAGCCCCCGGGAGACAGCAGTGCCCGAGCGAGGGATGCCC
This sequence comes from Phoebastria nigripes, assembly GCA_035582835.1. Taxonomy (NCBI): domain Eukaryota; kingdom Metazoa; phylum Chordata; class Aves; order Procellariiformes; family Diomedeidae; genus Phoebastria; species Phoebastria nigripes. The sequence goes on from JAYKAV010000134.1 coordinate 573,111, forward strand.
TGAAAATCCAGCTCAGGATGGAGAGCTGGAGCTCTCCATCCTGAGAGATGATGGATGGATCCCCATCGCTGCCRAGGTGGACGTGCCCATGGGAGCCCCGTGCGCTGGCCTTGCACCCAACTGAAAGTCCGATTTACGGCTGTGTGCTTATTTCCCCCCTGCCCGAGCACAGACCGTCCCCGGGGGGTGGTGAGCGGGCGGTGGACCAGCGCCGGGCGGCGGTTTGGCCCCGGGATGCGGCGGGAAGCGGAGGGAAGCGGAGCCCCATTGCAGGTCGCGCAGTGACATCTAGTGTGCGCGGGCGGCGGGGACACGGGCACGGGCACGGGCACGGGCACGGGCACGGGCACGGGCACGGACACGGACACGGACACGGACACGGGCACGGACAGGACCGCTGCGTGCAGCCCCGTCTCCCGCCGCTTCTCCCTTTACAAGGGCAGAAATCTGATTTCTAAAATCATGGGAGCGCCTACCTAAGACTTAGCTACTGCAAAGCTCTGCTCGCCTCCATGCGGTTTCAGATTCCCGGCACTAACTGAACAGAGTGCAATATTAGACTCAGAGCTAATACAGGAAAAAAACCTGAAGAGGCCAGATTCAGGTGGCCTTTTCAACACTGTGATGTTTGAGAAGAGCGCGAGGTAAAGTAGGGAGTCACTGTTAAACTCCCGTCTTGAGCTCAGCCAAAGGGTTTCAGAAAGTCCTTGTAGCCAAGAGGATTGGGAGGAGAGGTGTCCCCAGGTACACGGGGGGTTTTACTTTCTCTCCCTCTCTCTTGGCATCAACAACTGTCTTGAGGAGCTGCACGGGCAGCTGAAGGTGAGGGCTTGCCAATGCCCCACAGGGCAACATATGGTGAAGTTAGCTGACATTTATGCTCTGAGCCTAACATGATTTTCAGGAGAGACGGTGGCTGTCTTGTTTTCTTCTGTTCTTGTTTCATGCACTTCATCTTCAGATGCATCCTTACTCGGGATCTTGGTTGTGATGAATATTGCACGACCGTGACATTTTATTCTCTGGCTGCTGAGACGTTCATACTGAGCACAGCCCGCGTTATGGCTGGGTGTGCTGTGCGAGTACCGAGCACTGGTGCAGCTCAGCTGGCGGCAAGTCTCCCACTGACTGCCACTGAGCAGRGTGCAGCCGATACTAGCACTGCATTTTATCATCACTCGACACTCATGAAAGTTTCCCCAAGCTTGTGACACAGCCAGCACCAACCTCTCCCGAGACGAGTGCCTGTAGCCCCTACGTACTAGTGCTTGAGATGCCAACGCAGCGCAGGGTGCTTTCCCATCCCTGCATAACATAGGTGTGCATCCTGCATTTTGCGGATCATAGCGAGGAACCCTCGAGTGCCGTCCCAAAGGGCTGCCCAGGCTGCCTGCAGCTGTGGGCATTCACATCATTCCTTATCTCCCACTCCCAGAAAGAGCAAGCTTCTCCATGCCTGGTGGTGAGTATCACTGCTGACCTCCCAGGGTGAGTGGCGCGGGGATCCTCCGAAGGAGACCAGAGCTTACAGCACCGCTCTTCTTCAACTTCAGAGACGGGGAGTTTGCAGGGGGGAAAAGTACTTAATTTGTTCTGGTGCTTCTTTGGAGAGTCGGTGCCGGGAAGTGATGGGGTACTCCTGCGTGGGGCTGTCGTTGGTGGAGGCACCGGCTCTGCCCCCCTCTGCAGGGAGAGACAGCAGAGGAAAGGCGGCTGCCTCTCGGTGGAAGGGAGCTCCGGCTCGGCTGGGGACAGGGGTGCTTCAGTGTCCCCAGCTTGGGGACCACGGAGGGTGACCAAGGAGCACAGCCTGTTTTGCCAGGTCATAGTAGGCTTCGGGTACACAGGCACGGCTGAGATTCTCAGTTAGATGGGTTAAATGTCACCGTGGCTTCCCTTGCATCCAGCAAGATGCTCTGGAGATCAGTCACTATCCAGGCTAGCAGGGTCACGCTGGTCTTTGTGTAACTCTCTGTAGAGCTGGGACTTGACTTCACTAAACCATGTGTCTATGGATGCTGGAGGCAGTATATGCCCTGTTTATTAGCGTAAAGCTTTAGGATAGGGAAAGAGAGGAAACCTAGCCTAGTTAATGTGACTTCTGGAGAGACCTGCAGTGCTGAGAGGCGAGGGAGGGCTGCCCTGCCCCGCCAAAGCAATCTCCAGCAGCGAGCCCTCCTCGCTCCCTTTCTGCTGGTCGTGTGCCTCACTGGGTTTTGTATCTACAATTATCACCATTTTGAAAAATCTGTTTTAAAAATAGTCCAAAACCAAAATGTAATGCTTTTATGATTGTGATAAGCAGGGTGTAATTCGGTACTTAGGAGCAACTTGCCTTTGCTCCTGCAGAGAGCATCAGCAGCAGGGAGGGAAGGTGGGAAGATGGCCAGGTTCCTGCCTGCAGCCCGGTCGCAAACAGCACGCTTCGCCCTGGGAATTATGGTGCCTAATAAAYGCTTGGGAATCTCCCCAGGGAAATTTTAGAAAACTGCARGTTTGATTTTTTTCCTTTTTTTTTCTTTCCCTACATTTTCACTTTGCTTATTATCTTAATTTGTTCTATTTTGATCAAGGCAATGAAAACAAGGTTCAGCCTTTTAAACTACTTTATCTGAGGAAGTGAGAAATTGTGTATTTATAAAACATGCCAGTCAACAGATGTAYGAAACACACTCTGTTCCATTCCGGGTCTATTCCACTGGTAATTAGCTATAAATACATTCTCATTTGGTGACTGATTTTAAGTATATTTATTCTACTTAGATGTGGAAAAATATTCACGTTGATCAGCTCCCCTGAGGCCTTCATCAGGCGAGCTTAATGAAGAGAACAGACAGGTGCTTTTTATGAGCTTTTCTTTTTAATTTTAAGAAAGGCTTGTAACAGTACCTCTTTCATCCCCGTCTCCAGCTGAGAACCCATGCCGTCAGCAGCACTAATATCTCACAACAGGATCCTCTGGGCTYCGGAGTATAAATATTCACAACTTTGTTCTCCTCCATTTTGTTATAAAAAGTGCAATAACCAATAATGAAAGCTTGGAAAACAATCCCATAAATTTGCGGGGTTTGGTTCAGTTCACAGTGAGGATGATGCGAACAGGGGTGCAACTGCTGAAAGAAAACGGAGGTACACTGATGCCAGACCGATGTAGGACAGAATAGAGATTAGAGCTTTTTCAGTTGGAAGGGACCTACAACGACCATCTAGTCCAACTGCCTGACCACTTCAGGGCTGACCAAAAGCTAAAGCGTGTTGTTAAGGGCATTGTCCAAATGCCTCTTAAACACTGACAGGCTTGGGGCATCGACCACCTCACCAGGAAGCCTGTTCCAGGGTTTGACCACCCGCTTGGTAAAGAAATGCTTCCTAACATCCAGTCTAAACCTCCCCTGGCACAGCTTGGGACCATTCCCACCCGTACCTGGTGGCCACTGGGATAAAGGATGGCGGATCTATTTTATAGAGTCTAAAATTCAGAGTCTGCAGACGTGCAAGTGCAGCTGCTACTGGCTCCCGAGGTGGTTTGCTGGGGTGCACCCCTGAGGGATGCATGCTCCTTAGGCGTGCTCCCCGAAACGGCCAGAGCCYGGGATCGGGGTGCAGGGATGCCAGCAGCACCGCTGCCGGGTCCAGCTTTGGGCTGGCCTCCAGCAATGGCAGCGGAGAAGTGGCTTCTGCCTTTCCGCTGCTCCCCCAGCCCCGAGGCTCATGTTTGGCAGCTCCGCCTTCCCTGCCGCTGGACCGGACAGCTGATGAAGACATCCCAGCCGTGGAGAAGCAGTGGTTTGTCTCCCCGAGGAGCTCGCTGCCACTTTCCTTTAAGGATTATTAGCTCCTTTACGTCTGCCGGCGCTGCTTGACGGGGCTGTCACAGCACCTGGCCAGATGCGCTGCAAAGGATAATTTGTTCCCAAAAGATTGCAATTATGTAAATTAATATATTGACTTATTTTTCACTGAATGAAGCCAACAGGCTCCATACTCACTCTAAACTATCTTGGCATGTAATTTGGCTGCCCAGTGGGATGGAGGTAATTAGTGAGAAAGAGGGAGACAGCTGTAAAAACTGGATATGGACATGACACGAAGAAATACATCTTCATGTTACAAAAGTACTCTTCTGCATGAACCCCGTGGGAAGTGCGTATCAATGCCTTCCCCAGTACACCACCGCCTTTCTGTGCCCTCTCTGGCCCTAAAAATCAGTTTCAGGGAGCCATCACGTGCGGCGGGAGCCTGCCATGTCGTTGGGTGTGTATAAAACGCCTGACAAGACGTGCCGTGMCGTGCCGATGCAGCGTGAACCTCGTGCAGTGTCAAAGGGAGCTGTGAGAGCCGCTCTGTGTGGAGACCGAGCTGCTGAGAGCCCTCGGGTGTCTCCTGCTCCCCTTGCAAACAGACCCACCGGGGCTAGGGAAGGCTTATTTTGGCATTCCCAGGGAAGACAAGCTGAGCAAATTGCAAGGGCCCCTGTCTCATACYGTGCACGAGGAGAAGGTGGTGGCATGGGCAGGGTCTCTTGCTGAGATACCCTCACCTTGCACAGGCACATCTCTTTCTCAAGTCCCATGTAGACTTGTTGTYGTAACAGATTGCTTTGGAAAAAAATGCATTAGGCACCTGAATAAATATTTAAACAAACCCAGGCCACAAAAACCAATGCAGGTTGGAGCTGGACTGGTGGAGGCATCTCCTCTACAAGGCAGCGTGCTCCAGTGCTGGGGCTTGGCTAAAGGTGACCTTGAATGGAGGCAGTTCAGCCTTGCGGCAGAAGCCCATGAGACACCTCTTCTTTTTCCAAAGGCTCAGGACGAGCACGAGGAAGGCTACAACTCAAGGGGCTGAGTGCAGTGATGTATTTCCAAGGCCTCAGTAGACAGTACGGGGCTGCGGAGCTGACATTGTCCCAGGCAGCTGAGCATGAGGGGTTGGAGATCCACCATCCGACTGATGGATCCATGGGACTTCAACAGGTCTTAGAGCAGATCCTACCCAGCACTTATATGTTCATTAAAAGTTGCTTTGAGATGAAGTGCGCTTCAGCAGTGGTTTTCTCATCTGGGATACTGGCTCTCGGTCAGCAAAGGCATTTAAAACATTTCTTCCATAAAACACGGCTTCTGAAGACTCCTCAACGTGCACAGCAGTGCTGTTCCTTCAGGTGCAAGGACTCCAAGGAAGAGTTTACAAATGATATTTTAATTGAACTGTTATTAGCATTTAAATGGGAAGACTTCAACCACATTTTTAATAAAATTATTTCTGAAAGGGAGCTTAAAATAAGCAGTACAAAATTATTGTAAATTAAACCAATTTCATCAAGCTCAAACAGGAAAACCTTTGGCTAATTAGGGAGTTGAATAAGCTGAAATCCAGGAATGCTAATATAAGAATTAAGGAGGAGAAAATTGTATTGCTTTGGGTCAAAAGAGTTAATTATTTTTAACTATATGATTGCTAGGTGTGGGCATCACTATGGCCCGCTCAGGCTCGGCAGGTAGTGGTCAGCTCTTCCACTGGGGACTGGGTCCAGATTGCACAGGTTGGGGCAGATGGGCAAAGAAAATGGCCAGTGCCGCACGAGGGGAAATGGAGTTTCTGCAGCAAAATGTTTGCTGAAAATATGGAGCTGAGCAACTTAGGGCAGGACAACCACCTGCTGCTTGCTATCGTATTCTGGGAAACAGGACTTTGTGCTTTTAATGACACAAGGCTGCACCAAGAGCGGTGCATGTTAATTAATTTATTTTTTTTAATCCAGATGGAAACAGCAGAGCAAGACTCAGGTTTCTGGCCAACAGCCTCGATTGAAAATGCAGAAATATTTTTCAAGAAGCCTTGGCTGGCAGCAGCGCCTTTGCAAACGCTGTGCGGCCCAAGCAGGGCAGCCCCAGCGGCAGGGATGGCTGGTACCCACGCAGACACCCCCGCCGCAGCATCCTCCTCCCGCCCCGGCAGCGGGGTCCAGCCCTGTGCCACCCGTGGCAGGTCCTTTAGTACAGCACTTTTGCAACAGCTGGAACCTCTCAGACACAGACGCTGTATTTATCCAGAGATAATATCCCRCGTCACAGCAGCGTATCTCACTTGTGGTATTAACAATTCCAAGCAGATCTATTTCCCAGCTGTTAACAGATGGCACTTTGCAATGCCCCTGGTGTCAGATAACTTCAGGGGTTGCTTTCCTTAAAATGATACTTCTCTCAGTGTTGCTTTTTACCAAAAATTTATAGTAACATGATTTAAGTTAGCTTCAATACCAGGTTTCAATTACACCTTTGTTTCATAAGGATTCATTATTTTCCYGTGCTAGTTTGCACTCCTACGTGTTCAATTTCCGTGCAGACCTCAAGCGTGCAGTACACAAACGCAAGAAGGGTCCCTGGGAATGAAAACTGGTCCCTGAATGTGATATTCCCAGCTTGCAGGCACAATGTCCTCCAAGAGTGTAATGAATACAACGCAAATCAGGCTTTCAGTTTTAAGGAGATGATGCTACCTTTCTTTAGGTGTTTGTGGTAGACCAAGAGTGAAACAAATCTTGGAGGAGTTGTTAATTCTATTTAAGGGAAGATATCTGCCGATGTTAATCAACATTTTTTTAAAGTTAGTATTATCTGTTTRGTACTTACAAATTACTGTACAGTATATCAGACTGTACAGTCTGACAGAATCTGATGATATGGAATCAATATTTTACTTAATATTTTAAGCCTCCCCAAATGCCTTAGATCATGGGCTAATGTAGCAAACCTCTGGTCTACCTTCACAGGGTAGCACCTGATAGCATTTTTTATAAAGGGCAAATAAAAAAGCCCTTTATTCTGCCTACTGCCATCACACCACTTTTCCTATGGAATGGTAGTCATTCACTTTTTAAATGTATGAGCAATGAGATAAGCTTTTATTTTAATAGGATGAAGTGATCCCTTGCTTTGGGAGGTGCGAATGAAGTAAACGGTGCCAGCTGCCAGGGATCAGCCCTTCCCACCTCCTGCTCATCAGGGCAAGGTGCTGGGGGGGAGCCCTGGGGAAGGGGGAAGCAAGGGAGTGGGGGGTGCTGCTGCCTGGCTTCTATATAACACAGCTCTGAGCTAGGACTGGGTCTGCTGTTTGTCCTGGGGGATACTGGAGAAGAGGTCTTGCTCCTGAAAATACAATGTGAAATGAAAGGTATGATATCTATTTTTTTAATTAATTGATTTTTTTGGAGTGAGGGCAGTGGGGTGGGAGAGGGTCTTTATGCTTTCAGGTGTCTTCTCTTGCTTCAGGCCAGTTTTGCAGTGCCTGGTCCTGCATGGCTCTGCTGGAGGGAACCGGGGTGGGAGCCGGCTGGGTGAGGAGCCCTGTGCCATGCCTGAGGAACCGCTGGTACTGCCCAGCTACAGGGAAATCTCCTGATTAAGGGTATAACAGTTTCATTTGCAGCTCTGTGAGCGCAGAGGGGTTTGCTCGAGCAGGCAGGGCTGCTAGGAAGCGTTGGAGCTGGCAGCAGTAAGCGTTGGGTGGTAGGAAAGATGTAGCAGAAGAGTTAACTGCTGAGAGATGGTCACCGCAAAAGGTGAATCAGCAGCAAAAAGTGTAAATCCTGCTGGAGCCTGTGCTGGTGGCCCTCGGGTGGAATGGGGTGGCCAGGGCTGGGGCCCCAAAACTGGCTCCCCCAGGTGCGCACCGGGCTCGCATGGGTGTCGAGGGCTGACCTGCTGCGCGGGGGAGCCGGCCCTCTGCTTGCGTCTGCGACAGGAATAACTTAACAGTTTTAAGAGGGAAAAAAAAAAACAAAAAACCCAACAAACAAGCAGGTGGGGGAGGAAAAGAAAGTAAAAAATGAGGTGCTGAGCTTTTTGCTGTGGGGTGCATTTTCAATGGTGAGTGTACCTCAGCATTTGCAGGAGTGGGAGGGAGTTTTTCCAATATTCATGGTCCTATCTTGCACCCTCTGGGTTTAAATGCCATTTCTAGGTAACATGGAAAAGGCATTTTATGGTGACTGAAGTATGGAAATTAGGGCTTGCAGAAACCTCTTAACTTTATTGTATCACTGGTGCAGACCTGGATCTGTTGCTTTGCCTTTCTTTCCCACTCTGTTCTCCAYACACGTAAGTCTTGTGCTTTTAAAGAAGTGTTATAATGTGCAAATAATATTTTATATGTGCTTGAGGTCCTGAGATGAAAAGTACTTGGCTTTAACTTCATTTGAATTGCTGTCATGTGAACACTAAGTCAGCACTCTAGAGGAAAAAAAAAGGAAGCTTTCTGTGCAACTCAGCAAGAAAAAAAGTATTTTTGTATGGTTCTTGAACTGTGAACACTATATCAATATGAAATGAATAAATATTAAAGCATGAAATTGAAAATCAAACAGTTTAACTGAAAATATTGTATGTAGGATTTATGTGAGATAAAGGTTTACTTGCTTTAAAACTTGCAGTTTTTTGAAGAACCACACCTGTCATTGTTGTACTCGCTTAGTGCTTCTTTTTTGCTGGAGCTCAGGTTCTTCCACGCAGTGCGGGTGAAGGAGCAAGGGGTGACAGAACGTCCCCGGGTTTGCTTTGCCCTCTAGCAGCAGTGCTCCTTCAGCTGCCCGCGACGGCAACTCCGCCGACTGCATCTGCTCCTGGCTTCACCGGGGCTGGGATTGGCTTCTACGAAAACAGTTCTTTTTTTTTTTTTTTTTTTTTAACGTGTCAGAGGTAATTTTAAGCTAGTTTCATAATAGTTTTTTGGGTTTCACAAGGCAATAAATTTTTCTATTTGGTGACTGTGCAGCTCTCTAGCTCAGCTGTGCTTCATGCCTACCCATGGTGAGACTGCAACTCAGTGGCATGTCAGCAGTGGCTTTGTGATCTGATGGGACAATTGATGTAAAGATTATTTTTCATAACCCCAAGTTCAGTTTTGAGTTCCTTGGCCCTCTTGCTCAGAAGGGAAGATGCTCTCAAAGCTTCCGTAGTTCCAAGGTTTCATTTGTCTGATCCGGGTATTTCTGCATGAATTTATTGCTCACTGATTGAGACAGCTCTAGGAAATCCGCAGCTGCGATACATTTTTGATTGCCTTCATTTTTGAAATGCACGATTCACTCCTACAATCTGCAGTGATAGCTTGTATTTACATGAGGTTTTTAAAAGGGATTTAAGCAACCTGTTGAAGCTAGACCGTGGTGGTACCTGCCCTGGCGAGCGCTGCGCTGGGCAGGCGATGCGTGGGGCAGGCAGACCGGCCGCCGTGCAGCTTGCCCTGGGCTGCATCCAGGAGAGGTTTGTGGGCTGTGGAGTTTTCTGTGCATGCGTGGTTGGATCCCAGCCCCTATAGATCAGAGCTAATCTGAAAGCTAATTTGAAAAACTTAGTGAAAGATATGCCTGCCCGGGGGGAAATTGCTATTCCCAACTTAGGCAGGTGTTGATGCAGCAAATGCTACGATGCCCTATAGAGGGTTGCGGCTGGTGCGGCCAGGTTCGGATGTGGCTCAACACAAACAGTACTGGGGAGCAGGGAGTCGCGGCTTCCCTCCCTGCCGCTGCTCTGAATCTTGATTGCACCATAACTGGCTTTTCTGAAGAACTGTCCCATTTGGGCTGTTACCCTTCCCGTGGGGATGGCACTGGTGTTAGTCTGTGGATACTGTAGTGCCTTACTGGTGATACTGGCACTAGTGGGTGCATTTGTGCTGGCTTTGAATGTGCTACCTCTTCTCTTCTGCAGACTGCTTAAAATCGAAGCTAGTCTCTGTGCATCTGTGCTACTGCCCTCTGAGCCTCGTAAAAGAGCCCAGCTTCGTGCCAGGGCCTGGATCTGCGGGCACRTCACCTCCCTGCAGCATCAAACTCCTCTGCCCTTGTTTTAACTCGGACCGAAGGAAAACTCATTTACCAAAAGCTCATCACTGCAGGCTGCGAAGGCACAGAGCATTAATTTGCTAGCAATATGCTTTCAAAGTTCAGGTAAAGCCTTTCGGAACAAGCATCTTAAATGTACTTTCACAGCTCAGAACGGTCTGGCAGGTATCTGTGTTTTGGGGAGAAAACAGGTATTAGCTGGTAAGAAGAGACTTGTGCATGTGCCCCTTTATTTGTTTGGCTGCACAGATATTTACAGGCTCATTATATTTCATTTTTGACTTGAAACTAATTTTCACTCTTGGGTGGTATTTTTTATTCCCAGAATGGTTAATCAGTAAGAAAAATGTCCATTATTTCTCCCCCGTAGAGGGGAATAAAAGCACAAATCCTACTTCCATCCATCAGCTGCCGCTCCGTCTCTTACCACCCCGCCCATAGACCTTCCCTCTCACTCGACGTCTGCTGCGGTGTATCCAGCTGCATGCGGAGATAAACTCTTCATTCCCACAGTGTCACTGCCATTCGGTTTGGCTTTAGAGAGGCAACATGAACGGTAATGAGAGTGTATTACATCTGCGGTGAAGCTGGCTTCGGGGCTCTTCAGAAACAGGCTCAGCCGTGCCGGAGATGAGCACTCCTCTCCATGGGACACGCACGGCGGGGCAGCTCGGGAGCGTGTCCCTTCCAGCTGTGGCACGGACAGAGATCTGTCTTTTTTTTGAAGATAATGGCTTTGCAAGCTCGGGTGACTTGCTTCTTGTTTTCCTAGCCTGTACTTACCGCAGCAGCTGCTGGCCAGGCTGGAGCACCGATGCTCCGAGCACGGCTCGTCCATACCGTGCCCCGTGCTGCTGCAATTTGCCCCATATTTCCCAATTCAGCAGCCTGAGGTTTTGCTCCCAGGCTTTTCTCTGTGTGTTCTCRAGGGTAGGAAGGCTCTGCAGAGGGACCTGGACAGGCTGGATCCATGGGCTGAGGCCAACTGCATGAGGTTCAACAAGGCCAAGTGCCGGGTCCTGCACTTTGGCCACAACAACCCCATGCAACGCTACAGGCTGGGGGAAGAGTGGCTGGAAAGCTGCCTGTCGGAAAAGGACCTGGGGGTGCTGGTTGACAGGCGGCTGAATATGAGCCGGCAGTGTGCCCAGGTGGCCAAGAAGGCCAATGGCATCCTGGCCTGTATCAGAAATAGTGTGGCCAGCAGGAGTAGGGAAGTGATTGTCCCCCTGTACTCRGCACTGGTGAGGCCGCACCTCGAATRCTGTGTTCAGTTTTGGGCCCCTCACTACAAGAAGGACATTGAGGGGCTGGAGCGTGTCCAGAGGAGGGCAAYGAAGCTGGTGAAGGGTCTGGAGAGCAAGTCTTAYGAGGAGCGGCTGAGGGAACTGGGACTGTTTAGTCTGGAGAAGAGGAGGCTGAGGGGAGACCTYATYGCCCTCTACAACTACCTGAAAGGAGGTTGCAGCGAGGTGGGKGTYGGTCTCTTCTGCCAAGCAACTAGCGATAGGACGAGAGGAAAYGGCCTCAAGTTGCGCCAGGGGAGGTTTAGATTGGACMTTAGGAAAAATTTCTTTACTGAAAGAGTGGTTAARCATTGGAACAGGCTGCCYAGGGAAGTGGTGGAGTCACCATCCCTGGAGGTATTTAAAAGACGTGTAGATGAGGCGCTTAGRGACATGGTTTAGTGGGCATGGTGGTGTTGGGTTGACSGTTGGACTTGATGATCTTAGAGGTCTTTTCCAACATTAATGATTCTATTCTATTCTATTCTGCTCCGACACCTGGTTGTGTGTACCTCAGACACACCGATCGATCCCTCCCAGATGGATTTACTGGAGTCTGAAAACAGACCCTGGACTCTTCATTTTCTTGACATGCCCATGCACCYGATGGGAAAGGTGCAGGCTCTGCTCTCCCTCTGAGCAGCCTGTGCCTTCCCACTGGCTACAGATGAGCCTGGCACACGTGCTTCACTTCGTCTCATCCCTCCATCAATATGCTAACAGCTTGCTTTAATGAGCAAGAGGGCATTAACTGTAAACCAGCTTGTATTTTAAAAAAAAAAAAAAACAACCTGATTTAAATTGCTACTCAAAACATAATGGACTATGCCTTGGCCAGCCCTAGGGATCCCTTGCAGGGAAGCGGGGGAGATGCAGGCAGCRGGGGGGTCTGTGGGGAGCCCCAGTAGCACACTGTTTTTTGGGCCAGTTGCAGCGTGATGCTTCCCCTGCTCTGCTCTTTGCTGTGGCCAAATCATCTGTCACCTCCTTAATGTTGTTACAGGCTGACCATGAATACACGTTGCACTACAGGCAAAGGCTGGGTGCATTTTTTCCTTTAAATGGAAGATACTGCCTGACCTGCCCATGCTTTCATGTCATAAACTCGTGCACAGCTGGTGGGAAGGGACCTCTGGAAGGCAGAGTCCCAACTCCTGCTCACAGCAGCTGCTCTGAGCCAGTGCCAGACCCGATCCGTGTTAGACAGCATAGACGATTACTCTCTATAACAACAGATAAGGCACTGAAGTAAAATGGTTGTGGGGAGGAGGCTCAGCATCCTTCTTGAGAGTACTTGTCTGCCATTATTGTGAATAGTGTTTCCTCCTCACTGCCTTCTCAAGCTGTTTGATTKTTGAGCTTTTAACAGAAAACTTTCTAATAAACCCTCATGGCATGACCGTATAGCCTGAGAGTACGGAGGATGTGTTATTTTAGAAATACAGCAAAATTCAGTGGTGTTGGTTCCTGTATGATACACATCTCCTAATCCTCCTCTGATTTCCCTCAAATGCTGTCAGTCTGCTTCTGCTACTTGAGATAAGTTCAAAATCCATCCCTAAAGATCTCCACTGAAGGCCTTCCTCCAGCTCCATGGTACTTGMTCCGTTGATGCAAACCATTTAATTGTTTTGCCCAATGCCATGTCATTCATGCCAATCCCCATCTTCATCTTTTGCAATTAATTCCTATCTAGCATTGATCGAATGCTTTACTGAAGCTCAGGTAAAAGCCCACACTTCTTCTATCTGGAAGATTGCTGCCTAAAGCCATTGGGTGGGTTCACCAGCAGCAGTTCTGCATCTTCCTTATCTGTTTAGTTAATCTTGTGATGAAACTGCTTGTTGAGAAAAGTAGTGCTGGGCACTTCTGAACGAGCAAAACTACCATCCTGGCTGACAAATCTGGGGGCATGTTCTAATTAAATATTTTGAAATATTAAGGGTGTCTCTTGCAGTGGCCCTTGCAGATGTTAATTGCGTCTGCTTATGACCTGTATGGAGATGGATACAACTTCGAGTGATGTGTATTACCCAGAGTCATAMGGCTACTGGCTTCCAGGGGTAATGGGTTTAAATCCTGTATTTGCTCTGGAGGATGTCTCTGTGTCAGTTAAAGAGCTGTTTCCAAGGAAACACCTGAAATCAAGGGCAGTAAGCAATTAAGTGTGTTAATTATCTTGGGTGGTGCCATGAGACCCAAACCAATCTYGCTGAGGTCTGGGATGCACCCTGGGACGTGATGTGGGGAGAGGTATGGAGAAATAAGCTGTGTAACTTGTAGACAGGGGTGAAAAATAACGAACGGAATCCCACGTAGGTTTGTTAAATGGACTGCCGGCACTGCTTTAGTGCAGCGGAGCATTCGACAAGAAAAGGTATTCGGGTAACGACACGCTATTGGATTACTAATGTTCAAACATCCACGATGTATGCTACGTACCCTGTCTCTATAGGTGTGCTGTGAATGAGTTTTATTGAGGGAGGCACAGAATGAGATGTGGAAAGGGATGGCTGCTTTTCAAACAAGAGAAATGGAGATCGTGGGCTGAGGGACCGACTGAAGACCTCTTACTGGGGTCATGTACATCTTTGGATGAAAAATTACGTGGTCAAAATACATGCTGCTGCCTGGATGTGCCAAATGCTGCTTTTCTTGAAAAGCCAGTGATCTGACAGTGTAAATAATGCTTTAAAATAAATAACAGTTACAGAGATGTTTCTGAGCGCCCGGAGGCTCCCGGCAGAGCGTGTCAGAAGGGATTTCGCTGGGGTGTGGTGCTGCTGATGCATTTTTGGCATTTTGTCTCCCAAACGCCTGCCTGTGCACGAGCCTCTGACCCGTTGAGCAATGGCCTGGTGAGAGGCTCGGTGTCGACCGCTTTCATCCCTGCGCCGGGGTAGGCAACAGGTTGGCTTTGCATTTATTTCTTTTGGTCTGTAAATAGCTCTAACATAATACACAGCCATCCAACACCTTTTCTACTGCCCCATGAAGAGAGACTTATCCTTTTAAACTGCTCGTTTCCACTGCCCAAAAGGAGGCGGTGAGATGAGAGGAAGTGAATTTCACCTTTTTAGTAACAATTTTTAACATGTTTGTCATATATTAATGGTAGTACTGCGTGTAGAGTCTATGGTTGTGTTTAGTCCAGTAACAGTCTCTTTTTATTAAATATAGGTCTTCTGAAAGGGTGTATATATATTTTGATGTTTAGAGAAACTATTTAAGAGCACTGTCTTAGCAGTTCTGGAATGGGAAAATCATAAGAAAAGTCTGTATTTATTTCACAGCATAGCTACTTCCTTCAGTTAGTAATTTGTGGAAGAAATTGGGGTTCAGGAAGAAAAAAAATATTTTCATATACTCCACTGGGAGCTGATGCACGGGAATGGGTGTGTCCCTGCATAATTCAGAACTGGCCTTTACAGCAGCCCCAGGGACTCCCGGGGACACCACGCGATGGATGGGGCTGGGGGTACAGTTACCAAAGGTAAAACCAATTGCAAGAAAACATGAAAGGAGACTACAAGTTGTTAAGCCTAAGCTTGTTAAAAGGAGTGTTGTGAACCCCCCATGCTGCTGTTGGTGGGAGGAAGGGGCAGCACCCTGAGTCCCCCTCCTCCATGCCAGCTTCTCCCTTGCTTGGCTGCAGAGTTGACCTTGGCTCTGTGATGGGAGCAGGGATTTTCCACAAGATGTAGAAGAAAAAAGTCAGGGCCTATTGTTTTTCAACTCTATTGATTGTTTAACATGAAGTATCTTTTGAAGGACTAGAAATGTACTTTTTTTTTTAAGAGAAAACATCTTTCTTGCAGCGCTGGGTCCCCACAGTTCTCTGCAGGGGCCGGGGAGCTGCAGTAGCTGCATGGATCAGCTGGTGGCAGGGGTTATGTCAAGCCAGCCGTCATCCCTCCGTTAGATCAAGGCAAAAATTAAACTGTCACCAAGGAAAGCAGCACAATGGACAGAAACCGTTCAATTCTCCAAGGAGCAAAATCACAGCTTCTGAGTGCTTTAATACAACTTAATGAGTTGTCGTTAATCCTAGATTTAAAAAATAGAATTTTTCAGCAGTCTTGGAAAGCACTTTATACCATCCCATTAGGCTTACAGGGCAAGAAAACCATTTCTTTGTGTGTCCAAATGTAAAAAGAAAAAAAAAATCAATTTCTCTGGAGCCAGTTGCCATTTAGTGTTCCCACTTTAGTAACATGGTGCAGTCCTGGTCATGGACAAAGTTAGGTTTTGTGGTGTTTGCTCCAGGAGTAAAAATGCATTTATCTCCTGGCTTGCCCTCTCCTCCAGCGATGGTGCATCCCTCCTCCCTCGGGGCAGCGGGCGATCTGGAGATCACAGGAGGCTGAGCTGGAGCCAGCAGCTGGGCTGAAATAAAGGGATCTCCGCCTGTCAGGGGCCTCCTCTTTATAAGGTTTTCTGCAGTGGAGCAACACAACTTGCCCAAGTGCCGTGTGAACAGAATTAGTAGTGTCTCAGGCTTAAAAGCTTGCACACAAATGCCCTGTTTCCTTGGGTCAGATTGGGACCAGCGCAGCCAGGCCCTGTGGGCTCTGCCCCTTGTGGGGATGGCTGGGTGGGTGGCTTTGCCATGTGTCCTGGTTTTGGCTGGGATAGAGTTAACTTTCTTCCTAGCAGCTGGTATAGTGCTGTGTTTTGGATTTAGTATGAGAAGAATGTTGATAACACGCTGATGTTTCAGTTGTTGCTGAGCAGTGCTTACACTGGTCAAGGACTTTTCAGCTTCCCGTGCTCTGCCAGGTGCACAAGAAGCTGGGAGGGAGCACAGCCAGGACAGCTGACCCAACTGGCCAAAGGGGTGTTCCATACCAAAGGATGTCATGCTCAGTATATAAGCTGGGGGGAGTTGGCTGGGGGGCAGCAATCACTGCTCAGGGATGGGTTGGCCATTGGTCAGTGGGTGGTGAGCAATTGCATTGTGCATCACTTGTTTTGTATATTCTTTTATTATTATTATTTTCTCTTCCTTTGCTGTCCTATTAAACTGTCTTTATCTCAACCCATGGTTTTACTTCCCCCCCCGATTCTCTCCCCCATCCCACTGCGGCAGGGGGGAGGGTGAGTGAGCATCTGTGTGGTGCTTAGTTGCCAACTGGGGTTAAACTGCGACACCATGGAGCGTCTGAAACAGAGGCTGGTGCTTAGCTGCATCCCAGAGCTATTACCAGTCCYGTGGTGCCTCTCTTCTGTCCTTTGCAAGGACAAGATACATAGCCCAGGCCAGATCGCATCATCTGTACTGCAGATGTTCCTGCAGATAGGGGTCTGCCTTGAAACATATTAGTCTTTGCTCCAAACATGGGGACAAACCGAGCAGACTGGTGTGCTTGTGTTCAGGACGTTTCTGCTGGTGTCTGGAGCGAGGTGGCTCCGGGGCACGGCTCCTTCCCTGCTGCAGCCCTTGGGCATGGCTGGGAGACCTGGGGTGCTCCGACAGCCCTCCCCAGGCTGAGCCTTCTGCTCTGCACTGCAGGGCACAGCACATGTCTCTTGTGTGCTTTAGGACTGCCGCCTACGATCATTTAACACTTTGAACAAATGAAGCTCCATATTAGTATAATGCATTACTCTTATTACTGCTGTGCCTAAGAGTCCCGGTGAGCAGATCCCACTGGGCTAGACCCTGTACAGAGAGTAAAAGGAAGCAATCTTTCCCCAAAAGCTCAGATTTGAAGACAAGAAATAACAAGTAGCTGCAGAGGGGCAATTGAGGAAAAAGTAGACAACTTTACATGTTGGCTGGCTGCTCCCCTGCCCAGGTCTGGTGCAGCATGTTTCTTCTGGTCCTTTCTGTTCCCAGAACATGATAAACTTGCATGGCATCTGGTTGATGTGGGTGCCCTGCCTGGGGCTCAACACCAGCCTGGAGAAGTCACAAAGAAGAATGACCAGGTAGAGCTCACACCCCACCTTTGGGGGCCGCACAGGACAAACAGCCCAGCTTCGTGGCAGCATGCTGGGGAGAGTGAAAAATAGAGAGAATTCATGGGCCAAACCCAGTAATGCATTACTGGCACTTGCGACTGCAGTTCCAGAAGAGCAGCGACTCAATTGCACTGTATAGACTCTAGTGCCTCGATTGTGTGTAAAAGGGCAGGATGGCTGTTGCAGCGGGCTCATGCATCTGCCTCCCTTCCCGAGCTGTTTCGCATCCTCTTCGAGTGCCCAGTCCTGCAGCTCTCGTTCTGCCCTAAGCCCAGTGAGGCAGAAATCGCCTGCTGTGAGCAGAAGCAGCCTTGCCCTGGTGCAGGCTGCCTGGCTGGGCTCTGGACTGGGGGCCTTGGCTAAGGGAATGAGTTACACCAATGTGCAGCATTAACATCAGTGTGCTCTAAAGGTGTCTGCCCTGGCAACGTGAACTGCAACGGGATTGCATCTGCAAATGGGTCTTACATGGCAAATGCGTGTCAGGTTAGCTCACAGGCACGCTGTTGTGCTATAGTTGATGAGAGACAGTGGCTTGTTCCTCAGTGTGGCTGTGGTTAAGATGCTTGAGCTGACCCTCTCTTTCCTCGAAAACCTTCCAAATTGTTTTTCTTGCTGGACACTAGCTCCCTCTGAAACTGGGACCTCTGAGACTGAGCACTGCCTGTACTCTCCATCCAATCCATCGGGACTGCAGGTCGCGTTCATCCACTGACACTTGTCCTATGACTGAAGCTGGTGCAGAGTGAGATGGGCAGAAAGTTTTCGAGTTGGCTTCTTGCAGCTGCTTTTTGTGCCAGTTGCCCCTCCAATGCGTGGGAACCCCTGAGTGCCGATGAAGCACGGTTGGTCCCCGCTCAACTGCAAACTAGATCAAAATGTCACTTCTGAACTGCTCTGAACCTGGTAGGATTTGGGAATGAGCTTTATAACTCTGGGCTTGCCTGTAAATAAGACTCCTGCCTTCATCGGGAAGAGTGGTTCCAGGATGCTTGAAGAACCTCAGAAAAATATATCTATGCAATAGAAAAGTCTTTCTACGGGGATTTTTGATTTGTGTGTATGTGCAAGAAATATAAGACCATAACAGTGTTTTTTTTCCATGCTCTCACAATGTATTTGTCAACATAAAATAAGAAATAGCTATAAAAAGGAAATGCATTGAGATGGGGACCAGAGCTTCTTCTGAACATACCTATAGTGAAGTTCTTTGCATCTCTCTTACTTTGTCTGTGTATCTCTTGGGGATTATTTTGCTATTGGGCTTGTCCCCAAATAATATTTATTATTCTTGTCATAACCAGCCAAAAGGCATAAGTGGAATATAGCTTGCTTCTGAAGTCCTTGTTTTTCAAAACACCTGCTCCTCTGCGTGCCAGCCTGCAGCTCAGCTTTCTGCCCTGACATTTACAGCCTTTTAAACTGCATTGTTGAAGCCTTAATCTGACAAACCCTTAGGAAGGAAATCAGGGTGCACGCTGTGTCTTCAGCATCAGTGAGGGGAGGTTCGAAGATGACACCAGTAGGTTGATGTGTTTGGTGCAGCCACTTGCTGGACCATTACCCAGCGCAAGCCCTCCCCGTGCAGGCTGCAGATGGGAAAGGTGAGGATGCTCGTGCTTGGCCCCGTCTGGTCCCCAGCCCCTCTGCTCTTTTGGGGTGCTCAGCATCCTCTCCAGCCGGCACTGCTGTCCCTTCCCACCACGCTTTTCCAGCTGCAGCGGGGTCTGCATGATGCCATTACCCAGCTACGGAGCTCACAGTAATCCTGTGCTGGTGCATTTGCAGTTCTCTCTTGTAATTTATCTCAGTGTAGATATTACAACTTTTATCAGTAGTCTGCGGTGGCAGCATGAACTGTTTTTTGAAGTATTTTAATAGCAGAATTACTTAACCAACCTTCTGTGCCATTCCTCTTAAGACAGAGTGCCAGACTACAAAAATGCCATAAAACTGCCCTGTAATCAATAGAATAAGACAAAAGAGCAATCAATTTGTCTTATTTACTTAATCACATAGCACTTGATGCCTGACCTTTAAGTCTTTTGGACTATGTTAGATTTAGTATCTAATTATCAGTTTTATGAATACTATTGATTTAAAATCATGATGCTGAAGTGATTTGGTTGTCAGAAGAAAAAGCTTTCATGACTGTGTATGATCGATACTGGAGAAATTTTCAGGAAAATAAACATTTGGACTGAGTGGTATAAAGCTAGTGGGGGCAAAGATTTTGCTAGGAGAGGTTTCTTTCACTGCCACTGTAGTATTCTGATGCATTTTTTCACTTAGTTTAAAAAAAGTGCTTGTGGAGCATAATGAAGACTGATGAAAGTGTGTCCAAGGAGGCAGGCAACACAAGTACGAGTGGAGACCAATAACATCACGGCCACTTTTGCTTAACCCCAGTTGTGTCGATGGCAGTGCAGCTCGAGGGCTCCCTCCCCGCTGGGGCATGGCTGCTGGCGATGGGCTGTGCATCCCCGCAACCGCGCTCTAAGTGATGCCTCACGCAAAATCGAATGGAAGTGGAAAAATAGCAATTACGCTCTGTTTTCATATCAGTCCAAAATGTGCTTTTCCCCAACTCTTTCTGAATCAGCTAGTACAGAGGAGGGATGGGCAGAAGAAACTGAAAATGCCTGGCAGTGCCGGTGCCCAGGTGCCTGCCTCCCCATTACCTCCTGGTCCTCTGAACCCTGCCTCTTTGCTAGTCACTAATCACTTCGTAAAGAAGTTACAAACTTCAAAAGCTATATAATACCAACTACAGGGCTGTTTTTTTTTCCTCCCTCCATATTTCAGTAGGCAGTTTGGCTGTTTTGGGGATCCGTGGGGAGCTTTTCTGTCACCCACTGCTGGATACTCAAGGCACTTAAGCTGTGAGGGCTGGTGCAGACAGAGCCATCTGCCTCTTGGTCCTCCCTGCAAAGTCAGCGTTGCATGGGTATTAGAACAAATTGAGAAATTAGTAATGCCTCTGGCAGGACTGACTTCAGTAAGCAGGTTTGACAGTATACGTACGACAGAGGGGGTGTTCATGCACACCCCAAGCCCCGCCAAAGCTCACTTCTGCGTTGCAGAGAGAGGCTTTAAGGTTTGAAATTTAGAATACAGTTGCTTTTGCCATGCTGTTGTGTAACATCTTTAGCGTCTAACACTGGCGTTGTCCTTAGTTCTCCACATTGCTTACTGTAGGGCATCACAGTGACTGTGCTGGTACGTATTTTCCATGTTCTGGAAGGCTTTAACACCAATATTCTTGGCTAAGACACAAGAATTTACATGCTTTTCTCAGGATGGCTTTTTGTGGGTGCTACCATTGCCAAGCGAGGTCAGAAAAAACTGGCTTTTTTCCTCTCAAGGACAACTGGGAGTATTACCGGTTTCTCAAAATGATTCTACTCTTCAGGTATTTGCCCATGATGCATCTTCTAATGAGGGACTCTGTATCTGCCACCTTTTATCTTCCACCATTTTCCATTTCTTTTTACAGGATGCCTTGCTATTTTTATATTTCTCTGCCTGAATCCTAAGCAAATCTTAATGATGTTTTCACTGTAGACTCAATTATTTTACTGCAAGTGTTACACAGAACCCCAAGCAGTCTTCTGTGTTGAAGGAAAATTTCTGTGAAATATTAGATATATAAAATCTGCCAGATTTAGAAACTTTTTTGTGTAGAGTCTGTTAATGCAGCTGGTCCATAAGGGAAAGCATTTTTTTGGACCCTCCCATTGAACGAGCACATCCCAGGCTCTGGAGCTCAGTATTGGGGGATGCAGCTCAGACTGGAAAAAGGAGCAGTGCTTATTTCTTTTCCTTCTAAACAGAGGGGAAAAAATATATATGGTAACAGTTGTGTGCTACCTCTGACAATTACCTTTCTACATGCTGGGAAGGAAATCCGGCACAAAATGCCCATTAAAATAACAGTAGTTCTCATGCCCAATTCCCTGTGCAGTTTACTATGTGCACAATTTATATTCAGTTGCATGCTTTGAGAGCATGAGCGCGTTTGGAGCAGGAACAGAAGTTACGCTGAGACCAGGAGTTAATAACCCATTTTTCACACCTTCCACGCTGTTTGGGATTTCTCCCCAAGCTGTGGCCAGGAGGATTTAATCTTGCTGACATTGCTTTAGCCCTAAAATGAAATCAGTTAAGGATTTTGTGATCTTCCTTACTTTCCATCAAGCTATTCTGAAAGCGTGAAAGAAGGAAATTGAAGTAGTTTGTCAGGTGTTTTTAGCTGCTGTTCTCCTGTTATGTGTTTGTTAAAAGGAATCTGAGCATTGCTGCTTGTAGTCAGGTAGAAAATACTAATGAAGGTAACTGGTGTTTTCCTACAAAACAGGTAGGAACATAAGAGTAAATAAGCTCTGTGTGTGTATGTGCATATATCTCTCTCTCTCCTTTCTCTTAGTGTTGTGCTCRTTTTTGGCAGCGGTTTGGACCATGGCAGCCTGGCGGTGCTGCACGGCTGGTAGGTTTGAGAGGATGAAGGGGAAATGGTGGCATGGGCAAGTGCCCACGTAGAGGGTCCCTGCTGCCTCTCCATCCCTGACTCCATCCAGACCCCCTCTTCAGCAGCCCTGTCCCCATGGCACCTCCTGGGCTCCGGTGGCAAAAATGTCTGAGCCCGTTTGTACGTAACGAGAGGGACGGCTTCTGGTCCCAGCAGCRAGCCCTCTGCCCCCGCGCAGTGCCCGTTCCTGCTTGGGGTTCTCTCCTCGTTACTGAGGGCAGATCCTGGCTGCCTCTGCCTCCCAGAAGGCATCCTGTGCAGGTGTGCTCAATCTGCACAATGATCCTGGAGCACAATAAATACCAAGCAGGAAGAAATTAAATCCAAATTGCATTTTTGGGGGGTTTTTAATTTTTTACAAGTCAATAAGAAAATAAGTTCTAATAATCAATATCATGAGATAGTCTGTAATGGTTAATACTTGTCAAGCAAAGCACTGTTCTCTTCTAAAAATATTGCAGAATGAAAGCAAATGATGTCCCAAGTGCCTGATACATTAGATTTCCCAAGGGAACCTCATTTTCTAGCAGCAGTGTATACACGTGCATAGGCAGAAAGTTTTCTTTTGCAATGGCTTTGGTGTAAATTCTGTCCTCCGTGGACACGTTGCTCAGTATCTATAGGGTTGTTATAATCAGTCTGTGATGGTCTGCCTTACACGAGTAGTTCTTGAATTCCAATCTGCTGTGGCTGCAGGCAGCAGGGGTGTTTGCGTGCCTAAAAGGTTTAATGCTGGGCTACGACACCTCACTTTCTTTTTGGGCAGTTTTGTGACTCTGTCTGGATGCATACCTTCATATTATCAGCTATTCTGGAAATCCTATTTGAATATGCAAATAACATAAGATGAAATGAAACCTATTTTTTAAATAAAACATGAACACGGGAGAAGGGAATGCTTGCTCTATTTTGGTAAAAGATACCTATTGTCTTTAGAAAAACTTAGTAAAACCTTATGTTATGACTCAAGATATTAGATCGACTCTGTGCAGAGGAAGATGTTTGTATATAAAAATGAAGTTGAGAAAATCCCAGTTTGATATGCCTTATCAGATTCCTGGKCTGACCTGGTCAGCCCTGAAGACCTCTTACAGTCTAAGGAGGTCAAGCTATTTTCCCTTCTGCAGAGGGAAGGTTTCCTGGGGGTGGCATCGGCAAAGCCTGGCCCGAGGAGCCGAGATGCCGAGCACCATCTTCTCAGGCAGGAAAATTTGAGCTTTTTGAATGTCTGTCAGCTCCTGGTGGCTCACGTTGTGATAGCCGAGAGGAAGGGAACGCAAGTAAGAGGACTGAAACAAATGCACAATTAGTATATTCAAGCAAGAATTATTCTGAAGTCATCCTAATACTGTCATTGACTTCCACTGAGGTTCAAAATGCATTCAGAATATCATGGGATTTCTGAGATGTGTTAGAAAGGAAGATTATCGGAAACAGACGTTTGCTATAGCTCTTCTCTCCTAACAGGTTACTAATTTTAGAGCTACTGTTTTGTTGGCTATAAATTAGCTGTATTGGAAAGCATTGGAATGATGGCACAATAACATGGCAAATGAAAATGAAGGATAACTGTAATTAAAGCATTAGAAGACAAAACCCTTTCAAGTTATTCCAGATGTACCCAGCCCACAGCGAATCAGAGAATTTGGTTGCATTTATCAGCTTTCATCGAGCTTACTGGCTGTGCAGATCCCATTTTGGCAGGTCAACGTGAAAATCTTTCAGCGGTTTGACCACACACCAGGTTGAACAGGAATCGATCTCACCATCACCCGCTGACTGATGGTCTGAGCGTCAGGCTGGAGTTAGAGGTGAATCTCCTTTAATTAAAATGTATGGAAAACTCTGATTTTCTGTGCCTGTCCTGCCCTTTATGTGGGAACATTTGCATTTCTGATGATGAAGGGGTGGGGATGTCTATCGGCAGCTGACTTCTACTTCATCATCCATGCTTGGCCCTGCTAATGAGCTGCTCTGCCTGGGGAAGCCTGCCTTGCTAGGTGAGAAAAGTTATTTATGCTCCTATCCCACCTTGTTCACAGTCTTTCCTGAAAAGAAATTGTCAATCACGCTTAATTGCACTAAATTATGTCTGGCAGATGAGTACAGAAGTGCTGCTTGTACCAGGCTGAAATGAGCCCTGCAAAAGTGAGCTCTTGTACTGGGACTGCAGATGAGGATGCAAACCACATTCCAGCATCACCTATCAAAGCAATGCAGCATCTTGGGGTAACCAGCAAATGGGGAAATTATTCCCACATTTCTTGGGGTTTTTTCACTGAAACACTTTCATTTTTTTGGTTATGCTACACAGCTTTTCTTTTATTTGTAGAAATAACACAAAGCCTTTGCTTAGCTAGAAATAAGACCTTAAATTCCTAGCTGATCTGTGCAACTAGTTAACAAGTGAAGTAGGCTAAATCCCAGGAGAAGGTGGTTGTTTGCTTTAAGCCTCCTCCTGTCAATGACATTAGGAGGCATGTCACTTGTCTCCCTGGGCTGTCCATCCTGCTGCCGTGGTCAAGGCCATGGCTCTGGGCAGAGGCCCCAGGTCTTTGTGCCTCTCAGGAATTCACAATTCACCTTATTAATTACTCAAGGTTATTTTTTTTTTTTTAGCCAGTCCACTGAACACTGCAAATGTGAAATGATCAAGAAAAATGCGCAAGATAAGTAGGAAACATTGTTGATGCAAATGATCCCCCAAGGGCTCAGGCTGTGTATGATGGGACTGAAGAAACGTACAAGAAAAGGAGATACACGACACGTGTGTCCAGTAGACTTGCTCTTTTGAACACCTATAAAACACTATAAAACGTTGCACAACTTGAACCTCTTGTGGATGGAGGCACGTTTCACTCAAGCAGGGCTTCCCCCTAACATTTACCCTCCTTCTGGGCATGCAGAAGCAACCTATAATCTTAATGCAACTCTAACCTGAAATCTTTTCCCAACTAACTGAACAGAAATCATCAAAATACCCCTCTGCACCAGGACTCCTAGTGCACTGGAAAGTCATAGTACAGGTTTGGCAGTGTTTGCATCTCTGCTCCTGGGAGCATGGTTGTGAACACTGCTGGGAGCAAAGGGCTCATGCCATTTTTAGGAAGACTGATGCTTGGTGAGATAGGGATGCAGAAGTGTGAGTGCTTAGAATCATAAATAGTTTAGGTTGGAAGGGACCTTTAAAGGC
>JAYKAV010000134.1:598203-612380 GCA_035582835.1 Phoebastria nigripes
ATAAGCCCCCGTTAAGTACTGACAGGCTGCAATAAGGTCTCCCCGAAGCCTTCTCTTCTCCTGGCTGAACAACCCCAACTCTCTCAGCCTTTCTTCACAGGAGAGGGGTTCCATCCCCATGACCATTTTCATGGCCTCCTCTGGACCCTCTCCAACAGGTCCATGTCTGTCTTGTGCTGAGGACCCCAGAGCTGGACACAGTGCTGCAGGTATGGGCTTCTGCAGTTGATGTGGACCCTGAAAGAGGCTGATGGCACCGGCACTGCCAGACCCCAGCCCGCAGCAGAGGTGGAGCTGTATGGCCGATGCACAGACGAGTTGAGGTTTGTGGGCACCTTGGTGGTCACTGGTCCCACCTCTGCCTGATGCCAGGACAGCTGGATCAGGCTGCTCCACTCTTGTCCAGGCAATTTTGGATGTCTCTGAGGGTGGAGATCCCATGTTCCAGACTTTGGCTGCCCTCCTGCTGAAAGTGTCTTTCCAAATCTCCGACGAGGGTTTCCCGCATTACAACTTGTCCCCACTCTCTGTTCTGTGCCCCTCGGAGCAGAATCTGGCCCCATTGCTCTGTGCCTGGCGGGTACGGGGTGTACAGGGTTGCTACTGGGACAGCCCTTCCATCAGGAGCACGGTGGTGACTTGCTCTGGGTTTGCATGCACCCACTTCAAATAATAATTACCGATTCTCCTTGATGAGGGTGTCTTTTTTGGTATGTGCCTGTAGAGAACACCAAAGTACCTTCTCCTGGGCCTTTCTCTTTGGTATCTTACTCTGTTTCAACCAAAGCTCACAGCTGAATTAAGCTGCAGTCGCTGATCTCCGCAATGCTCATAACAATCTGTATCGTGTCCTCACTACTTATCTTTATTCCTTCAAGCTGCAGCTATCTGTTAATTCAATCAGGATTGATTAGACAGTCAATGAATAATTAGTTAAATGATTTGTGCTTCACACCAGAAAGCCCAATCTCTGCTGAAGGAGTCCCAGTACTTGCCACTGTTTTTAAAAAAAAAAAAAAAAAAAAAAAAAAAAAAAAAAAAAAAAAGATTGAGCTCAGCTTCTGCTCCGAGTCCCGCTGTGGAACATCTCTTGCCGTTTCTGTTGGCTCTGCTGGGAAATCAGGATCTGAAATCAGGAACCAGCAACTGTGGCCCTGTGGATATCACAGCGCTTTTTGGAGTGTTTTGTCAGTTGTGGTATTGAAAGCAGTAAAAAAAAATTATTTTAAATTTATGATTTTACGCTTGCAATGTCCCATGAAGGATATCCAGTAGCAGAAAATATCATATTGTGGAAAAGACTTCTGTGGTTGAAACAGATCCAAGCAGAGAAAAGAAACTCCTCTAAAATACTGCCTAGTTCAAAAGGTCTGATTGTTCTTCTATACTGAGACTAGCCAGACATTTGTGGGGTACTTTACACTAAAAATATTCATTTCCACAAAGATAGGAAATACTTATCCCATAAAAAGATTGCATTTCTGAGGATAATATTTTACAGAATCCGTAAGCTGGGGTATGTGGTGGGTTATTGCTTGTCTCTACTAAAAAAAAAAAAGAAAAAAGGCAGAAAGTCAATCAATTGCTGATCTACCATTTCAAAAAGTGATCTTGCAAATACTCCTTCGTTTGCCATGGATATGACAGTGATTTTATGTTACCATAAACCCAAGTTTCCTTTTTGAGCTGCGGGACATCGTACAACCAGATGAAACTGCTTTTTTAATCTCTGTTTTTAACCTGCCAGCCTTTGGAGCCGGGCAGCATGGGAGACCTCGGATCCCCAGTGCACGCTTGTAACTAACTCCCACCAAATCCTCAAATCCAGTTTTGCTGGAGACCTTGCTCCCGCGGAGCCCCATTGGCGTGGGGATGCTGAGAGCTGGTGCGTGGTTTGACCTGTTTATCCATTGTAAACTGAGCAAATGCTGCAGCTAGCGCACCTTCTGACAAGAATTCATGGAATTTTCTTTAGCTTATTCACTGTTATTTTAAAATAATTTTTATTTACACTTAGCAGYGATCACGAATATTTGACACACGATCTGTGCTGTCTGACTGACCAGATCAATCTCATGTTGCTGCCGTTCTTCCCTCACTAGACATGTGCCGGAGCACCTCCAGCATAAATCTTTTTGGTTTGATTATACCAAATTCTCTTTATGTGGACTATATGTTGTGACACGCGTTAGAGCATCTCTCTGGTTGGCACTTGCTGTCAGTTGGATATATGCCCGGTGTGAATCTGAAATGTACTTTGTGTGGCTGTTATTCCAATAACACTGAGTTGCTTGGGCTTTTGTGGGAATCACGCAGCGGTAGATAATGGGAATGTGGAGCTGAAGCAGAGGAATCTGTCCTCTGTGCTCTCGCTCGGGGTTTGTGTTGACTTTGGTGCTGGTCTAAGGTCATTTCTTGGTTTGCAGTTGAAGCTCTTCAAGGTTTCTAGAAATTTCCTTTTTGAGTCTTGCAATAATTGGTATTTGGAAAAGAAAAAAATAAATTCAAGTGGCAGAGGGAGATGACTCTGTGAGAATCCCGGGCTGGGCGCAGAGGAACAAGGAGATTGGGAGCGCTGAGTGCAAGGAACAACTTACCCTCATGTAAAGATATTAATTCAGGCTCCCGACGGAGTAGGGCTGTACCAGTGTGATGCTGTGCCTGTGCTAATTAGCCAGGTTAATCCTCAGCATTTAATTCAGTAGTGCTAATTATTGTAGGTCCTGTGATGTAGCTGTTCTGCTCCCAGTGTCTGACCCCGCTTGCTCCACCCCGGGTACCCGCAGCCCTAGCAGCGATGCTTTGGGCACGTTCGCAAGAGCTCGGTGGCTGACACCAGTGAAGCCCCTGGGGGGCCGGGGGCTGCGCAGAGGCTGCCGAGATGGGCTCACACGCACGGAGCTGTATCTGCAGGCTCGGTAGCTGATGGTGTGCATCAGCTGTGATGGAAAGTTACCTTTGGGGGAGCAAAGAAAAAAAGCGAAGGAAAGGGGGGAAACCTTTCCCAGGGGCTGGCCATCTTCTTTCCCCTCAAAATTTCATCCTGGTTTGCTTAGTTGCAGATTGGCAGTGGTTTCACCCAAAACAGAGGCTGTAATTTGAAAAACAAATGCATCATATTCTGGAGGTGGGTTACTTTGGGGACTGGCATGTGAGAACCCAGAGTCAGATGAACAGCAGGTCTTAGGGCTGACTTAAAAATAACCCCTAAAACCCCACTACCGGTGTTGTCTCCCTCCAGAATAAATGTGAAAAAAAGATATTTTTTTTTTTTTTTTAATATCCACTAGCACTCACCAGGGTGGAAACTGATGTTACGATAGTTAAGCAATACTAATTTGTAGTCTCTTATTTTCAGGTTCAGCAGGGTGGGCTTCCCAGGGTGTTAGGGAAAAGGAGCCTTTGGAGGAGGATGTGAGACAGCGTTAGAGATGCTGGAGTGGACCCTCCCAGCATGATGGAGAGCACGGAGAAGCAAGGGGTTGCTTGGGGACCTGAGGAGGTGACACAGGAACAGCCACAGAGAGCAGCAGGCTTTAATCTAGGATAAGAACATCTTTCAAACCCTCCAGTTTTAATTGTGCAGCACGATGCTGTGTGCTCTGCAGACCAGGCTGTAAAACCGAAGCTGTGCATCGTGCTGCTGCGGACGCGTTGCCCCTCGCCTGCAGCGGTGGGCTTCCCGGGCAGTACGCACCCCGCGAGCTTTCCCTGCCGCTCCGTGTTCTCCAGGAAAATACACATCAGTGCCTGGAGTTAAAACTGTAATTCACCACCTTAGGGTGAGGGATCTTGCTGCCTTCTGGTGATGGTGTAGCAACCTGCACCTCTGCTTCRGGAACTGGCACTTCGCAGCTGGATCCCAAAGCGTGCCGGCATGCACGGAAAGACATTTTGCATCAGGGCTGTGGAGATGGCTCTTCTCCTTGAACACTGAAATACTTAATATTCCCTGCTTACCAGGGATCGCRCTGTGCAAGATGTGTTTAAAGACTAAAGCATCTTTCTAAGAAATGGTCTCTAAAGGAGACAGTTTCCACAACATTAATTTTTCTTCATTGTCTTTTTAAATTTAGAGTATCTATAGAAATATTTTAAGCTCAAGAGTAACCAGCTCCCATAAAGAAAGAAACTCATGGCCTAGAAAGAGATACAAAAATTAGGAAGATGCTCAAACAAGCAAAACATCAGACATGGTGAAATAAATATTAAATATGAACATAAAACCTCTAGGACCTCAGCACAGGATTTGCAAACACTTATGTGCTGGTGGAACTTTAAAAATTAAACCAAGGGAACCTTAATGTTTAAACAGTATGTTTAAAATTTAACCTGTGCCTTTCTTTCAGTCATCTGTGCTGCACGGCAGCTGGCTTGCTTAATGCCCAGGCGAGAGCGTGCCTCTGCGTGCAACCAGACGCTGTTATTTCCCCCAAATGCAACCAAAACCCAAACCAGTATAACCAGTGGCAGACTGCACTGGGGGGGGGGTCGGGGGGAGTCAGTCCCATCCTGGGCTCTCTGGTAAAGCAAAGATGCACAGCCTGGACCCAGGGGGATGCTGCTGCAAAGGGCCGGGCTGGCAGTGGGCACTGAAAAGCGGGGCGAGACGTCAGCCGGCAAGGTTTATCCATTAAAGCGGGTCACGAGAGGCATTAAGGGTAAGCCGGGAGGGTTTGTGCTCGGCTGGGATCAAGCTTGGAGCCTTCCTCGAGAAAAGCCGCTCCTGGACAACACGTGTCCCTGCAGCAGCGGTGGAAAGGGCTCAGCCGCCGCGGGGAAAGCGCCCGCAGACGGCTTTTAGGAGGACTTAAAAAATAGAAATCTGCACTGGCACGGTACATATCTGTTTTGTTAACCTTTAATGTAGCAGTGACCTCTGGGATAAAAATACGCTTGCCTTAAAGTTTTAATATACACACCCTATTCTAAGAGGAATTCTAAAACTATGCAGGAGACCTTTCCCCCCAAATTACCATGTGACATTTTCAGTATTTTCTGTTAAAACATAGTAAAATAAATACACTTTTCACACCTTCTTAACAACTTCCCAAAGAAACAGTCAAGAGTGCAAGAGGACCTAATGGGGAAAAATCCTTTACCATTGCGTTTAAGCATTTATTAATTGATGCATTCATTTGCATCTCAACTTGGATTTGTAAGTGGTCGTATTTCTAGGCTGAGCATCTCTCGGGCCCATTCATGGTGCTGGCAGAGCTGCTTTGCTGTTCAGCAGGGGCACGCTTTGTGATCCTGAATGCCGAGGATCTTGCTGGTCTTCACCCGGGAGCTTAAGCAGGGAGTTAGGGAGGAGTTTGGACACTGAGCTGTTGCTTTAGGCACCAAAATACCTGAATCCCCCAATATCACTCATCCTGAAAAGGCCTAGTTCCTCCAAGGGCTGCGCTGGTCTCTGCTGCAGGGCAGGTTTTGGGGATGCTGCTTGGGGCAGGGGGGATGAGAAAGTCCCCATCCTCTTTTCTGTAGCGCAGCGTGTCCCTTCCCTGGTCTTATTTCCCCTCTCGCAAGCTGCGTTGCTTCTTCTAACATTTACAATGTAGAAGAAATATCCTTTAATACCCGGCTCGCGGTGCATACCTTCCCGTTACTGCCTTCGATGCTGCTTCCAGCAGCACGGGGCTCTTCTAAGGTTCTCCTGTAAGGAGCCGTTTGGTCAGACGGAGCATCACTTCGTTCAGCTCTGGGTTTTTTTTTGATGTGTTGCTACCATCACACTGAACTGCTGTTTTCATCTATGTACGTTAAACCATAAATAGATAATTTCCTTGAGAGAAGAAACACTACGGTTACACTCTGAGGAGGTAAACACGGAGCTGTGCAAGCCCTTCACAACCAACCTTGCTGAGGAGGACTTAAAACAGGGCAGACCTGGAAATGCAAAACCCAGGAATAAAACTTACAGCCTGGAAAAACTGGCTATTAATAACGTCCAACCATATGTACACTGATTTCCACAGAGAGGGATAAAATTTTACAGCTAGGGGCAAGTTTACACTTGTTTTGCACATCTGCTTAACAGGCTGCGGAGTCTCACCCAGCACCTCCTGCGAGAGCCCGCTCTTCACCCAGTTGGATCCTATTGCTAAGGCTACGTGATTATCGCGTAGAGCCAGGCAGCGGTGCAGGATCTGGTCAGTCTGGTGTTAGTCTCCGTTTCCGATCAGCAGTGGTTACCCAGCCCCGCGTAGGTAAGCGGCAGTCAGGATCAGAGTTGACTTCTTGACTCCTTGTTTCCACCCCCCTTGCTCGCTGTACCGAGGATTACTGCTTTTGAACACTTCCAGCTCTGGGTCAGGTATGAATATACCTAAGGCAGAGCTATGATGTGACTCTAAGTGAGGTTTTCCGATTGCTTCTTTTAGGGGAAAAATATTGATGGAGAACTTACACAACTTGGTAAAGATTCAAGGCCAGTATCTTTAGTATGCGATAAACCAGCAAAATAAATGTCTTTGCAGAAAAGTTTACAAGTAATTACTCTCAAATTTCCCAGCCCAGGTGAGGCTGGATCAGCTCCTTTCAGATGCTGCATTTCCCAAATTTTTAGCCTGGGAGCTACAGAAAACAAAGTGTTAAATGTCAGAGGCCCTGAAATCTCATGTGCAGAACAGCTGTCATTTAAATAAAACCCCACAGTACTCTCCATGCTCCATGGTATAGCACAACAGGAACATGGCATCTCCAGTAAAATGGAGAAAGAAGCCTGATGTTCATGCTAATGAATGAAATATTTCTGAAAATGGAATGAAAATACTCTGAAAATAGAAAGGTCCTTTGGCATTCTTGGCTGTAATCTCTTTAAAAAGGTAGAATCACGTACTGAGAGCAAACACAACGGCGTTTTGTGTAGCTGGGTGTGGATCCGCTGCCCGTGGGCAGCTTGAATGATGCCGGTGCCCTGTGAGCCATCGCGCGGCGTGGGCTCGGGACTCCCCAAACCCGCCGAGGCTTTCTGCCCTGGCTGCTGCTCCTCACYTTCTCCCTCCCTTTTTGGTCCAAATCTCAGCCTCTTCTGTACTTAGCCTGCTTACCTGGAAATAGATTAGGGACAAGTGATTTATTTGGATATGGACACTCAGAGAATTCATATACGAAGAAGGACACGCATGAGAGAACATAACCTGAATTTTAATTATGTGAGTAACTGCGGTCCTCTGAACAAGCATTTGGAGCCAGAAAATGAATAGTGTGAGTTATTTCATCTTCTTAATTAACATTAAAAATGTATTTTTATTAAGAGTCACTTAAAAGGTTGACTTTAAAATAGGTTCTGCCGTTTGCTATCATTTTTCAAACCAATATGGTAAAATTGCAGCAGCTCAAGCCCTTTCAGCCTGCATATGAAAAACTTCATTTTTTAATGTTGCTATGTCTTAATTCACTCGTCATTTTTAATAAGCATTTTGAAGCTACGAGCAGTTGTTCTTTGCATGGCAGCTCCTAATGTTAGATGGCATTTTCTTGCAAGAAGTTAAAAGGGAAGGTTATTTGGCACATTTAAGTTTTTTGCTGCTTCCTGGCAGTTTCTAATTCCAGCAAAATATTGATCTTTGTTTTCTATTCTTCAAAATTATCTTAGGGTTATTTGTACCCACGGCTGAGAGTAGTTGAAGTTCTATCTGTACCGAACTAGTATAATAAGTACAATTAATTGTGCATTTGTACTTCTAAAGAATGATATRTTTTTGTTTGGAACAAATAGTGTCCCAAGTGCACAGTTAATTTCCTGGCTTTTCCAGTGTTTTATCCAAATGCTCGTGCAACGCTGGCTACATGCACAGAACCAAGGATAAAAGCAAGGAGAAAACAGTACTGCAAAGCCAACAGCCAAACAACTGATGAAATCACAAAAATACAGTAAGTCAATACAAAAMCAAAAAAGATTGGAGAGCAGAGCCAGGCACCCAGCAATGAGCAAACGGAGCCTGCGAAACCACTGTTTATTACCTCCCGCCTTTCTAATGTGCAAATACCCGGGTTGTTCTGAGTTTTCCCAAGATTTGCAGCCGTGATGAAGAGTGGGAAAGGCGCTGCGTATCCCCGCAGCAGTATGCTTTCAAGAACAGAGAGAAAAGGTCAAATTGTACTTGGGGCCCAAATTCTGCAACCTCGGTGTGCTGCCATTGGCAGCCTTTCACCAAAAATGGCATTATTGCCCACCAAAACGCTGCTTGGCCTGATATAAACCAACACAATGAAAAAATATTTAATTTCACAAATTTCAGTCACTTTGCTTTCCCTTCCTCCCCCTGCTCCCCACACCCCTTCTGCTGCCCCTTCTCCCCGCTTTTCTGGCATAAACCCCTGTTTCTTCCCTTAGAAGAGACAGCACTGAAGGACCCTTTGGTCTCTCRGTTCTCAGGTGCTAATTACACTGGATCTCTTTGCCTTTCACCTTTTTTTTTTGTTTTGCATACGATATCTGGATGTGGATGCAGAAGACTTGTGCACAGCTCTACAGATGTGTTTATGCCTGGCAGCGGTAATTATAACTTGGTTATGGCTCAGAGAACAAGCTCATTGCGGAGTAATAGTTAATTTTAAATATTAGAAGCCACGAAGCAGCAGCAGTGAAGATGCCAGGTGAGGAGGCTGAGCACCGGCGCCAGCCCAGCATCTGCTAGCCGCGGTTGCAGTACCATAGCGACAACTGAGGAGTTTCCCATCATCTTAAAAGCCTTCGTCTTTCTCCTGGAGAACCAGCGTGCCATGGTTTAATGCAAGGCTCTGCATTAGGCTTTTGGGGGCAGCGTGAAATGCATCCCCCCCCGCTGGAGGGGAGCCCCTTCCCAGCACCACCAGTGCAATCTGTGCCCCAAACTGGTGTGGTTGGAGGCTGATGCCTGGGGGCAGGGTGGGCAAAAATGAGAAGTGAGAAGGAAAAGCAGCCTCACAGATCTTTGACTCCTGTACTGTCTCAGCAGCTAATGAAAAACAGCAACATCCCCAAGACACTTTTTTTTTTAAGGCCCTCAGAGAATAATCACGTTAAAGTAGGTCTCATAAATAATTCACCACTGCTGACTAAACTTTTTTGTGCAAAGGCCAATTATCAAAACAAACATTTAGCTTTATGTAGATCAGTAAATGAAAAAAGTAATCTCTATGACATATATTATATGCTTTAATTTATAAATTGTGCTACCAAATACAACTTTAAGTGCTTGTCTCTCCACCAGTTCTGAATGTTCCATTAAAAAAAATTTTAAAAACTAACCTGCCACGATAGACGAAAGAGCTTTAAAAATTATTATAGCTAGTTTTGTTTCTAGATTAATGAAACTTAACACCAATGCAACAGTCATTTTACTGGCTCGCATAAATCCAACTTTTTGCTCCTGTTAATAAAGCACCACAATCAGTTGTTACAGATGGCTGCCTGGGAGGTTTCCAGCGCTCAGCCAGAGACGCCTGATCCAGCCCTGGGGACACCTCAGGGGAGGCTGGAGCACGTGGCTTCAGGGGCTCGACAACCAGCATTTCCACCGCTGCATTAGAGCCATGGCAGCAAAGGGGGTCAAGGGAGCTTTGGGACGCGGAACTGAAGTGGTCCTGAGTGACCTGGGACGAATGGGTAGGGCAGAGGGATTAAACCCCCTGGATTTGGACTCAAGCAGTCTCCAAGTAGGTGGTTTCCAAGGATGTCTGACAAGGCAAGTTCAGTATAAGTGGTCTTTTATCAGGGGAGCGAGTGAGATGCCCGACTCCAAAAATAGCACAGAGTCAGAGAGGCTATGATGTACCAACGAGGTCAAGAGAGACAACAGACCGCCTTGAGCTACAGCGATGGACAGTGGCACCTTGCTCACTCCTGGGGAGGAGGATGCTTCCAGCAGAAGAACATCTCATGGAGTGTCCTACTTCATGAAGGCAGTCTGTTTACTTTTTAACATCCAGTGAATTGAGCTTTGCATTTAGAAACTTTTTACTGCTGTGGAAGTGGCGGTGGAGCAGGTCCCATCTACTGCTGACCTGGGTCAAATGATGCATGGTGAAAGAACACATCTGGAAAATGCAGATCTCCTTCTAGGGCATGGATGGACTTATTTGTTCAAAATTACGTGCTGCGTAGTGAATCTGTTCAAGCAATCCATAGTACAGCATTGCCTGAAAAGGTTTTTCCTAGGTATCTTTCTCCAAGAAAAACTAATAGCAAAACTGTCATATASTTTTGAAGTTCAATCTTGACCAGGTTTGCTCTGGCTTAATGAAAAAAAATCTGCATAATCTGTTTCTTTGTAGTTAATCAATTCCTGCAAGAATTTGCATTTCTCTGAAAAATACTTTGTTTTATTATAAAGCTTTGTGGAAAGCAAGTCAAAGTTACCGATCCTAAACATGCTTTGTGCTAGCATTCATAAAAACAAGGCACTTCAAGAGCATTCTAAATATATTTTTTAAGACGCTCTCCTGGCTGATGCACATGGGCACGGTTCAGAATCTGCAAAATATTCCCTGGAGCCTCCCCACAAGAGTTCAGGTAAATGGCATTAACTGAATCTTTGCTTTATTACATTATCTCATTGGTAGCTGACTTTATAACACACATTGCCAAATCCCTCTTCTATATGAAAGTGAGATCTGAATCGTTTCAAATTTTAACCTAGACGTGGGTTCATGGAAAGGTATATCTTTAAAGTTTTATGGCTTTAGTGTTTGATGTTCAGAGAACTCCTTTGACTTCAGTAAAAAGCGATGGGATTTGAGGGAACTTCTGCCTTCCTAGATGAGAGATTCAGTGTGATTTAAGTGGCTCTGTTGATCCTGCAGAAGAGTCTCTCAAACATTATTCACTCCTCTGAGAAACACGCGATTGTTGAAAGCTGTTAGATTTTTACCATTATTGTTTGGGTTGTCTTGTAGAAGGATGAATTGCCCTGTTTTACTGATCACAAATCAGTATCACAAACATTGTGTTCTGTAATTGCATTTCATGTAATAATTTATACTTTCTTTAGTAAGAATATGGCTTATGGGTTATAAAACAGAAGGAGTAGAAATAGTTAGCTAATGGATTTTTCTAAGCCACTGCAAAAATTTATTTGCATTATAACTTTTCCAAACCATCCATTTTTATAGTTGTTATCCATTTCCCCAGCAAAGCAACATTACTTTAATCAAGTCTGTCTGCTAGAGCTTAGAAAGGGCAAGGAATGTGAAAGAAAAGTGGCTTATTTTACAAATACATATTTGGACACATAGTAGGAGTATACCTTACATACTACCTATTGGTTTTGGACCAAGTGTGCTCTGTTATTTCCTTGCAGACATTCCTGTGTTGTCCAGCTGAGGAAAAAGGCAACCAGGCAGCATGGCCAAGTCCTRCTTGTCTTGTCCCGACATGCAGTTAGGTTGAGGGTGAGCTGCTCGCTATCGCCCAGGGCTGGGAAGCACCCTCAGCTCCCGCCAGTACTTACCATAGATTTACAYGCTCCAAATTCCCCCAGCTGAAACCCGCGCTGCCAACTTGCTATAATCCCAMAGCAAATGTATTTTAACACACATATTTTTATTAAAGATGATGGTGGCTAATTTGCACCGTCTTCCTTCTCCACAGCCAGTGCCAAAGCCCTCTGTGCCGGCTCGGGTCGCCCACCCYGGGGAGACGCTGTAAGGTGGCTGCGGTTCCCAAGGCTCTGCTTGCAAGACCGTACGCCAACTGGACTGTAGTTTGAAATCCAGGCAAAGACAATTATTTTGAACTTCTCATTGCTGGAAGGTCTCCTTCCTGAACGCTGCACTCTAACCCTGGGATACCTGTCCCAAAGGGCACGGTTTCCAAGAAAACTGTAGCACTGCTTTTAACCAGCCACCAAGTTTAGAAATCCTTACGGCTTTCGCTTGCTGTGTGGCCCTGCCATTTTGGTAATTGCTTCACCCTTTGTGCAGCCTGGCTCTGTGTCTTCTCTGATGAAACGTTTCCTGGTTCAGATGTTTCACTCCTGCTTATTAACTCATCCTTTCTGGTCCTGCTCAGTGCTACGTTGTCTGTATTATATTTGGGAAAGAAGGTGAGAAGGGTTTATGCTGGTCTTTTCTTTGGTCATCCTCTTTGGGATTGTGTTTATAACGCTTTATATTGCTCAGAAGTGTAAGAGGTGGCACCGAACTCTCCTGTCCAAAATTCAAGTGCTCGTTCCCATGCGACCAGCATGTCCTGTTACACAGCAAGGCTGTTTGCCCTTCTCTCCGTCGCATACTGTCCATGTGCTTTAGTCATGTCACAAAACTTCAGGTATGCCTGGTACGTGGCTGTCGCTATTTATAACACAATGCAGAACATCTGCCTTGGGATCACGCGACTGATGCACTTCACTTGATGAAACTACCTGTGTCACCAAGAAGATACTTAGAAAATTGTTTGTTTATTAAGGTTGGACTCGATGATCTTAAGGGTCTTTTCTAACCTCAACGATTCGATGATTCTATGGTCTTTGAAATCTATCTATATATCTGAATGTGGCTAGCTCTGTTTTTCTTTGACATGGCCAAGCTTATACAGACTGATAAAACTTTAGCRATAGCATAGACTTTTTGGACAAGTTGTTAAAAGGTGTTGCAAATTAATTCATATTTACCAGCAACAAGGATGCTGTGCATCTGAACTTGTTTGGAGAACTTAATTTTATTTAACAATCTGGACTAAGAAGGGCTCTCCAAGATGTGCTGTCATCTGTCACCTCCCACCCAGACGCTCCGCCATAGGTTCCACAGGATTTAGAAAACATAGCGGAAGCCATATGCTAGCCCAAGTATAAGACTCATTAGCTGAAAATATCAGAAGAAATGATCAGCAGAATTCTTTCTCATCTTTATTTTTGTTGTCTTCTGTTCTGACTCCTTCATCTTCAGTTTCAGTTTTTCTATCTAGGTTAGGTGTTTGGGGATTTCTCTGTCTCCTGCTGTGATTTCTTCATGTCTGAGTTTCTTTTCTAAAGACAGCCTTTCTGTCTCTGGCTGATAAGGCATGTTTTTGGAAGATCAGGTGGGTTTTCTTCCCATCGCTTGTCTTTACCTTCTTCTTCCCCAGTGTTGTTTCTCTCCACTGGCCAGTTATCTCTTCCTCTCCGGAGAGCACGTCTGTCTTTTCTTTCCCTTCTATTTTCTTTTCCTTGCTACCACTGTTATCTACAGTTCAGTTTGTCTTCTATCTTTATGAAAATGTTTACTCCCACTTGTCTTCTTTTTCCTTTCAGCCTGCGTACATCCAACCTTTTATTCCTCTTTTGTTTATCTCATTGATATTTCAAGTTAAGTAAAAATCTACTGCTTTTGCTTAAAAGAAGTAGATCCGACTGGGTTTGCAAGGCCTTTTGGTGYAGGACTATGTCACAAATGGACCCAGAACAACCTACAGTGTCAAACATAAGAACATTCACAGTTTGGTGACTATATGTGATTTTGACATGAAACCAAATCGGATTTTTTTTGTGTGTGAATTTAACTTTATATTCCATGCTTTCTTGGCCAACAGTCCTAAAAGCCCTCCTTGTTTCAGAACGGCCATTAGTAGGTATCCCCATCTGCTCTGAGGACATTCCAGGTACTGACTGAACCTGGTTTCTCTGCGATTGCTCGGTAGCTGGAGATACTACTACCCACTTCCTCTCCACCCTTAGGCTAACACGACCGTTTTGCAGCAACACCACCTCCTATCATGAAGATATAAGGTACCTACAGTTACTCTGGGAAAAAGTGAGACTATGCATGGAGCACCATGCATGGGGTGGCAGAATGTCCGTGACCTCCTGCTCTCTGTCCCTATGAACCCCTGCAGAAAAACTGCAAAGGGCAATTTGGAGAGTGATTTCCAGCATTCTGATCTAGATCAAGTGGATGCCATTTGTACAACTTGTAATATTAGGGGTGGTAATAAGATCCGTCAAGAAAAGCTGGTAAAAATGCCTCCCATTTTAAAGCTTTATTGCTATGTTCAAAAGTTGGTATTTCGACAAAAATGTTGAAGAACTCCAGGAATTCAGTGAAAATTTCTGTGATATATTTTTTCTGCTCTTAACTTGATTTTTGCATTACTGTTTTATACCAAATTAATTTATCAGTTTATATGCATATACAGGTGTATGCACATACCTGTGTATATGTGCATATATGTATGTATTAGATACGGATAACCTTAAACAAGTTTTTTTGTTTGG
>JAYKAV010000134.1:612400-672424 GCA_035582835.1 Phoebastria nigripes
CTCTGTTCATATGACTTGGGCCTATTTAAGTGATACACGGGCTTCTGCATAGGCTTACGGTTATGTAGTTGGGCTGCGTGTTTCAATTGTCATTGCGGTATCTTCAGGAGCAATTATCACTGCGGTGATGTTGGAGAGATTGCATGAATTGCTGTGAGAGGGAGCAGACCTTGTATGATACGTGCATTTGTACTGCATGCCAAGATGACCCCAAACTGCAAGACTTCTCCAACTAATTTTCAAAACCAATCATTTAGTGAGCAGTATCYCCAAATTCTTGTGATGTTCTAAAAATTTCAGATTTATCGAAATTAAATCATGATAGATACTTATTTGAAAATGTTTGTGAATATYGCCATGCTGTTTATCACCATAGCTATAAAAACACATATACTGTTACAGAATTGTAGAAAACAAGAGTGAGTACAAAGCGATGTAGAGCAGCTGACTGGCCACAGTATGTGGAATAAACTTAAGTGATGAATTTTTTAACAATATGTTGTATACTTAAAGGAAATCAACATTCACATTGTTTCACATCTGCAGTATTGCTTTTCTTGTATTTTCTGGTAAGTTTTGATTTAATAGGTATATTTGTCAACACCTCTGTTAACATTTAAGAAAAAATTAATAACTAAATACAGTAACTGCTGTTGACTCCTAGCTACCCTCCATGCAATTTCTACAGCTGTGACTCTGTAACATATCTGTRGTCTGTGCCACATGCAAACAAGTTTCAAATGATTAAATTTCCCTCTTTATTATTCCATTCTGTTTCCCTTAAGGATTTCAGACGTATAATTTGGGGACTYGGTCTAGTTTTTATTTTATATCCAGTAAAATATCTTTCAAGTGTCTCTTTGAGTACCTTTGCACAGAAGAAAACAAAGAAYCAACATACAATTATTGGTATTTAGCTTTCTCATACATATCTAGCTTAAAATGGCTAACAACTGGCTAGCTCTTTCTAGATAGTAGTGAAATATCAGTCTCCAAACRTGTTCTTGCAGCATATTAAAAGATTTTCAGCTTTTTTTTAGTCAGACCCAGTAGCCACTGACTAGATCAAGAAGTGTTTCCATTTTATTCACTATTCACCTTCAGTCCCATCTAGTTAAACATGAGGGGGATGTAGTATAGTCATTTTGCAAGAAAATTCTATATTCTTTTGAAGTGATGAATGATTCAGCAAGGCACTATCAGAGTCGGTAACAGTTTTGCTAAGCTGTCCTACTCTCCRTTGTCACGTTATCAAAATACACTGCAATAAAGGACACTTTGCATTATCCCATTTTATACTACTAGCCCATTAATATTCTCTATAACGCATAGTCCATACGTTATCTGATATGCCTGTTGCKCAGATTCTCTGCGTACATTGCTTTATAGTTTAACTTCATCATTAGCTACCTAAGAAGTTTCCATATACAGAACTATTTTAATTGAACARACCCTTTGTATGTCTGTGGCTCTTCTTTTATAATGCAGCGGATTTTTTTTTAATCCTACCCTATGTGAAATCAACTCTCAGCTGTAGGCAGAGTCGGAAATGAATCCAATGTCTGAATGGGCATGGCATGGAGACTAAATTACATTCTTACACCTTTGACATATTACCTGACTAGACAAGGTGGTSGGCAGTAGGTCCTGGCAATGTGTGAAAAGCATATACGTATGTAAGAGTGTATAATGACCACTTAAAATCTTTTTTGTATTTACTCTTGCATCTGTGGGGTAAGAAAGTGCTATTGTCTCTGTTTTACAGATAAGGGAAAAGTACTGAAGGAGAGTATTCCCAAAGGTCAGCYGTTGCCCGCAGGGACTAATGTTCCTAGACTTTTTCTGTAGACAGTGGAGAGTGCTCTGAAATACGTTTTGCTAGAGCTCTTCTCCCTCCATTTCCTAAACCTAGCTTTGCGGGCCACCCTTCCACCTGCTGCCAAATGGCTTGCCAGAGTTGCACRTGAAATCTATGGAAACGTCAGGAATTGCAGCGAGGCCCCTGCACAGCCCCCTAACTTTTGCTCTATCTTTCCTCAGTGCACTTGTTCTGCTAAGGGAAGGAAGGAGAGTTGAGTTGAAGCAGTTGAGTTGAATCATGCCACCAGCAATTTGTGATTAAAGCTAAGTTGTGGGCACATACGCCTGTGCGTGCTCATTGCGGTGTCTGGAACTGCGGAGTGGCACATGCACCACGCTCTTTTTTGACTTCTGCAAAATCCCCTATGCTTTGCAGTCAGATATGTTTTCATGTACACAGGTAGCAACAGAAAATTAAAGAAGTGTCACACTTTAAGTTCAAATGATTAAAAAGGATGCATTCTGACAGGCAAAAATATTTCCATAAATATTTTCAAAATGTGGGGAATAAAAATTTCTTAGCCACCCCAGTTGTAGCAGAGTTTGGAGAAAACAGGTAGCTCATTCTGGGCACAGAAATTTGCATCCAAAATGTAATTTGTTTAGACAATGTTAAGCTCCTGAAAACACAGAATTAGAATTAAATGCCTTCTCAACCATAACCATGGCACTGCAGTCATGACGCTAGAATATGCTGGAGCACAAGTACTTTAGACAAACATAACAGGCTGAACAAACAAGCAAGAAACACTCCATATGCATAAAGGAAGCAATTTGTAAGCATTCGTGTTCTCCAGCAAGGCACAGAAAGCAGTCCCCAGTCAAAATGATCAGCAATAACCATTTCACAGAATTTAAATATAGTAGTGTGTCCCTGACTTTCGTTATTCTGGTTGTCACTTTCTCATTGCTGGTAGTATATTTTTTAGCTCTTCTTTTCCTTATTTCATTTTCTAAATACAGGCATTGAAAAAGAAAACCTTGCTTTTTTACATTGGTGATTCTCTGTGTAAATGTTCAGCACGGAGGTACGTGATTCAGAAGGGTCTTCAGCCCTGAGACTAGGTGTAGCAGATGATAAACTAAGAGTTCTGCCACCCGAGGCGTGACTCTGAACGCTGCTTTTCTCAGCTGCCTTGTCCACATGCTGCAATGTCCACCTTCTATTTTTTCCAAATATAAAGTTGTTCTTTTTTGGTCTGTTCTACAGAAAATAGGGCTCAGCTAGGCTCAGTAGTAATGATATAATGATGCAGGAGCAGCAAAATGAGCAGAAATGTATTTTATTCCGTAGGATTCAAATTAAACTTTAAAATTGTACTATGCAACTCAGGGATTAGTATTTCTAGTGATTTGGAGGCATATTACAATCAGGGATTGTAATATGCATCATAGATGTCCAGAGATACATGTTAACCTAAAACATTTACGCCACATCATTGTTGAAGAGATTGATTTGCTCTATTTTATTCTCTTTAGGTGATTTTCCCAGCCATCAGTGAATTATTTTTGTTTTGTCTTGAGTGTCATGTTTGTTAAGTTTCTTCTACGCAGTCATTTTGGTGTGCGTTTGAATACCGGTGTCTGTAATCATGGGTCTATTCACGCTACTTCATCCCATGCTTGTCTCAGAAAAGGTTATTGGAAAGATCTTAAGATTTAAAAGTGTACAGCTAAAAAAACCTCTGCTTCTCTTACAAGCTAATCTCAAACCCTTTTGTTTCTGGCATATATCCGTATAGCTGAGGTAAGTAAATAGTGAGTCCCTAAACAGATGGCCATTAAGTCCATCACTTGAATGCCAACCAATCTGGGAGCTATCAACTTTTCTGCGAGATGAAGGGTAAACCACGTAGGTAAACCCAGTGTTCATCCAGTATCCTTTCTGTAAATTTTCTTCCTAGGCTTTGTTTACATTCTCTACAACCTAAGACAATCTCTGATGAAATACGGTTACCACGCTTGATGACCATATTCTCGTAAGCTTTATTTTAATTGTTAAATAGAAGAGATGAATATTACCCTCAGTATGCAGATGAAGGAAACAAACAGCTTGTTTGGATCGTAGATGATGATCTTAACTGAGTTTTGGGTATGCTAGAGTTTCTACTGAGTTGATATTTATATCAAGGAAAGCCACAAATCTGAAGAGTTTGTTTATAGCTGGAGACAAGCCCAGCTAATTACTAATCAGTCCTTAGTAACACTTTTTGAAGCATGATCCAAGATTTAGACAACCCTTACTTTTGATTTGTATTATCTGAACACTTCWAAATGTGGTATTTTGAATGAGTATTGGTGAAAAGTGGTTAAACACGTGTTCATTCATTCACACTCATTTTGGGCAGTTTTGCAGAACAGCTTTCACAGGCTGTTCCTTCTTTCAAAACGTCGTTGGTCTTTGTTTAAGAGATGAAAACGGCACAGGGACCAAGGGAAGATACCTGCCTGTCTCTGCTTCGTTATATATACATTTTGAACATGCCTCCTTAGAGGAGACACGAGCTCTAGGCTGAATAGCTCATTGTGTCTGCACATGCCATTTTTCTTCCTACTTGTGCTGTCTATCCCTGACCATTCTGCTACGTCTGTTGTATTTTTAAAGACTTAATATTGTGTGTCACGGTAATGCTGAGTATTACTATGGAGTATTTCAGAGATCTGTGCACAATGGCATCCAGGTCTTTTTTCTGAGAACAATACTTCAGGTTTCATCAGTGTTCAGGCTACACTTTTCAGAACATGTTGTATTTATCGACTGAATTTGGTCTGCCATTCTCCTAAATTGCTTTGCTTGCTTAAATACCTAAGACTTCTTACTCTTTCTCTCTGAGGCAGTCTTTACCTCTATGATTAGTCTCTTGCATACTTTTGAAGAATTTTGTCATCTGTTGAAAAACCCAAGCTCTGGATAGTCTTTAGAATCATCTGTTTTACTGATGTTCTATAAAACTTTTATTTACAGAGAAGTATTTGATGTAAACAAGATGATTTGGCCAGTGGCTTTCAGGTATGAAGCTTAGTTGTTTTACAACATTATTTTTAATTTATATTTCAGGCTATGTTACCAGCTTTTTATCTGTAATTCCCTAGGTTCTTGCAGATCTCTTAGAAAAGTATTATTTGGCCATGAAGTTACATAGCACTTTAATTTGGCCAGTTCGGTCTGACTCTGCTTTTTTACTTTTGACGTTTCTCTGACTGTGATAGTCTACCTTTGTTACATTTAAAGAAAAGATACTTCTCCAGTTTCTTCTGTAATAAAAAACTGTACAGATAAATACTTTAGCTTTTCAAGAGAGTCTTTATTCTACAAAATTACTTTCTTTATACCCTTGTGGCTAAGCCTATCCCCTAGCTCT
The DNA here is from genome assembly GCA_035582835.1 of Phoebastria nigripes. Taxonomy (NCBI): domain Eukaryota; kingdom Metazoa; phylum Chordata; class Aves; order Procellariiformes; family Diomedeidae; genus Phoebastria; species Phoebastria nigripes. The sequence goes on from JAYKAV010000134.1 coordinate 617,623, forward strand.
CTTGCAAGTTGCCTGCTTCTGAGATAATTAAAGTTTTTATATCTTTGACTGTCTGATCTTTGCATTCTCTTTTAGCTCATCTGTTACATCCTACGTTTTAACTACCAGAGTTTATTACTTAAACAGCTTTGAAAGAAAAAAATATCTGTGCCACATCTCTTGTGCTTTTGGCATGATAACCTCTAACCTCTGCGGATCCATTCTCTATTTTAAAGCATAAAGAAAAAAAGAAATTTTTCATACTCCTGCTACTTTGTGTATTTCTTAATGATTTGTCTTTTTTTAACAAAATGTATGGTTTTGGTTTTTTTTAGATGGTACAGTTTTTACTGAGGTCTGTTATGTAAACATTAAATACTTGGAAAAGGTTCAGAAACAAAACTGGCAACTTAACTGCTGTACTACTAAAACATTACATTAGACTCAGTAAAGACATCATAGCTTCTTTCCACAAATAAATCAGTTGCTTTTTTTTCTCCTGCCGAATAGACATTCTTAAGATGTGAAAATCCATTACAAACTTAGTATAGTGTTGGAAAAATGGTTATGTATTAAATAGCTAAAACTGGTATATTAAGTCTTTAATTAGTCTTTTACTAAAATACTGTCCATGACTGGCACATCTCTCTAACTCTCTCCGTCTTCAGTTAAGAAAAATATCTTATTCCTGGGTGGAAATTTAAAACTGAAAGTAGACCTTTTTAAAAACTGATGAAGATATGATTATTGTAATATTTACCTTTAACATTAATTTTCAGAAATGGCTAAGCAAAATCTTTTGTGAGGATGATGATCTGAAGTGAAGATTGCTCCAGATATTTGGGTGAACAAATAATTTTCCGTAAATGAAATTCAATCAGTGGAATTTCAGCTTGTATCTTCCCGCATACATATGGTATGCTGCCTACCGGGTGCTTCATATGGACACTCATCTCTAAACACTGTTCTCAGTCATGTGAGTAGAGTCTCTTTTTTTGCACAAGAAAGTACAAGGGTAAGCAGTTCAGGAGAAAAAAGGACTTCACCAGTCCGAGTCAAGAAAAGTGAAAAGAAATTTTACTTCACAATAGGTGTGCATATGAGAAAACGGAATGAAAACAAAATTTCAGTTAAAACTCAGAAGCATATTATGGGAAAGAAAGTTAGAGAAAGGAAAGAATTTATTGTGGATAATTCAGGGTACTATTAAATGTTTAACCACCAGATCAAAAGGAAATACCAGAGCTGTTTCAGCAAGAGGTCCTTACATTTATTCATTTATTCTCACTTTGCATCTACAATAACATGGCATTAGATCTTTCTTGCCTATCCTGTTTTATCCCCATGATGTTTCACTCCTTCATGGAGCTCCCCCCTGAAAAAAAACCTGGGGCATGCACATGGACCTGTATAGAACATATACCAAATAATGTCCTTTGATATTATAGCAACTGCCAATGCAAAATTTATTTCTCAAAAAGAAAGCCTCTGCAAATAGCAGTAACCTTGGCYTTCTAGCATTAATTATTTTTCAAGTTAACCCATGTAAATCATGTGAAAAGTTAACACTTACTGCGTAATATAAAACCCCATCAACATTTCTCACATTATTATGATAGTCATGCTTATGCCACAGTAATACATTTCCCATTACAGCTCCTTCTTAATTCATAAAATATAATAACCACTAAAAAAATGCATGGGGTTTTTTTTTGYTGTTTTGGTTGATATACTAAACATGAATACAGCATTTTTTTTTCTTAAAACCATAAAATTTAGTTCATCAGACATCTGCATCATTTGACTTCATTTGACCTCTGTGCTTGCAAAATGCATATATATATATATATATCTCACTTTGAATTTAGTCAATATACAGTACGTTGCCGATGGTAGTCATGTATCTACTTCATTCTATCCTCAAAGCCCCACTGTTTCTCTGCATGTATATCACTTTGGCCGGTTTCACCGATTCCTCCTTCCACAGCGCAATGCAGAAGTTTAGCAGCCTGAGGATTTAATTGCAACAATCTTCAGAGCTCTCTCCATGCCTACAGGAGGAGATTCTAAAGGTTAAAGTTAGCCTCAGCCTCACAAAACATCCKCCAAAGCTCCCCGTACAGTCAGTCGAGAGGGGCTCCCCCAGAGAGGGCTCTGGGGCAGGAACCRCAGCAGCCCCCGTCTGCTTGCGAGGAGGACCCCTCTCTGTTGGCCAGGGAGCAAGCCAAAGGGTATGAACTCCATTACGCTACCGTTAGCTTTCGTGAACCTGCGCACGCAGCTACATGAGAGTTCTCTACACAACGTGCTACAATAGGCTTTTTGAAACACTTGGCGTTTTAATCACTTATCTATTCTGCATCTGTGAAGCTTTTGGTGGCGTAGCTGTCCAGCCTTTGCTGGCAGTGAGCACGCATTGTCTGTAGCACAGCAAATAGCAGCTGTATGTCCAAGAATTTGTTTATATTTTGTCCATCTTGTTGTGTTCCATCTTGGCAAGAAAATGCCGTATTTTSTCCTTTGCGGTTTTCCCAGAACACTTATGAACAGGCCCATATGGCCAGCTGGTAGGACTGGGGTCACTTAAGAACAAAAACATTAAGCGACTTAGAAGCCTAGACCATTGGTTTCAGGACAACGTAGGCTTCTGCAGGGCTGTGTACTTTTCAATAGTGTGACGCAGAAATTCCTGAGTTGGCATCAATAGCTCCAAATAGCTCTGTACCACAAGCTAAAATGGTCACGTTTCTGTCAGGACTTGTGCATGGAGATGCGCGACGGAAAGGCACTCTGTTGTGCACTACAGACATACCACAAAACAAGTGCTTTTAGTAATTTTAAAAGAACAGACTTCACATGGGCTGTCTCTTAATATGGTTACTTGGGTTGTCTCTTAATATGGTTACTTGGGTTGGAAGTGATGTGCTGATTTCTTCTTTTCTTTCTTTGAATACTGAAATACGGACACGGCTAGTGCAGACTGAATTATTCTTGTGTAATAGAGGCCTTACAAATGTATTACTCAAGCAGGATAAGCTATAGCATTATGAATCCACAGTAGGGTATCATGTTAATGACTGGTTTCCTCAGCTTCGTCCAGAACACTACCATTTAACTGTACTGCTGTGGTTAAAGCAGTAAATGAGGGAGAAATTGAATCATTTGATAGACATACGCTGTAGTTAATGTTTGCATAATTTTATTTAATAACGTTACATTTTTTTATTAAAACATCTATAAAATGTGAAAAAAGAATGCACCAGTCACTATTACTGCTTTGGCATTTTAAGACGCATTTTAAATTCTCCTTTATCTCCTTACTCCTGTCTGGTAAAGGACCAGATACATCAGATTAAAATGGTTTCCTTGGATAACACAGTATGTTGAAGCATTTTTTATTTTTCTTTTCAAAGTCATACTCAGGTGATCCTCACTCAGTGGAATGTATCTACTTATATCTTCACCTTAGAGTAACTGATACGTATTTCTACCAGACATCTACTGGTTTGTCCTTTACTGTTAGGCTTTTATTTCATTCATAACTTGCCTATCATTTTAGACATCCACAAGCTTCGACTGTTTTTGCTCAGGGATACCACGCTGAAGAGATTTTCAGGAGCTCTCCAGGAAAGTAGATTCTGCTAAACTTAATGGCTAGAGCCACCAACTACAATGAACTCCTGATGACAGTTTCATTGCTATAAGATCAATAGCCTACATACACTATTCAGAACAACATGAAGCATCAAGCAGCTTTTACAGAATGTGTGAATTTAGCAATATAAATAATCTAGAGCAATGGTACCACACTAAGTCTCACTCCTGTGCGAGAGTGGGAGTATAATGCTAGAGCCTTATTCTGTACTTCTAACTCAAGAGAAAATTGATAATGTTAACTCCATACCTGCTGACTGCTAAAATTTCAACAAAATCTTCTTTAAAGTCTTGAGGGAAGTGGAGGATTGACGCCACAGTCTCACAAATTCAATCTTGTTCATTTCTTGACCTGGTGCCTGTGATATGCCTAAAACCTGCAACAAGAGAGAAGGAATAGCATCACAAACTTCCTGAGCGTAGAGGTTAAGAATCCTAACACAGTCAGTGTGTTAAAAGCTTACTCGGGTAACGATGCTACCTGAAGACCTTCTGTCAATTAGAAGATGAGCTTAACCGGAGGTCGAATYAGGGTTTATTTGTGTTGAAATCATGCAGTCATAGAATAAAAAAAGGATAGCAGAAATAAGATTTAGATGCTGTTGTCAAACTATGCAGACATAAGGGAGAATACACCTGGAAGACAAAAGAAGACGAAGAGAGAAACTTGGATGTTTGGTATGACTAAGGTGGTGTATTTTAATGCATTATCTACTGCAGTGTGCAAGCTAAAACAAAATCTTTAAAAGTCGGTCAGTGGAAGAAAACGCCACAATGGAATTCAAAGAGGACTGGAATAATTTTCTTTCAAATCAATACATTTTCCAAGTGATAATTATTTTTCAGAGATACGAAATAGGGAAATCAGAAGTACCACAAATCATACTGATATTTCCCTTTACAAAATGGAAAAAAAAGGAGTATTGAGAAAAAAGAAAGAAAATGTCAATAGCCTTCAAAGACTGGAAAAAGAGAAAGTAAGTTTGTGAGGACACGAATGTGTGAAATGCTAATTTCAAAAATCAAAGACGGAATGATATTTGTGGAAGAAGTCTTCATAAACTTCTGTCATAACATGCAGCGTTCTTGTAATTGACAGAACATCGGGGAGAGAAGGCGGCATTTGACAATAGGATGCATGTGATGCAAAAGGCTTGCAAAAATGATGGGAAATGAAACATTAAATTATCTTTTACATATTCCGAGACATTTGAGAGCATTTTCTCTACTAGCATTTTCATTTTGGGAAGCACAGAATAATGAGATCAGATTGGGTTATTTTATTCTACACATATAAATGTCTATGCTGTCTCCCCAAAAAAAGACAAATTGACAAAAAGCATTAAAAATGAATGAACGATGTTACAGCTTTGTGGTAGGAAATCATATTTTGAGTTCAGAATCAAACAGCATTCTTTCAAATCAGAACTGATCAACAAAACTAACATGGCCAGGATTAATTGGCTGTAGTGGGAGTCTAATGACTGCAGGAAGGAAAATATTGATGGGGCTGATACCAGAGGAAAGAAAAAAACACCTTGAGATTCTGCAATGTCAGTGAAAAATAGAAAGATTCATCTTAAAAGCAAGGAACAATTGGAACAAAAACCCCAGAAGGGCCTCGGTTTTTTAGAGTAAGATACCAGCAGCAAAAAACCTAACTGGAGGATGCGAGTGAGCAGGTGAGTGGCACAGTTTCACAAAGCCCTCTTTTGCCACAAAACCCAATAAACCCACAGAATTTGGCTTGACTCCATACCGGTACATCTATCTTCTATCGGAATGCACTCCCTAGAACTGCGGTAGCTTTTGCTGGTGTTCAGAGGTGCCAGCTGAACACAGCCTGGCACCCACCCTCCAGGCTGTTTCTGTATCGTTTTAACGACCTGAATTGGGAAACGGGAGTAGTTAGAAGAACCCGAGGTATACATCTATGGACATTGCAAGTATTAAATCTGTGGTTTCAAATTCTCTGAAGTATTCCTCATAAGGAGAAGTTTGTAAACAATTTATATGCTGCTTTATGTTCACATAAAATAGAACAATTTCAGATGATGTCAATATGTTGACATTGTTCTCTGACTTTAATTAATTGATGAATAGGAAGAAAAAGTCTGAAACTAACCAATTCTTAGTTGTAAATCATGCACCCTGTTTTATAAGAACTTAATTAGAAAGGTTTTTCCCTTTCAGCAGTAGAGCACTCATAATTCCATTAGAAAATCTGAAATAAATAAGCTTAGAATGGGGCAGCTGTTCACAAATTAGCACTATCACAAACCTCAACTTTTAAAAATCCTTTTATTATGCAGACTCAAGATTTATTTTAACCCACAGTACACCACTATACTTGAAATTTAACTCATTCTTAGCTACGTGCTGCTTCGGTATGAGTGAACCTACACATAAACACGTTGTTCTTTTCAGCGTATGCAGAGAAGCTGGAGAAAGCTATACTATTTCTTTTGGTACTGAGGTAGGAAAAAGTTAATGGTTGATAGCAGCCTAGTACGTTCTGTCACGCGTGAAGTTTTGACAGCAGAACTGAAGGAGGCAATTAAGCCACTTCCAGGTTTGAACGCTACTTGGAGGCTGACTACAACACAGCAGATGCTCTCCCAAGGTGTGGGTGGCATCTTCCCACCACGAGAAAGATTTCAATGAACTGCATGGTTTCAGATGGATCCATACAATGCCTTGCAAAATTAAACCAAATTAATGCTTTTTTTAACATGGGAAATTCTGCAAGCAATATGAATGACATTTGGGTAATGCCTCAGGAAAACATTTGGAAAGAGTACTTACAAAGGGAAATCTAGTTTCTCCTTTTATAGTACACTTCTTTACAAGTAATATTTCTATTACTGTTGTAGGTACCAAGGCCAAAGCCCACTGCATTTAAATGGAGTAAATGCAAATGTGTTGTGAGACACCGAGTGTACACCACAATGGGTAATGACTGTTCATTTATTTGTAAGAAAGAACATTTGCGGTTTATTTTTGAGCCAAAAAGATTGTTGGCCGCTATTATACACACGAAAATGTGATACCTCATTTGAAATGTGGCAGCAGTTACTGACAGAAGCAAAACTAACCCCCAGAAAACACTGTATATAGAATATCTGTTTTCCAAATATGAATGAGGTCACCCTTGGATGTGATCTATGTGTTATTAAAATGAAAGATTTCCCTAGGCAGAAAGCCATTAAGCCTGAATTAATGCCATAAATATCTAACAGCTACTTCAGGTGAATAATTCTGATTAAAACATTGCTGCAGTTTTCTCAAATCACACTTCATGAATATTAGTCTGGAAATTAAGAATACAATGTTTAGCACATACTAACACGCTTATACACGATACAGTGGAGAATTTGCCGCGAGTTTCGCGAGGTATTTGGTGGTGCGCCTTTGGCAGGGAGAGGAGGTGCCACTGGTGCCTCTGGCATAGTCCCCGCTCAGTGGCTGCAGTGCCCACCCAGAGAACTTCGACCCGCAATTTCCCGTGAGAGCTCGGGAGACTGCTGGCTAACGAGGCAGGAAGGAAATTTCTCTCAGTKCGTCCTGTTAAAGCCGTATCACTTCGTACAGAATCATGAAGTATTAATTGGGCCAGAAAGAAGGTAGGGTGATGCTATGGATAGTCGGGTCCTAAGCCTGCCTCCAATCAGTGTTTAATTTTCTCCCGTTAAATAGCCTTTAGAGCAGGGACTTGGACCCAGGCGTGCTCACTTGAAGTGGTATGAAATTACCGTCCATTGCTGGCACGCCCAGGGATACGGGGGGCTGCGGCATGGAGACTGCCACCCTTACCCTGACCAAATTCGTAATGCAGCCCAAGACTGACTGCATGCAGCAGCAGCATGTAAAAGCAGGGTTTCTAGACCTCTGTGTCCCTCTGCCTGCAGCAGATAGCTGACTTGCCTCCTCCTGAGGCTGGGAATATACCATTCCTACAAGGCGGAGCTGTACAAGCAGGGATATTTGAAAAAGCTCCGCTCTGAAGTGCCCTGTAGACCTTGCTCGCCGGCAGTCTGTCTGCATGCAGCTCACACCTGGGAGACCAAACATATAAATTCAGGCCTCCTCAAGCAGAGCTGATAATTGTTTACAGGTCTTCCGCACCCTTGATGAATGATTTATGCACTGCCCTGCTGGGTTGAAAGAAGGCAGCAGGCAACCATGCCCTCCGAGTTTCGTGTGAAGTCCAATTGAAGAGAGATGCTCAGAAAAAGTCTACTAGACCAGACAAAATGATACCTCCCAGGCAGCGTCAGCCCAAAACACCACCCAATTATAATGTGCTATTTATCGGCCTATGATACCTCTTTTTTGTAAGCAGCAAGTGCACTTAGAGTATCATTTGGTTCACAGTTAAAGGAAGGGTGATCTTGGTTTTAAAAAGAACGCTCATTTTACTTCTGAGTTACAGACATGCAATTACACGTGTGAAACAAAAATGAGAAAAATAATACAGATGACGACATTTAGCCACTGCCATCTCAAAGGAAGACAAACTTCCTCATTCACTGTCGAGGGAGTAACTTAGATGTGCCTGAGTTTGCCAACCTCCCTTTTCCCTGTGCGAATTATTTCTCTTGTGGCTTATGAGTTGTTTCAAGCAGGACCTGCACGTAGCTAGATCAAACTCCTGTTATCATTTCATGTTTTCTATTCAAGACTGCCATTTCTAACGGTTTTACTTTATTTTCAAGAACTCTGAGTTTGTAAAACATTATTTTTCCTCTGAGCTGAGACGAAAAAGACAGCAATCTCTCTGATCAACGCCTCTGAGGTTTCCAAGAGAACATGWGCTGAAATTCCAAAGGCAGTTTTATGGTGTGAATTCAAGACACTTACTTCTAATAAGAAAGCTATATGACTTCCAATATTCATAAAGCATTGTTTCTATATAAGATTCTGAAGTACAATTTGCCCTTCATGCAGATGGAGATTGGAAGCACAGATTAAGGGAAAAAAACCCAAAACAATTGATAGGATAATGCTAGTAGCAGAAGTTTTATTTTTAAAAAAGGAGATCATTTGAAGGGGAAAGATAAATCATATTGACAAAGAAAATTGAATTTTACTAAAATGATGTCTTCATTTATCATATAAGTTTTACTATGAACAAGCTAGAGAAATGATTAGAGTAGACGTGATCAAAATTGTTACTGAGGTTTGGCAAGGTGGCAGATCGTTATCTGACACCTAAAACATTATCAAGAATCCAAAGCAAGTATTACAAATATCGAAATTTGATGCATTTCTAGACAGAGGACCAGATCCTGTCCTGCATAAGGGAAAAACTATTAAACTAGCTCAGCTCCGTGACCTAAGGGGCTAGGATTGCAACTGTAGTCCCGCAACAGGAGCAGTTATGTATACCGATTTTTGAGGATCTTTACCATGAGTTTAGGATTTGGAGGAAGGCTCCTTAAGGCTTCATCTGTATTAGTACATTAAACTCGCCCGGGACCATTCTCTGGCACTTAGACCAACTGGCATGGGATGGCCTCTTCCTCCACAGGTGAATATGCAATCCAATTCTAGCATCTGTGTGCAGATACAGAAATGTCCTTCAGAATTTGATTTACTATCTACCTGGGACAAAGGATGCTGCTCAGTTAAGCACTCAGTTAAGGACTCTGTTGTGTTAACACAATCACCACGATGGTGATACAGAAGTGAAAACATTCTGTATCACATAACCAGTTCACTCAATCTTCTAGGCAGTGATTTTTATTCTAAAGTAAATCAAAAGAGTGACTAGCCCACCTTCTCTCTGCTCTGAGAAGGCAGACATATCACCTGGGAAAAAAAAAACATACTTTAACCTTCCCCTTCCATCCCAAATGAGTTTTCTTAGCTTAATTGCCTTCATGTGTTTTTATGCCCCTCCTGTTTTTTACCAACCAGTCAAAATGAAACCACTTCTGGCCTAAAATTAATGGTAAGTCACAGGTAATGAAAAATCTGTACTTCAGACACTCCCACAATGAATGAAACAGCTTCACTGAGAAGGATATAAAAGTAATAAACTTGTAATAAATGTCAGAAAGATGTGAGCCCTTTATTGGAAAAAAACTCATGTACTGCTTTTAACAACTGAAGCTGTCAGTTATATAAATGATAATGTGCATTGAGGGAAAGTAAGCTATAAATCCTTTATTTCGGAAATGAAATTTTATCAAACACGAAGAAATAGGTTGATGACAAAATTAATTCTCTGGTAATGCCAAATATAGATGCATCTGGATAAAAGCGGTTTGAGTTCAGAGCAAAAAGGATTTTCCCAAATATTTCTTGCATCACGAGTGCTTTGCATCCAAAACTGCCTGTGTCCTTTTGATCATCATCACCCTCAAACTGAAAACAATTCTGGAATATTATTTTTACCATCACTAACTGGAACTGAGCAGAGATTTGAGTGCCAGTTCCAGTATGCACATAGTCAAACAGCAGGCTATTGCATTCAGAGGAACCATGAGAAGAAACGCCCTTTACCATCTCCAACACAGGTTGGTTCCCTGAGTAAATACAGACCTTAGGGTGTTCATCACCGACTTCTCACTGGACCTGAAACAGAGTTCAGCGAGATTCGAGATTCTTTCTGGGTCCATAGCTGTAGAAAGAGACTCAAATTCAGTGTAAAGGTTTAGACTCAGTTCTATGTGTTTTCCAGCTTTACTGATCTTACTCATCTTTTTAAATTTGAAGCAGACTGATGCATCTAGATAAGAAGCAAAACATGGAGCAGTATTAATACTAATGCCCTCACCTCACTTCCATTACCAGAGAAATATATTCTATTCTTTAATCAAGAAAACAGAAGCAGAAGTAAATGATTCTAGAAAGACAGGACTAGCAAGAAGCAGCCCAAGGTTTACCCTTTATAAATAAGGGAGGCGAGACACAGGCAGTTACCAAGATGTGCAAGAAAAAAGGAAATTAAATCACAAAGCCTGGATAACATTTGTCTAAGAGTCTTGAAGAAACTAAAGTCTGAAGTAACTGAACTACTGCCAAATGTATGTAATTTATCATTACACACACCTACTACATCAGGTGAGTGGACTAAGTGTCATACCCTGCTTTAAAAAAGCTACAAGATTTGTGTTCAAGACATAAAGGGAGTAYGGGGCATAAAGTATTTAAATGCAAGGGTATTTCAACCTTCTCATGCAGGGCAGGAAAATTTATCTCAAAGGTTATCCAATTTCTTTTCAAATGGTAAAACCAGGCTGCGTAGTCGTACAGGAAGTCTCCATCAGAGGAGGTATGGGATTAACCGATGCATTAGCTGTGATTGCTTTAATGTTATAAATGAGACTTCATGGGGTTGATGAATAGTTACATTTGGTTTACCTGTGGTTCTGCATTAGAAAAGGTAATATAGCAAAAGCAATAAAATTGAGTAAGTAGAACAGTATAGGCTGCTATTACCTAAAAAGTAATAAATGAATTACGCTGAAAGGCAGTATACATGCAATAACTGTCAGTCTGTTATCTATCAGCCCATTTTATTTCTATTAGGTGGTAGGAAAGAGTTCTATATTTTGTGTAATTATTGATGTAAAATTCAGATGAAAATGAATTGGCTTCTTCCTTCAGCTTTGTTTTCCTTTCTGCATAAGATCATACACAAGTCAAAGGATCTGTTCTAGGAAATAAATATACATAAATTTTTTCTCCAACCTCACTTGCCAGCAAAAAAAAGAAGGTTACCTTCTGGCATGACAGATTGGTTAGAAGGTCATGGTAGATGTTCCAGTAGAGCTAGGAATACATTTTTTGGCACAATGATAATTACATTTTAAATAATACAACACAGTATTTTAAAGTACTTGCCAAGAAAAAGCACTGGTTTTATTTAAGTGCTATTCAATTCCAGCCTGTAAAAGCTTAGCAGACATGAACTTATGCAGGTCACACAATCAACCTACTGATAACCAGTCTGACTGTGATACCACTTATGTATCTGGAAAGCAAAGGGATGTTCTATATTCCTATTTTCTCTGGGAGGGAAAAAGAAAAGTTCTAGTAGGAAAAAAAACCCCACAAAAAAGCATAGGGAAAGATGAGGGTGAGTGGAGATGGGGAGTGGCTTTTGTGTAGGGGAAACTGAAGTGACCTGGACTTTTCTTCTGCCTGTAAAGGCTAAGGGAGAAGAAAGACTGAAGCCTGTGAAATCACAGACGTCATAAAAAAGTGTATTAAAAATGACTGTCCACCGTTCCTCAGAATACATGAATAGAAGACCACCCAGTAAGAATACCAAGCAGCAAGTATACAGCTAATGTGGTGAAGGTGAGRTACTTTTATACAAAATGTAGAATTAATCTTGGAACTCTATGGCTCAAGCTGTTGTTGGAACCAAAAGTCAAAACAGATTAAAGTAGATGTTACGAGAAATTCATAGAAGATCTACAAATAGATGTTAAATGCGGTGGTTTGAATGCAGCCCCCACACTGGAAACTCCACGCTGCTAATTGCTGGAAACACAGATTGCTGAGAGAATAATTATTTTATATTTTTACTATTTCTTATACTGTTTTCCAAGCATCCACTCTGGGTCACTGCCTTTGATTCAATCAAGTATGTCCATTCTTCTCTTATGAGCCCTTTACCATCATACATTAAGTATTATGGAATTTTTTCCTGAAAAATGGGATTCCGTTCATCATGGTTACCGACGTGTGGCCCACGCACGGTAAGTTATAAAAGAGATGCTTTGCTGCAAACACCACACTGTTACACAAGCCATACATTTAAAGTTTGTATACCTACCCTTGCGTGTTTTATTCATCCTTGTACCTCTGTGGCTTTATTTTGCATTCTTAAATTGTCAGGAATCCATTATTCTAAAAAGGACACTAATACTATGTAATGCCGTATAATGTAAGTTTGGAGAAAGAAGTCTTTCCTTGGCCTTATGTATCATTTGGCCATGATATATTAAAGGATAAGAAAACCAGAAAATAATAGCAGACAAACTAGATAGGTTACTGCCGAACCACTGACATGACTGAAGCAGCGTTGCTTAATACGYACCGCTTGTATTGAAATCATCTGGAATTGTGAATGATCAACATCTTTAACACTGGGACAAAGACAATGCCAAAGACAGAAGTCTTGGTACGCACACAGGAAATAACTGCTATTACAGAGGAATCTAGTTCTGAACGACGAGGGAAAAATGAAGTATAAAAAATTTTGACACGGAAAATATCTTTTATACGCTAGTTTGAAGATCTGTGCAGTTGCACTGTCAGGAGCTTGTTGAAAGTAAGTATCTTAACATTTGGAGGTTTGTTATTTTCATGAATAAAGATAGCAGTTGTCTATTATATGAATTAAAAAGAAAACTATACTGAGAAGTGAACATTTCTGCTCTATGACGGTGCATGGTTACTAGTCAGGTGGCAAAAAAAAGTCCTTCCATGAGACAAAACTGCTCTGAAGTATTTTTAAACRGCTCTGTCAAACAGGTGGCATTGCTCAGAATCTAACACAACATTAGGACTGAATGAATAACGCAGTCACTGCATTTTGTTTGCTGTTCCTTTTGTATTTATTACCTCTGAGGGATTGTTTTAAGGGTGCCAAACGCTGTGGATTGTTATTTTCTTCTACTATGATAGTTCACTTTTTCCTACTTGGAACAAACATGCTACTGTTAGTATTAAAAATGCACAGAGAAAGAATACTTTGTACCTATACAGTCTGCATCTTAACATACTTTACAGGAAGCAATTAATGCTTACAACGCCCGTGCGAGGTCAGAGGTAGAACAGCTGCAATGCAGAGACATTGACTTGCTCATCCTCAGCGAAGCCCGGAACTGTGGCTTTCCAGTCTTGCACTCCAGCACTAGGCTAAGTTCTCTGCTTTGCTTATATGAGTTTACCTTAGGAATCATTTAATACTTTGAAGGCTATCTATCATATACATTGAACAGACTTCATACCCCTATAGAGAGGTTAAAAAATTCTGAGCAATCTTTCGGTATGTTTTGAGAAGAGAAACAAAGGCCATCAAATCATTTATTTAAATGTTATTTTGGAACACACTGAAAAATGCTTTTATTAATTATTTTGTAAGGGGAACAAGAAATATAAAGTGCCAAGAGGTTTCTCATCCTTATAGCAAAGCAGCTAGTCTATGCAGTTAGTTTTCAGTGTCAAAAAAGGTATTATTCAAATGTTGTAAGTCAGGACTTTCTCACTTTGCTTCAGCGCTGCCAAGTCTGGTCACACACAGACAGGAAGAGGGGAAAGGAGCGCACCGACATCGACCCGCTGTACCAAAACACAAAACCTCCTGGACCTTTAATCCACTACCCATTGAGAAAAAAGTTAAGGTCTATGCACGCCTTGCCTGGCTGTTCACGTAAACAGGATGGATAGCTTTTTGGTTTTGCTTTCCTTTTCTAATGAGTGAGGTTTTCCTCACAAAAGTAACAAAATTTCAGCCAACGCTGAAAATGTGCTGCCACTTTTGATACAAGAGCTAGGGCCTCTAAGATCTGTGGGTCATGATCGGAAAAAACATCCTAACTGTCTGTGCATGCATGCGCTCCTCTGCTAGGATGTAAAGGCTCTTTGGGTGCGGTGGCAGCAGCTTCCTCTGAATTTTACCTGAAAACAGTGAAATGCATCTGCTTCGGGACATGTGTTTCAACAATGATTAATCGATTTTTTTTTTTTTTTAATGGAGAAATGCAACATTTTGACATTTGACACGTAACCATAACTTACTATAGGTTCTCCTGCAACCACAGGCTGGGACTAGAGGGTAAGAATGGCTCGACGCCTGGGCACTCCCGGAGTAACGGCAGCATGTGTGCTTCCCCCTGGTACTGGGAAACTGGAGAAAGCATTAACAAGGGTCACTTTTAATAACCTGTCGAAAGGGTGACTCGGCTACCCTAGCTTAAGGCTTCGGCTGGCAGGAAGGCGCAGGCAGCCACCCCTCACGGCACCGGCGACTCGTAACCCACCAAGAGCTCGCTGGAGCTAAGGGACAGGGCCGGGTCTTGGTGCAAATCAGCCTGGCTTCATCGCCTTCTGCCATCTGTTATCTGGTGGCTGACCTGGAGTATAAACGCTGTTAATGACTTTAACTTAATAGAGGGTCTGTGTCTGTTACTGTGGGTTCTCCCCCGTTTCCTCCACGCTTCCATCTGTTGGCGACTAACGCGCACCAGCTAACGGGGAACGCACCGGCGAGGCGACGGCCTCCGCGGGAGGACGGGCTGGGATGGGCCCGGCGCGGAGACCGGAGATCGCCGCCCTCCTCCCCTCCCGCCGCCGCCGCCCGGGTACGGCAGCTGCTTAGAGACCGGGCACGCTGCCCCCCGCGCCGCCGGGGAGGGAGGACGTTCCTTTTCTCCAGGATCCCACCCGAAGTAGGGGTGCCCTGGGGCGGAGGGGCGCCCGCGGCCGGATCGCCTCACGGCGGGGACCTGGCGGCGGCACCGCCCGCTCCCCTCAGCGCCCCTTCCCGCCTCCGCCTCCCCCGCCCCCCTCCCGGCAGCCGCTATTTGTAAGGCGAGGAGCCGCCTCCCCGCACCTGCTCGCTCGCCCGCCCGGCCGAGGCAGGCTCCGCGCCCGCTGCGGGGACACCCACCTCGCCGCGTCCCCGCTCCGCCGGGCCGGGCCCCAAGTATCGCGGGAGCCGGGCGCTGCCCGCGCCGCCGCAGCCATTGGGCGGCGCGCCGGAGGAGAGGCGGCGGCTGACGCGCGGCCACCGACCCGGCGAGGCAGCGGCGCGGAGCCGAGCCCAGCGCAGCCCCAGCCGCGCCCTGGGGCCGCTGTCCCGCCGCGCCCCGGCGGCCATGAGGAGAAGGAGGGCGGCGGTGCCGCGCTCTGCCCCGGGCGGGCGACGGCGCTGCTGAACGCGGGGCCGGGGGCGCCGCTGTGGGGCTCGGCGTCCCGCCGCAGGTAAGCGGGGGGCGGCCGGCGGGTCCCCGGGCAGGGCGGGACGGGTCCCGGCGCCGCGGTGCCTGCCAGGAGCGGGGGTCGCCCCCCTCGCCTCATCCCCGGCTCGTTTGTCAACTTTCAGCGCGGCGGGTCCGCGGGTGAGCCGCCCTGCGGTGGGCTGCCGCGGCCGGTGGGCTGCCGCGGCCGGTGGGCTGCCGCGGCCGGTGGGCTGCCGCGGCCGGTGGGCTGCCGCGGCCGGTGGGCTGCCGCTGGTGCCGGCGGAGCGGTGCGCTGGGCGAGGCGCTTCGCGGATAAAGCTGTCCGTATCCCAGTCCAGCTGCCTTTCCTACCGGTTCCAGATACGTTTTTACGTGGTGGCGAGCTAAGCCTGACCTGAAGCAGCGGCTCTAGGCAGCGATGCATGACAAACTGTGATTCAATCCGAGTCCTGGCATGCAGTTTTCTCCCTATGAACTACTACTGTCTCCGCTTTTTGAGGTTACGAGAGAAGATCGAGATGTCACGGGGAGACTACAGATAGCGTACGTTTGCGGGAGAGACGGAGTAACGTTTTGGGCTGTAAATGTCAGCCGTGGGTTTCAAAGCTCTCTGGAAGTCCGCCAGCCTGGCTTGTTCCCCTGTTCCCCCACGCCGTGTCCCCGCTGGCAGCGGCGCGGGGCGCACCGGGCCGGCGGTGCCAGGCGCCGGTGGGGTTTTGCCAGCCGCTTCTGTTCGTTTCGCGTGAATGCGAACAGTCGAACCCCAGTGTAAATGAGATTGGGCACAGCTGTTTTGAAACTAGGGTTTTTACTTCAGAACGTTGTAATGTTAGGATACCAACTGTTTTCCCACGAATCGGGTAAAAACTTCTTCCGAGTTAACAGAAAATAAAGTTTATTTTACAGTTTTTTGAGAAGAAATTTTATCAATCTGAAATAGTAAAGAAAAAAAAAAGTGCTAGAGCTGCCGTTATTTCTTCTTTGTTGCAAAATGAGAATGGGCTGAATATTTGCTCGGGTGCTCCTGGGTGTCTGGAAATAGTAAGAGAAAAGGTTAATGAGAGATTAAGACACGCTCAGAATTATGCAGAGGAAAGCAAGAGGCAAAGATTAACTGGTCGATGGCTACTGGACCTTGAGGAAGGAAATGAGGCCTTAAAGCTTGTATTGTTTTTCAAGTAGTCTTTTTTTAATTTTCCTCTGTTGTGCCCTTGGTTGATAGCACATCTGATTACCGGTGATCTTGATGTTCTGCCTTCATCAGTAAAACCATGCAAAGGTGCTAACGCTAATGAGGACAGTTAAAAAAATTTGGTATAACTTGAGAAGTGGTACTTTATATTTTGATTTTTTTTTTAGATAGGCTTGTTATTACAAATGCTTTAGGATTTTTTTTTTTTGTTGTTTACAAAAAGTGGTTTTGGATGGCATTAAACTGAGAGTGTGTAATATGGCATAAATTTGGATTCCCCTGGGATTAGTTTTTTGAGGTTTAGAAGTGATTTCTTCACTGAAGCAGTATTCTAAGAAACAAAATGTGCTGTATYGTCCTATCTTTGTGTTCATACACGAGTGATTAGTGTTTGCAAGTTCCTGAAGAATGAGTGCGCGCTATCAGGAGATGCTGATGCTGGTAAAATAGGGTGGAAAGCYAGGCTCGCAGTCTCCTGTTTGACTGTGGATAAGCTTTAAGAAAATATGAGTGTAAACAACTGTGCCTTTCGGGCACAAATGAACGCTGAAGGGGAGGATGTAAGCCTACATGGTTCTGGGATTTATGTCTGTTAATACCTGCCTGCCCCGGAGAAAGCTAGGATTCTTACTGAACGTTCGTGAAGAAGAGAGGTGACATATCTGTTCCTGCCATCTGTACCCCCAAGAACCCTATTCCTAGGGGAGAATAAGTTGTAAAAACATTCCTTATCAGCCATAGCAAAAGCTTATGACCAGTTTACATTTGGGAATGTGCAGAATCGGGTTGCATTGCTGTCCTTGTAGCATTAAGTGCAGTTGTTTTGGGTTGAGGCGAAATACAGTAGAGAACTACCTAACCCCACTGTCAGATGACAGAAAAATGAAGGCCAAAGAAGAAAAGCAGAATCACTTGGAAATAAGAAACTGGGAAACCTTGTGATATTTGTCTATGTAAGACACAATTCTAGTGGGTTTTGTGCATTAGCAGATGAATTCAAGAGAATACTTTTCCTGAAGATATGGGAGAACTGAGTTCCATTTGGCTGTACATCGCTTTTATGAACACGGGAAAATACAGTTTTGGGTGGGGTTTTTTTTTTGTGGGTGGTTTTTTTTTTTTTTTTTTTTTTTTTTTTTTTTTTTTTTTTTTTTTTTTTTTTTTTTTTTTTTTTTTTTTTTTTTTTTTTTTTTAAAAATCCAATATAGTGAGATCTGTGTACTTTTAACAAACCTGGTTTCTTCAAAACCTTTGAGATGAGTTAAAAAAAAGATTGGACAGTGCATATTCTACTACTTTTGTGATGATCAGTTTTAAGTTAGAGTAAGTATGATGTGACAACTTATTGGTTGTCAAAAATGGCCTTTTTAGTATTCACAAACTTTCAGCTTTTTTCAAGACTGTTGTTCTGTTCGATTGGAAGAAGTGAGGGAGTTCTGATTTCCCAGCATTATAAATTAGTTCCTTTCGCCTTGGTATGTAGAAGAATCAACAGGTCCCCCTCTTCACAAAATAGGTGAAATGCATGTTTTCTATTGATGCAGCCGCAGGCATTCCTTGGCGGGCATGTCGTCCCAGCTCATGTCAGCAGGAATGCCTTACTGTCGCTATTTGCTTGATTGATCTTCGGGTTTGAGTCGGTGACTACTGATGAGCACCGTGCCCCGACTCTTCTGCACTAGGACTGCACGCTGCTGAGCGCAGGCTTATGCCACGGCCTTGACCTGCGTGCAGACAGGCATACATCCAGAAGGTCACCGCCCTTTTTGGCGATGCAGAGTAGTAAGGAGTTGCTCTTACAAACAGGACTCGTGTAGGAGACTGTCCTACAGAAGGCAGTGGTTATTTCGCTGGTGATGCTCTGGTTCCAGCTGTTTAAAGTTTTGRGTTTGTAGTATTACCTTCACACACAAATATCTTCATCAATTTGATCAGCGGGATTGGTGCAATGTGAGTGTTGAGTTATTTTTCAGTGTTAGTGTAATGTTGATAATGAGTGTGTCGGCACGGCCRGGGTGGCTGGGCAGCTGGTCCTGTGTCTCCGTGGGTTGTGTGGCGTCTGTGCTGGCAAGCCGCACGTCTGTCAAAGGTTCGTGGGGAAATCCTCTGGTACGTGGCTGCAGCTGCTTGGGCTGCGTTCTTCCTCGGATACTTGTCCCGTAGCTTTTCCCCTGGTCGTTGTGTCGCTGCCCGACTTGCTCCTGCATTTTGTTCTTGTTCGAAGAGCTAGAAAAGTGGTCCTGGGTGGTATCTGTCAAGTTGTCAATACCACTCGAGTACTTGTTACTTTTTAATTTCACTGGTATGTGGGAGAGCACCCACCATCTGAAAACAGAACAAATATAGCTAGGTTAGTCTGCTAATTAGCTGTGACGAGGTGGTGCAGCAGCTTGCAAGGGGATACCTGCCTGTCACCCGGTGGGGTGCTCAGCGTAGGTTAGAGAGAGGGGAGACCAGAGACCAGGTCTGACTATCAAGGCAAGGAGAAACGTGTGAGGTTGGTGACCAAAGTCCTCTGATTTCTTTATATCTGTTATTAGATGGGCTGCGCTTTGGGGGAAAAATGTGGAAAAAGGAATGAGAGGAGGACTGCATTTCTTCTGTGAGGTTCCAATACATTATAGCACCTGGGATTGTCTTCTGGTATTTGGATATTGAGTTTATGCCCATATTCTTTTAGGGTCTTTTTTTTTTTTTTTTTTAGTGCTTTGTTTTTAGTGCTTTGTGCCAACACATTGGTAGAAACAGCCTATTTAGTACAAGGTTAGTGTCTGAAGGCATGGACTTCAAAGAAGGGAATAAACCCAGATAAATTCTTGACAAATTTGACATCATTTGCAAGCTAAGTGGCTTACATGTGAGGTGGCTCTGAACACAAAAAGCTTTTCTTGCCTGGATATTGGGGATGTGGTGCGTTGAGATACCGATTCTGGGAGAAACAGGTGCTAGTCATTGCCTGACTCTAGTCTGAACAAAGCAACRCAAAATAAAGGGTAGACTTTTTAATACAAAGAAGTTTGGTTAGATGAATTAATAAGTCTTTTCCACTTTAATTTCTGAGTCACGGAAATGCATTTTAAAATGAAGAATAGGTCTATTTTTAAATGTCAAGCAGCCTATTTCAGGAAAGGAGAGAGGGGGAGAAACTAATTCTTAAAACACAAAACACTGGATAGCTCTAACTAGAGATACCTGATTTTTTTTTTCCCCTTTTTTTCTTCTTACTAAATGTGAAAGAGCTTCCTGTATTGATCTTGGAGATTGACATTTCTAGCATTATAAGTTCTTCAGATAGCTGTACATGAATTAATAAACTGCTTATGGTATTAAATGATGATTCATGGTTTTTGAAGAGTATAGTATATATTAAGGTTTGGTTAGAACAATCTAGTCATAAGATTTTTGTAGGCAAAATGTATTTTTAACATGTTTATTTTAAAATTAAGGTATGCCTTAGAAAGATGGGGTTGCAAACCTTAATAGTTCTTAAAGCAAGCTTGCCTCTTCAGTATTTTAATGATAATTGCTCTCATAGCAACTCAAATTTAATTTCTAATGCAATGTAGCACACTTTACCCAAAGCTCAAGTAGTGGACTTTAGCTTTTTAGATCATATTCCGTGATACCCTGGTGCTAGTATGCATGGATGCAGTTATGTTTTGACAGAGTTTTGTCAGTTCACGCTGGCTAATTGCCATTCGGTGCAGTACTGCCTGCCTTGGACTCTGATTCTGCAGCAGAGATTGACAGAAATAATAATGCCAAATCTTTCTGTGACTCTTTCTGTGACTGGCGCTTAAATATTGTTGTTGTCTGTTTTTACTCCTGCAGCTTCTGTGAATCACAGGAAAGTTATAAGAAACAGTCGCATTCATCCTTTGATTTATTAGAGGGGAAGGCTGGAAACTTTAGATTGCAGATGAGCTGAACTCTGGTCTGCCTTCCTTAGGTGTGAAAAAGACATTTGTGATAGCTCTTACTTCTGCTTGGGAATTTCTTCCAGCAAACTTCTTTCTGATTACTCTTCAGCTGACCTACCCATCTTTTGCAGAAGTCTGATCCAAATGGCTCTGACAGATGTGTACTATAGATCAGTTCTGAAAGATTGAGACACTACTTTACTGGAGGGCTTTATGGATGCTTTTACTACTGAGTTGCATTCATTTTTTAAAAATTAAGTATTCTGCTACTATCATGAGCTCAGTGTTCATTAATATGTACATCACTTGAGTGTCAAATGTTGCATTATAACAAGGATTCGTCAACAGCAGTAACTTAATATGTCTGAATTAATTGGTTCATAAAATGATCTGGTATTCTCATATACAGTACTCTTGTGGTCAATATCATAATAGTACCTGTGGCCATCCTAAGGTTTCTATTTCTTTGCCTTTAGCCTAAATTCTTTCGAGTATGTATGAGAGGAACATTTGAAAGGCTGTGAATGGAGATGCTTGCTAACATATAGAGATGTCAAACAAGATAAATTTCAGTGCTGACTGAGGTGTTAAGTCGCATACGTTAAAAGAATGGTCTACATGACAAATAACAGATTCGCTAGAAAATGCAGCATGCCTCGGTTAAATAATGAAAAGGCAGGAAATTACCACTGGAGTCATAACAGTAATGTAATGCCATCCACTTACTCATCTTTCTAATGCACCTGCCATCTGAAGGCTGTATACAGTAATGGATATGTACCCCAAAAGGTCAACCAAGGGAGTTTTCTGCCCCTCCCCCCCCCCCCCCCCCCAGCATCTCTTTTTCTCCTCAATACTGTTAGTTTAGAGGGATGTAAAGGAAGAGAAGAGGAGGAGGAGTTCTGTTTGTAGTTTGGTGCTGTGCGGAGGTATTGGGGAAATAGTCTCTGTGGAAATGTACAACTGTATGTAGATTTGATTAAATATCGCTGTACTGTAAAACACCTGTACCAGTACCAGTTTATCAGGAATTTTGATTCTGCTTTTTTGCATTTTTGATTCTGCTTTTCAACAGTGAAGCATTGCACATATAACGTGTGCCACTGAACTGCAGTAAGAACAGTGATGTGATTTGGAAACACAGCTCTATCCCTTCTCCTCTGAGAAAGCAAGCCACTGTAGTGGCAGTGCAGGTATCGCTGGGGCGTATTTTGCTGTGTTTGCTGTTCCTCTACTGCTATCATCGTCCTGTCGGTTAAAGCTCTTCTAGCATATAGCAAAAGTTGTTTAAGTGTGTACTGACCAGGAGACAGAAGCAGGCCTTCTCCTGCGAGACAGGCTTCATGGTGCCGGTGGGATTCCTGGGTGTTTCGTTATCCCCCTAGGTACTGCCCAGCGCATCCCCTCCGCTGCCTGCCAGTCCCACGTAGCTGTCGGGCGCCTGCGGGCTCAGCTCCGGGCGAGGCTGAAGGAGCCGGGAACCACTCAGCAGCAGAAAAAACTAATCCCTTCCCCTCCCCGAGAGCAAGCCCAAAACCTCCCTGCAGTCTGGCAAGCCAGGCTGGTGTCACGAGTTACACGTGCTGCATCTGGTGACTGATCGGAAGCCGGGGAGCGGCTGGGCAGCTCTGGGGGSTTTCGGTAGAGCCTGGTACCCAGGGGAGCGGCCCCCCCCAGTTGCTAGGCAACCGCTGCTTGATGCTGCACCACAGCACRCTGTAGATGCATGCAGATGTGGCCACATCTGGCAAAGGAAGGAGGTGTAGCGTTCCTCCTCAAGTCCTGTGCATGTTCCTATAGTACATGGTAGATTAAGCTGCATTTTTATCAGGTCCTAGCTCCTGTAGGCACTTCATTAAGCTTTTACAGCTAACATTAAGATCAATGTTGACTTGAAAAATGATGTTCAGCTCTGTTTTATTTTCATTCCATGAGAAATTGACTGTTTTGTTTTGAAACAATACTTTCATAATAATAATAATTTGCAGTTTGTATCCTTTCTTATCTAAGCATCTAGGCGTCATTAGTCAGTTTTGGTGTTCCTGGGACTATAGATGGCTAACAGAGGTTGCTTTGCACAGGTTGCAGTCTCACAGGTTTGGGAGATCAGACTGAGGTCAGAGTAGTTTTGATATTAATTTGGAAGATATAATCACAGTTCTAGGATGTAGATGGACTCTAGGACTCTAACTGTGCTTCTACATTAAATCAGTAAAAGTGCTGAGTGATGAATCAGGCAATTCTGATTTTCTTTGGAGGAACTTTTGTAAACAGTTTATTTCTGTCTTGCTCAAGGATTAGGACACTTAATTCATGTTGAGTCTTAAGAGTGGCAACAGATTAAGGGGCCATTCAAGGATGTGCTCATACTGATTTACAGAAACTGGCCATTTGAAAATGTGTGGAGATAAAGTTCTATTAAGTTTCTTCTGAATATAGTTCTTGTGGGTAGTGCGTGAACTGCTGCTGTGTTGGACTTCCTCTTACCCCCACCCCCGTGTTGCTGCAATTTATGTCTCTTAAGTCCACCACAGAGCCTGAAATTGCCACAAGTTTAACTAATAAAGTGTGAAGACAAAAAGCAGTTGGAGGAAACCATTRGTCTGTGAAACAGGTGGAAGCTCCTTAGAGGACCCGGATGAAGATGATCAACAGGCATGTTACAAAAAGCCATCTTCACTGCTTCAAAAAGGTGTTACTCTGGCTAGAGGCTTTCAGTTAACAACTTAGATGAAACTTTTATTTGCAGCATATTTGCAGTTTTAATACTTTTAGTCCATTAAGTCAAGACATGAAGATTATGCTTATCACTTAACAGACCACTCTGTCACTTAGGCAGCTTTCATCTTTCTCTCTCTAGTGTAAGTGTTGACGAGCRTGCCCAGGGACAGACTGGAGCCGACTCTTGTGGGGTGGAAGCTGATTCTGCTAGAGCAGTGTTGGAGGGAAGGGATGGCTTTGAGGGATCCAGGCAAGTGAGACCTAGGGGCTGGTCCCTTTCCAGCACTGGTAGGAAAATACTGGCTYGAGAATTGGGGCTTTTGTTGAATCAATGCACTAACATGGGCTACATGTCAACCTTTGAAGGGTGTGACTCCAGGAACATCACCAGGGGAGCAAAACTGGTGGATGCTTTTCAAAGTCTTGGCCTCAGTCTGTGCTCCCGTTGTTTCTACAGAGGGGATAATATTTTTTTTTTCTCTCACAGAGATATTGTGAAAGTAAATTAAAAACTTCTGAGGCAACTGGATAGAGTAGTGATGAATGCCATGGCTTTGAGCCCCTGAGAAAATTAAATATTGTTCATTCTGTGCATGGCTTGGCTGGTATGAAATAAGTAGGGCATGGGGCCATGTGCCGAGTTACAAGAGAAATACTGAACAATTGCTTCGTTTTACCAAATCTGATCTGCTGTGTGCACTCAGTGAAAGTGGGCTCTGCAGAGGGGATTTTTTTTTAGTACATGAGAAAGGCAAGTCAAGGTTTTGCAGCTATCTTTAATTCTGCCAGATTTTCGGAGCTTGGATTTTCAACCTCCATAACATTCTCTTACCACAGCATTTTATTGTGGCAGTTTTAGGAAAAGCTGGCAGTGCAGATGATTTCTAAATTTGCATACTGTTTTCTATTGTAAAACCCTCTTTTTATTGCTTATAACGCTGCCAAACTGCAGTTTTTTGGGGCAGGAATTTCCCTCGCTTTGTTGCTGCTAGATACTGTTTTTAAATGAGCTTTATTCTTAGAAGTGGTAGCTCAAAACCCCAGCATATTTACCCTCCTCCTCTTCCTGAAAACCTTGTTATTCTGTGTGCGGAGAGGTTCCTTCCACTCCAGGCTGTTGCTGACCAGACTGTGCCTTGGCTGTTCGCATCCCATGTGCCAGCGGTGTCTGCCGGACATCCTTTGGAGGAGTTGCTCCAGGCTGTGGTCAGCCTGGACAGAACTGTGGAAGGAGCCCATTTATTTGAGCGCAGGCAGGAGGAGAGCCAGGCTAGGAGGGAAGAGACTGAGCTGAGCAGAAGAGCCTGGCCCTTGCAGAGAAATAGGGATTTGGAGGCAATCAGCTTCTCGGAAAAGGAGGCTGGAGGTAAGGTTAAGGAGGGGGAAAATGGGTGGAGAAGAGCACTGAGGACCCTGACTGGGCGTCTGAAATAGCTGAATAAGGAAGCATTAAAACTGGGCCTTGGGAAGTGAGAGGAGGAAGAGGAGACACCTGACAAGGAAAGACTGCCTTTCTTTCCATTGCGGCAGTGGTGGGGCGGGAGAGCTGAGGCCGGAGAAGGCTGGGAGGTGGACTTGGGGAAAGGTGGGAAAGAAGCAGCAGCAGAGTGGCGGAGGAGCCCCAGTCGGGAGACTGAAACCAGCATGTGTTGGTGGAAAGGCTGGGTGGTGAGGGTGGCTGAATGCAGAAGGCTTGTGGGGAAATGCGGGTGACGAGGTCATAACGCACACGTGCTTTGGGAACTACCTTACGCTCACCAATCCTGGCTCTTTGTGGGGTTTTTTGTTTGCTTGTTTTGTTTNTTTTTTTTTTTTTTTTTGAGCGCTTGAACTTTCAGTGGTCCTCTGACGTAGCGCTGGTGTTTTCCTTGTGTGTTAGGAATTGAGTAGTACACGCTTTCATACATGAGCCCCGAGCTTGATCCCCCCCCCCCGAGCTTTGGGGCTCCTCCCCCTTTTATTTCCCCTAAAATCTCCTCTTTGGGGTTTTTTGGGTTGTTGTTTTTTTTTTTTAAGCTATTTTCAAACCACGCTTTCATACGTGAGTGGCTTGCGCTCCAAGTGCAGAGTAAGCTGGTCGGTGGTGTCTGTTCTTGGGAGGGAGGCGGAGAAAACRTTTAGCATGATTCTTATTATAGCCACAAGTCTTTGCTTAAGTTTCTTATTTACTGCTAAAAAATCTTGGAAAGGCAGCCAAAGGCATGCTGCTGTTTTATTTTTGTTTGTCTTTTGGGTTAGCAGCCGTTGTATTTAGTTCTTGATGTAAACCTTTGCRTCTGATATTTTTTTAAGACATATTAATTAAATTATCTCTTAAGGAATTGTAATATAAAGCATTTATGGGGACTGAAAAGCATTCAACATCTGCAAGTCTGTTGCGAGGAACATGGAGATTTTGGCAGAAGTGTCCTGAGATCAGTGTGAGGTGGTCTGGATCTTGATGAAATTTTTTTCTTCTGTGTTTTATGTTATCTCAAATTGGAGAAGGAGAACYTTGCTCCTATTTGCCTAGCCCTAGCTTTGCATATACTTTTTTATTTCTGATACTTGCTGAAAAATGCTATCTTGRCTAGTCAAAATGATTGTGAATTTTTTGTGCAAATGTGAGGTTCAGGGAAGGGCAAGAAAGGGAGAGGGGMGATACTTCCATCTTGAAACAGAGCTAGGTGAAAAAAAAAAAAAATCCAAATTATAAACTTTCATTTTATTAAAAAAATCATTCTGTCTGAAACTATATTTTTTTCAAATTCAACTCAAGCACTTGATTGAAGAAAAAAATCAATTAGCCTATCTTGGTGATGTATATGTATCCATTTAGAATTCAATATGCATGGATTTTTGCTTATTTTATTTGTTCAGATAAACCTTAATTGAAATATAAGCTAATCTGAGGATTGTTTGTGGTGAGGTTAGGTGGAGCTCTCGGGCATTTGTGGGAGCAGTTTAAACTGAGCAGYGCCTGACTTGTTACAGATAGTACCCAGTTCTGGTTTCCACCTGGCCTCATGTATGCCCAGAGGAAGGGCTGAGCTGGTCAGCCCTGCCTACAGCAGGGAGGGTGGCTTCCACCAAAAGACCATGCAGAAAACAAGTGGTCCCTCTTCAACCATTTGATCTTAATTCCCCATCCCACATGAACGAAATGTGGTGTTCCCAGCAGGTACCTCCAAGGAGCGAGCCACCTCATCGGTGAGGCACCCGCCGGATTCAGCGGTGGGACCGAGCCTCCGCCGTGTGCCTCTGAAAGCTCCCTCCCGCCCCAAATAGATAGCTCTTGTAGCATGAATTTGAAACCTGCGTTCCAAGAAAAAACGGAGTCCTCCCCAGCTGCCTCATCCTTATTGACAGGTCTGGTTTCCTACAGGCATTTATGTGTCCCTTGGCAGAGTAACTGGTGGGGCTGGACAGGCTGCTAAGTTACAATAGCTGCTGGTGGTTTTTCTCTGGGCAATGAAATACTTAATTTCTTTCTTAAAAAAAAAAAAAAAAAAAAGGTATTTATAGGACACGAAGACTAGAAGGCTTGGTTCTTTGCCACTAGTAATCTTCACATTTGTAGCAAAGCAACCCAGGACTAGAGTGATGGTTAGAGCTTGAGGCCAAAGGCGTTTTGCAGCAGGCTGCGCTGCCTGCCCCACGTCGTGAGATGCTGTGCATACATGGGAGTGAAGTACCCCGAGTTAGCTGGACTTTAAAGGATTAAAGCGGGTTTTATTTTTTTAAGAAAGGGGAGGAATATTGAATCTGAATGTTAACTATTGTACAAAAGAAGTTTGCCATCATTGCTGCTAACTTTATAATAGCCTGTTGCACCGCCTTTATTCAAACACCCGAAAGCTGTGCAGCTAGCTAACGCATCGTAGCAGACTGCAGTGGTTCCTGTACAGGCTATTTGTTTAAAAACGGCACAGCATTGGGAATAGAAGATTTTTCCAGTCGCCCATCGATGACTGCTACGCTTCTGAGGTCTACTCGCTTATATTAAAACAAGAACTGATGAAGAAAAAAATTCTTCTGTATTACTAAGAGCTTGGGGAGGAAGTGCCTTTGTATCTCAGCTGGTGCTGAACAGATAACTATTGTACTCAACGCTACAAAAGCCAATTACAGCCACCATGGTGACAGAGACTGCGTGGGGAGAATTAACACGTCAGCTGTTTTCTCCTCTCTTTTTACTAATAAAGATCTCTGTTAATTTGTTTTTTCTTTGTAATTTTCTTCCTATAATTTAAACTGTTCCTGTTGACTAGCATGAAAATGAATTGTGCTAACCTGAAACAAGGATTCCTGAGCCCTTGAAATTTTAAATCAACTGGCTGTGAAGCACTTAAGCAAGAAAAAGAGCTATTGGTTGTGTTTATATTTAAGACAGATGGAAAACTTTATTAATGATTACATAGTAAAAGAGCGCTTCAAGAATAATTGGAAAAACTGTATTTAAATCATTCCATCTCATTGGCTCAAATGAACTGTAATTAAAATGTAATGTAAATTTCTTGTATTTGGGAACTATTTAAAATGAAAATGACCTGTTACGGAAGCTCCCTCAGCACTGTTTTCACCTGGTATGGTGGTGTTTAAACAGGGAGGTAAACTGGACTAGTTGTCTGATTCTCGTCTCCCTGCGTGGTGTGGGAGTTGATGTGACAGTGCGGTCCTTGGGGAGATTGGGAGGGACAGAAATCCATTTTACCAGAAAGTAATGTGGCAGGGTGAGGTAGTGTGGCAAGAGTGCAACGATGTGGAAAGAAAGCCGGGCCAGGAGTGAGTTAAACCGGGAAAGTTACCAGTTGTGATACTGCTGGGTTGAAAAGCTGAAGGATTTTCAGAACTAAGATAGAAAAGTGTTATGTATAAAATTACATTTAATTAAGATAGGTAGGTTAAAATGTGGACAAAACTTAGGAGAGTCTGTTTTTTAATTATAAGAAACTTCTTTATGTATTAGAAAAGACAGTCAAGTGGTAAGGACTTTCTTCTGTTTTCTTTTGTAGGCACTTGGAAAATTATCCAGCGGTTCAGTGCTAAGATAGTGCTTTGGGAGCATGGCCGAAGCAGAACTCCCAGTCTTGACATGGAATGCAGCTTGTAATGGTAAGCGTAAGGTTTTAAATACAYCTAACTTACAAATCTGCGTTGAGAGTAGATATGGAGGCCCTCACACTTAGCTTTTGTTGACCAAACTTACTGTTGCAGGCAAGAGCCTAAATATGTAGGTGGGTGACTGAAGCATTCTTTTGCAAGGCATTTTTGGTGGTAGTAAGGTGGTGTTCAAAATTTTTCTGCAAGATAAAAATTAATTTGCTTTTAGTGTTCAGAGGCCATATTTAAAATAGCATTATAAACATGTTATTTGAGGAAAATGAAAATTTCAGTTCTGTTCTTTGTATTAATATATCTGTCTAATGTTCAATAAAATGATGAATTTCAGAACTGTCTGTTAACACTGCTTTGTTGTCTTTTTGTGTAATCTTTATGAAAATTTGTTACATTGCATGAAAGGGATATATATATATATATATATAATGTGTGTTTCTAAATGAAGGCAAGTTATGTAGGCTGTCCATGACGTATGCAAGTCAAAATGGTTGGTATTCACAGAAGGTTGGTAGAAAACAGAAAGTACCTGCATATATGGAAAGAAACAGATACTTCAAACATCTCCACATTGCACTTTCCTATAAATGTTTCCATTCAAACTGGGTGTACTTGTTAGCTAAATTGGACATTTTTTTCTTTGCTTGCAGTGGGATGCTTGTCTTTGCTTCCATGTTGGATTTTAACTGTGGGAGTCTGATACATCTCAGCGACTGCTGTCTTTCCTCAGCATTTGAGCTAGAAACCAAGTAAAGCAATGAGGAGATTTGTTTACTGCAAGGTGGTTCTAGCCACTTCTCTCATGTGGGTGCTTGTGGACGTCTTTTTACTTCTATACTTTAGTGAATGTAATAAATGTGATGACAAGAAAGAGAGGTCTCTGCTGCCTGCTCTGAGGGGTAAGTGCCAAGTCTAAGCTATCTTTGAAGGTCATAAATTTTTTTGGAAGTATTTGGCCTCGTATGCTTCTCTGTACTTTCTAAATTATTTTTCCAGTTCAAACAGACAAAGTACCAGGACCTGAAGTACTTTGTTTCTGTAGCGGTTTCTGAATTAGTTCCAGTTCTCTTTGTGTTTGACCTTGGCCATAAGGAAGCCTGAATCTTGTATGTTTTCTTCAGCAAAACTAACATAACATGTCTCTGATAGGTGGAAGAGAAAACAGGAGTAAACATGTGAAGAACCTCTTTTATCAGGAGTCATTTGACCTACAAGAGAATTGATGCTCTGTGATTCTTTTTTCATTTGTGAAAGATGCTTACTTGTAAGCTTGCTTTTAAACTCTTAACTCTGGCTGAAACAATCGTTGTAGAAGATAGATTCTCTCTGCCATATGAAAACATTAGGATCAAGTCTCAAATGCAGATGGAGCAGAGATTCTCATCTCACTCCAAATAYTTTTAGCGATGTAATTTACTAAAGGGGAGTTCATGAAAACTGAACCTTGACAGAAACTACAAGTTTTCAAGTTCGTAATCGCTAGTTTCCAGAGCAGTCATCCACAGGACAGATCGTGTGCATCCCAAAGACCCAAGTAGTGATGTAGTACTTGCAATGAACTTGAAAGTAACCTGTAGAAACTGTAATGTTGATTCCCGAATGCAGTTAAGACTATAAATCTATGGGAAATTCCCAAGAAGAAGAGGGAGTAGAAAGTTAGGAAATATAGGAGTTTGTTTTTCCTTGTAAATTAACATCCTATTCTTAAGAAGTTTAGGCTCAGCATATGGAAGAAGCAAGATACTTTGAATCTCTAATAGGATTGAAAMAAGATTAATTAGAACTAGTGCAGCTGCTTGCGTAACATGTTTACTGTTGACAATAGACAAAAATTGTGTCTGAGGCTGTTCCTCTCATAAATACATATGTATGTTAAACCACAGATCCTTAGTTTTGTCCACAGGATAAATCATTGTCATCCTTTGGGGTTATGGTTCAGTTGAGTTGATAACTTTGCAATAATTCAAAATGAAAATAATTCGATACGAATTCAATATGAATTCGAAATGAAAATACCTTTCAGTGATGGGTTTGTCACATGGAGTCCTTACTCAAAGTGCATTTGGAAGACTTCACTTTGACCTTCCAATCATATAAATAGCTACATGATATTAAAAATTTAAAAAAAATCAACTGTTTTTGCAAACAAAAAAGATACTGCTTGTTGTCATAAGTTCTTTTTTTTTTTTTTCCTGTGTAATTGAATTACTGTATTTTTTAAACAAATATTAGGCAAGAATCTGGCATATCATGAATAAAACAACCCATTTTACCTATACTGTCAGCTGCAGAAAAGTGATCATAGATTGTTTTTGAAGTATGCATTGGAATTTTCTCAAAATTGATTACATTAATTGGTTGCATTTTTTTTGCTATGTAATTGRATAATTTGTAAAGAAAAATATTAAATATTAGAATGATAGATTTTATTTGAACATGAACAACTTTTAAGTCAATCTAGGCTAAAAAAAAAAAAAATACATAAGCACATGACCCTGCTACCACCACTCAGATTTAAATGAAAACGTCTGGAACTTGCAAGTACGAATTCATCTTTTTGACACTTTTTGGTCAGCACAATACTATGCAATACTGGACCTTTATTTTGAAGTACTCTGTTGCGTTTGACTACTTGAAATGACTTTTTTTTTTTTAACGTTCATCTTGCTGAATTTTACGTGCTGTGTGTGTTAGATGAGGTTTCTGCACAGAAATTCTAAAAGCAACACTGCTTCTTCTTGCTCTCAGTTTTGAGAAACAGGTTATATTGAATATATAACACTATTTCTTCTTTAAAGCCTGGTAAAAGAAATATTGAGTCTGTTACTATACTATGTGTATTGTACGTGATCCCGGAAGAATATTTGATTATAATACGTTTTACAAAATTATGAAAGTGTATGTAATGTTTGGGGACACTAGCACAGTTTTACTGGAAATTGATTGCATGTCTCTCTTGTGAGATTACTGAAATTCTAGACGGCTTCTCCCACAAAGGAGCAAAACGAGAAAAAGCAGAGTTAATCTACTTTATCCTTAGGTTTTTGGTTGGTTGTTTAAAAGGGAGGAGGAGAAAAAAAAGCCAGTACTGTAGAATTTAAAAACATGTCCTTCATTGATACCTCTTCTCTGCTTGGTGACATATGGACTTAAATTACAATAATTCCAGTAAACAAGTAAAAATTCCATGATTTGTTCATGTTAAATGAACATTCTCATTTAAAAGGTTTTGGTTTTAGGAAAGCATTGTTTAGTAGATGAGGGCTGTTAATTCACTAAACGAAGACTTGCATAAATAATTGCAACAAACCCACTTTTTCTCATTGGCAGTTATAATTGAAGGTTTGGTAACTTAGTATGTAGTTGGTGGGGTTTTGTGTTAGTATATCCAGACTTGAAATACTATACAGAATGTTGCACATAATGTGCTCTGGAATGAAACTTATATTCCAGTCCACTAAATTCAAAGTTAACTTGCCTGACTTTTGTTTTTTTCCAATGTCCTAAATATTTCTTGTTATATTAGATAGTCATATGTATTGCCATGTCAGTATGCATATTTGAAAACAAAAAAAAATCCAGAGTAATTTTTTGCTTTGTTACGGAGATTCAGCAGAATGTCTTCATTTATTTCTGCTGAAAATATGTGTGTTCTGGTGGAGTAATTAGAAATGTTTTTTAAATTTCTGTAGCTTCCAGTCCAGCAGACTACTAAAACCTCTTTACAGTAAGTGCCATGAGCTATTATGATGGAAATGAAGTATAACACTGCTTTTTTGCTGTAAAGTACCTGCATGGGTACCATCACCTTTGTCTTATTAATAGTGTATTTGTCTGTCTCTGAATACCTCTAATTGAGAATGCAGATTATCTGTAAACATAAAAAGCAACATAATTATAGTATTTCCACAAGGATTTTAAAAAAGACCCAACAAGAATCAATATACTAATAGAAATTTAAATGGGACATGGTAATCCAGTATTTGAAGTCACTTAATCCATCGCCCTCGTCATTCATTAGGAAAGGTTCTGCTTATGTAGAATGGTGTGTTTGCAGGTGAAAGAGGTAAACTTTCCATGCCTTTTCAGTCGTGATTATTGCATTCTAAATGATTCATAAAGACACCTTTACCGTAGATGTTGAATTGTAAGCGGTGACAGTCCATAGACTGGAACACAGCTGTCAGAAATCCCCCTCTGATGTCTCACTGTACATCTTTTAAGTATACAAGTGGCAAGTATAAAAACTGAGTGTTATAAAAATGAGCTGTCACTGAACTGGGTTAGTGGTATTGCTTAACAACTTGCAAGTGTTGTCCTAATCAACCCCGAGCTGGCTTTCAGTCAAGTCATCTTTACTTGCATCTATTTTTGTGCCACTATTGAAAGAAACAGCTTATTTCTTAAACTTCCTACTTTGGAAGAAAACTAATACTGGACAGCCTTTCAGCAGTCTCTGTTCATCAATGGCATATGCAGAAGCTGTGAAACTACCCTATGAGTAGGTCAGCAGTTCTGCTTCCCCTTCGTGTAGGGTCCACATCCAGAGAGTTGAGTTGTGTCACCGCTGCCTTCTCCTGACGTTTTAGTGTAGGTGTTTGAACACACCTYGGGGTGCCTAACGCAGTGTTGTTTGGGCAGTGTTGTCTGATAAATCTTGAGGAGGTGACAGAGGAGTAAGTTCCCAGGACATGCATCAAACGGACTATTGGGAAGCTCTTTCAAGAGCAATCGGTGACATAGAAACAGGATTGCAGTCCCCTTCCCGTTCCCAGAGGCTCCTTGCATCTTACAGCAAGCTGCACAAAAGCATAGAGATTTCCCTGGAAACTCAGGTTTTACCTTGAATTTCAGGAGATTTACAGTAGGTCTGACCATGCCTAAATCATTTCAGAAGAGCTATAAGAGAGGTATAGGTTTTATGGAGAGCATCGCTTGAAGTAGAAGCTGGGTCTGGCTGCTCCCCAAATGGAAATAAAATGCATATTGTGTAGTGGAAAAGGGGACAGGGCAGCACTTAGCAGTGCTCCTGATAGGAGAGAGCAGTCTGGGGAGAAGTCCTCTTCTCTTTTCCTTCCTGTCTGTGTGGCCCTTCCCGCAAAAGCAGGAGCCAAAGCTGTTTACGGATTTAAAACATTGAGAGCTAAGGTGCACCAGTCAGCAGTTTGCTTAGACAGGGCTTTGAAGGGAAGAAACACGTTGGCAAGTCCAAAAAAAAAAAACCCCAAAAAAACCCAAAACCAAAACAAACAAACAACAAAAAAAACCAAAACCCACCCACAAAAGCCAGACATCCGTAGTCTTTAACCTATAGGGTGTGTGCATGAGGACTTCAGGAACGTGGCACCGAGTAAACCGATGGAAGGCACAGCACAGCCATCACTTAGTTTCTGAAGTTTGTGAGTATTCGTGATGTATTGTATTGCCTCCTGAAGGACCCCTACTGCAACCTGAGCCGGTYGTGGATTCAGCATCACACGGGAGAAAATAGTGCTTGGTTTGTCAGATGTTCCGACTTGTCTCAGGCTCTTCTGCGCCGTGTTGGTGCAGTATGTATTTCTTGTTTGGCTTCCAGTTAAGAATTGTACAACTCGTCACGTTCAGCGCTAGTATTAATGACAACTCTGTTCCAAGTCTTTCTCGAGGGCAGGTCTGTTTCTTTCAGAAAAGCTGGTTCTCAAGGTCTGTGTGTGTGGGAGTGTATCTAGTCTTGTTCAGAGTATGTGGGAGTGAATGGGCAAAATGACAGGTAAGTGGAAAGGTAGCTGCCCGAGGAAGGGATTGCAAAGGCAATCTTTCTCATGTTGTGAACTAATCATGTTCAAGCTAGTATTCCTAGCAGATGGCTCTTCTGAAATGTACAATACTTGCAGCTGGCAGRACAGGATGCTTTCAGGTCTGCTTGAAGAAACAGTCTTATTTTTATTAAAAGCAGAAGTCTTTTTTTTTTTTATGCACAAACTAGAAGTTGGTTTACTCAGCACAATGAGCTTCCAATGAAGGAGATGTTTAAACCATACTGGAATGCTATTAAATTCCAAGATGCGAGATTAAAAGGGCTCTTGTGAAGAAGGTATGGTATGTAAAAGCTGAAGCCACGGTCCTTTTATTTAAAAAATGGCTTGAGCTTTCTCTTTACTGCTTCTAGGAATTTTGTGGTTGTAAACGCATTCTTAACAAGTCTGGAATTCTTGTTCTCCGAACACACAAATGAAGTGCTTTTGAACAAATATTCAGTGCGTAATCCTAAAAAGCCGAGAGAAGGGTTTTATATCTTGAAACAAATCCACAAATAGTGTATATTACTGAAGCTGTAGATACTTGCCTGCATACATCATAATAAAGCCAGCTGCCAGCAAGGACGTCATAACGTGTCTAATAAGATGGCCTAAGCATTGCAAGGCCAGCACTTTTTGGAAAACCAAGCAGGCGTCTGCAGGCGACCGGTGAGAATCTCTCAGCAGAGCTGTCTGTCCCAGCAGACCCTACTTCTCGTCTGCCTTCTGCTGTCATGTGGATGTGGATTACTGTCCGATAAACTGCACCTGCTGTGCCTTGCTGCTGTATTAAAAAAGCTACAGACCATTTCTAAGCCAAGGCAATTTGACAGCCTGGCATCTTATTAATTAAGCTTTATTTTAATTTTCCACTCATTAGGGTAATTCTGAATGCTCACAAGACCTCTGTTTCACGGTTACTGTAGCCTCCTCCTTAGTGCAACTCCTTACTCCGAACCGAATTAGGACCATCGTCCCTTTGGGTTAGGTGCTGTGAGATGACTAGAAGTTCAGCAGCCTGGTTGCGAGCAGGGGGCAGAGACCAGGCGGTGTGCGCCAGCAAAGCGGTCGTGGCCAAAGGGGCAGCTTCTCTCGTTAAGCTGCTGGTGATAGGAGGAGGAACATAACTCTGAAAAATGGAAAGACCTCATCTCTTTTGATCTGTTTGGCTATATGCATGGCCTTCCATCCATCATCTCAAACACTCTTAGAGAATCATATCATCCCCCAAGTTTCTGTCATGCCAGGAGGCTGGTTTATTGTGCCTGGTGCAGCAGCTGAGAGAGGGAGGACCTTAATTTGTCTCTAGGCATCTTGTTGGGAAGAACACATCCTGGAGTCAGAGAGGGTCTTTTGTGCATTTGTTTTAGCGTTTTTCCTTCATTCACAGTTAAGGAATTTGAAATGGAAAAGGACTTTACTGCAGAAAAACCTCTAATCTTTAATTTAAAATTTGAGTATGCTAGTTAAAGTTAGTGTTTTCTGTTTGGAAGACTGTCTTTGAAGACAGTTGTTGTTGGCAGTTTTCTGTCCAGATTAAGAGTAAAACATGTAGCGAGCTTGGGGGAAGTAAAATATTGCTCTCTAAATAATGAAATGGGGAGCATGTGCCATGATTGAAACAGTAATTTAAAGAAAGTGTGATTAATTAAAACAAGTGTATGAGAGTAATGAGGTGAAATTGTAATTTTGAGTGCTTGTCTTTGCAATGTGAATAATGCTTTTAATGCAGCTTTGTAATGTCAATGTATGTTTTAGATTTTCATGAAGTGGTGACAAATCTTTAAATTATTTTGGTGTCTAATGCTTTTATGCAGATTTTGGTTTCTGTGTTGTTAACTGTGTTTATCAAGTGCTACAAAAAGGATTTGTCATGAAATCGGCAGAAATTATTAAAATGCTATTTTGAAGAAAACTCAGTATAAGAGGAAGGTTCATTTATTCAAATCCTGTAATGTATTTATGTAACTTTTAAAGAGAAAAGGTCTGTGTTATGATCGTATAAAGCAAGTGAATAAAACATTTGGATGCTGTAATAAAAGTTTGGGGTTATAGCCAAGTTTAGAAAATAAGGCATTCATTTTGGTAGTTTCCATAGTAACATGTTTATCTGTCAGATTACTGTATGCATTGGACTGTCTGCGATAACAATGGTAGCAAATATTTTTAATAGCATGCCATAAAGATTTAATAGATGGATGGATGAGTATGTACATTGCACTGAAATCTTGTCACAAATTTGTTGACAAATAAAATTTGAAGTGCTGATTTGGATATTGTGACAACACATTAAGTTTATTTATAGGTCGTCATCACACAGTTCARGAAAAAAGTGTTTCTGAAGCTTGAGGGAAAACTAGCAGAGCAGACRTCTTTTTCTGGTTGCAAACTTAAAAAAAAAAAAAAGGCTGTCTTACTGAGAGATGTGGTGCTCACTGGTTTTGAATGTACAAGCTCCAGCCAGAAAATGTCATGTTTTCTAGCACACTGGACTCCCATCTGAGGATGAACTGCCAGATATTTCTTACTGTAGCGATATTGTTCCATAACTTCCCATTAACTTTCCTTGTTAGATATTTTAAATACTAGACACTAGAAGAATGACTGCCAAGCTGTTTTGGCGGAATGAAGGACTTGTTTGTTGTGGAATGAGTCTCGGTAAATAAGTATCTTTGAAACTGTGATTTGCGTCTCTTGGAAATGGTGTTTCTGTTACACTGCTCTGTGTGCTGAATGGTACGTAGGTATTCTGTCTCGATGGCTGTGGGGATTGCATGAAGCAAGTGAAAACGCTGACAGACACTAAATAACCTTTTCCCTCCTTTGAAGAAGGAAAAAAAAAAAAAAAACAAAACACCCCACAACAACAAAACCCAGCAAGTATCTCTCAGTAATTTCTGATCTCCTGAAAAACAAATAGCCAGCCACCTGGTCTGGAATTCCTCGTTTTTCCACAGTTCCACCACCAGAAGTTTCTGACTGCTCCCCAGCTCTGCAGGTGCCTCGGCTATGGCATGAGATAGGCGAGTCTTAAGCTTGCTCTGTGCCACGTAGATGGTTATGGTGGCAATACTGGAGGCTGATTATGCTGGAAAGGCCAGGAGTATTAGAAGAGAGAGGGACATGTCTTTCTCAGTGCCAGCTCCTGCTTCTGGCACTGAGAAATACATGGACTCATCCTCAAGGGATCCAGTTTAAAAAACAAAACCACAAAAACCAGAAAACAAACAGCACCACCACCATCCTGCCAACCAAAGCATGGGGTTGTTTGGGTAAATTGTTGTACGTGATCATCTTGATGTACAGAAAATGTCGTTGGCTATTATGCACAGTACTTTGCCATAAAAGTCGAGTAGGAAGGGAATGATGTTCTCCCAAGTCTGTGAGCTCCCATGGAAGTCTGATTGCACAAAGTATAATTTTCACTTTTTTGTGTTGCTTTCCTAATTATTTTTGTACAGATGGGGTTTATCTCAAGGTTTATTGTTGAAAGTATTTAACCTAAGAAATATTTAATGAAAAAAATCTGAATAATGATGTAAGAGTGAACTTGTACGGTGTAGATATGCTGTGTGTATATATGTGTCACACACTATACACAGTATCACATGTATATGCTTACAGTGTAAACATACTTAAGTTACAGAAGTTGCTCAAACCAAAAGCCTAGTCTGCCCTCTCACTCATCCTTCCTTCTGTCCCGCCCAATGAGAGGTTCTGTATGACCAGAAAGGTTTATGATTTCCCCCCCCTCCCCCTCCATTTCTCTTATACTGCTTAAGAATTTAGTGTAACAACTTTACTAACAATTTGGCAAGGGAAAAAATGTCATCGCTTATGTGTGGTGTTTTGAAATACTGTCAGTAGTTGTGTGGTTAAAATGAAATAAAATCTAGGATACCTTTCCAAATAATAGGAAAATCTGTCAAAGGTTGGTAGGAATGAACAATGTTACCTTTATTATACTTCGCTGACATTTRTAATACCTTCCTTATCTTCAGCATTTATCTATCTGAACAAGTGTTGCGTTAGAAACCAACGTGAAAATCTTAGAGATGCTATTGAGGAAAACTTTGACTTATTTACAAGTGTGAAGCATACTGTGCTTGTTCTAATAAGTAGATACATTTTCATGCTGCGAACCTGAATTTTTTTAATTGTATTTCAGCATTTTTGTATATCACATGGTCCTGCTGTAGTATCTTAACTGTGTCCAGTCTTCTGAGCTGAGTTGTGATTTGAGTTTCAGTGTACAAATATCTAGGGGAATTGTTCAGCGGATATTGAAAACTGCACTCTTAGCTTGTTGACAGTAAACATAGAAATATTGGAAGATRTCAGAAGTACTTTTCATCTGTAGTAACTGACAGAAAAATGACATGGTAGTGACATAATTGAGATTATGTTGTCCCTTGCTGCCAAAAGTTGGATAACTCCGGTGTAGTATGTGGTAGGACTGCATTTTAAAGCTATCTAGAAACTTGCAGTTGTCAGTCCCTGGATTATTTGTTGAAATGTGATTTTTAAAATTTTTTTAAAATTTTTTTTTCCCCTGATACAGTAAGGGTTTTATAATGATTCTTTTTAGCTTTTTGGTTGATGTTTCGGAAGTAAATCATTGGTGTGAAAAGCTTGCATGGGTCTATCCTGTATCCTAAAGGTATGAATAAAATATTGTTAATTTTACATAACATTTCAGATTTTAAGTGAGAAGGGTATATAAACTGTTGGGTTTTTTGGCTTGTTTGTTTTTGCCTTTTCTCTTGAATATTCCACACTGTTTTGAAGTGTAAAAACTGTCACATTGGCTGTATTATCCCTGCTACCCAAGTACTTTCCAGCTGTCCTCATAAAGCCTATTTAGACTTTTCCAGGTGGCAGGTGTCCTGGGTATAAGAGGACTGCCCTAGCTCATCTGAACGTCACTAGCAGGTATAGCTTATCAGGTTTTACCGTTTGTTATTCCTTTAAAATTATTTCACTGTTCTTCCGTGTTTTCAGTTAAGCTTTTCATGTTTTTGTTTCATTGCTTCATCTTGGCACCAAGCATGTTTGTCAAGGTGGAGCTCATGAATGAAGTGTCGGCATAGAYGTGTCTTGCTGGTTGGGGCTGCGTATATTTAATAAATGTATGTATTTTTCCAGTAACAGCTTAAATTTTTATGTCTAATAGTACAAGAGAAAAATAGTTTTCATGTAAATGGTGACAATTTGCTTTCCCTGATAGATTGATAAATATTAGTGGTTTTACTGATGTAAGTATAATATAAAATCTTAAAAACAGGAACCTGTAAAAAGGTGAAAATACTTAAAGGGAAATGATGTTACTGCTAGTTGAATGTGAAAGATAGGCAGGAAAATGTATCATCATTTCTAGAAACAGATACTTTGCACTTAACAATTGTTATTTGAGAGACAGACAGCTTAAAATGACGAGTGGCTGAGGATGCTTGTGGTTACGTGGTGTATACGTGTGCAGTAGAGGGGTGGTGTGATTTTGCATTATAACTAATACTTCTTTCACAGTTATTCTGRTAGCAAGATATGTAAATTGTTTGTATTGCAAGGCAGAAGAAAGAAGCCAGTCTTCTAGCTGTGTTGAGAAACTTCAAGTCATTCTTACGAGGATTAACAGAAACCCAGAATTTTAGGTGGTCTACTTTCCTTTGGCAATGGCAGAATACACTTTCCAGCTGTTTTGAAGGTTTTTAGGTTTTCTGTTTTACTTTTTATGTTCAACAGGTGAATCATAAGATTACTGGAAATTCTTCTCGGGCACTATCTTTTCTTTTTGCAAAGTACCTGTCACCATTTAGACCTTCTTGCCTGCAAAATTTATTGACAATCAATACCTCAGGAGAAAATAGTTTTATGAAAACTAAGAAGGATTCATGAAAACCTCATGTACTTCTATCATCAGAAGCTTTTATAGTGGATATTGTCTAAAAATTGTGACTCCTTTCTTGTTATTGACGCCACACTTCCAGACCATGAATGAAGCCTCATTGATTTCAGGAAAGCCCTACAAATAGTGTCAGTGTACACAAGTCTGTCTGCAAGAATTGAGCCTTAAAAATGTGAAGCTCAGACTGCCATCAGCCCTTCTTAATCCAATTTTAAATAATCTTTAGATTGTTCTACAAATTACACAGTATATTTGAATCTCTTCTTTACCGTTTGAAACTTCAGCGCAGCAGAGTAGTTTTTCATCTTGAATGAGTTCTGTATAGGTTTTAAGAAATACAATAAAACACTGGAGAAATCAGAGTTACTGAAAAGACGTACAGAATAAGTGATACATCAAGTTAGGTTGTCGTATGCTGCAACTTTTCTATTTTGCAGAGGAAGAGAAGTGGGTTTTATGCTAGCTTTAAGCCACCATTTTTATGACTGCTATTTTTTTTTCTGAAGCAGGATGATAGGGAATTTTGGGGAAACTTTTGAAATAAATAGTAATTGGTTTTATCACTAAGAAATAATCTTAAATTGTGTTTGTCAGTATTAGCACAGTATGGAATTTGAATAACAATGAGAAATCATAATATCTGTTGTAAAGCCATGATTGTTTATATATCTGAATGCCATCCTTTGAGACTTTTTTTAGTAGATGTCATGCGGAGTATTTGTGTATGCTGTAATGAAAGTTTTTAGCTACAGACATTCTCCAGGGCCTTGATTGCCAAATCTGACAAGCTAAAATGAGCATTCATTTGCATAATAAAGACTGAAGAATCAGAGTGAAATTCATTCCAATGTCATCCTTCTTGTCCTTGGGATTCTACTCTGTATTAAAACAAACAAACAAAAACAAAACAGGTTCTTACCATCGAGTTGCCGTGCAGAAAAATGTGTTCATGTGAGTGAGATTAATAATACCATCTGTTATTTTGTGCCCTTTGCGATATGCCAACTACTAGTGGCAGAAAAGTGTCATTTACCTTTAGTATTTGGCTAAAAAGGGCATACCATTTAATTGGAAAGGAACTAGGAGCCATTTCAAGGCTAAGTTGTGTGGCACTGGTATAACAGTGCATTAGAGAGAATTTCTGCATCAAAGTGGTATGACTTTTGACACCT
The DNA here is from genome assembly GCA_035582835.1 of Phoebastria nigripes. Classification (NCBI taxonomy): domain Eukaryota; kingdom Metazoa; phylum Chordata; class Aves; order Procellariiformes; family Diomedeidae; genus Phoebastria; species Phoebastria nigripes. The sequence continues at coordinate 658,964 of JAYKAV010000134.1, forward strand.
CCATATTGAGTTTTATTCTAAATAGCTAAAAGCTTTTCTGAGGCTAAGCAGCAAAATAAAATGTATAAAAGATCAGTTAATTAGTTTATTCAATCTGTTTAAGAATTATCTAAAAATGTACAGAAAAGTATTTTTTTTTCATTGATTCATATACATACACATAAAACTGTTAATGCAAATACTCAGAAAACCCCAGTTCATACCTTAAAGTCTTTTTGCACATTTTCTTTTAAGTTTGTGGATTTTTGTTTTTTTCCTTTTAAAAAAGTAGATAGCATTAGCAGTATGTTGCACTCTGCTTTCAGTATTATCCTACAACTGTGAAGATTTACGTTCTTCAGTTTTTTAACCCCCCCATTGAGGGGATCAGTGGGTGCAGGCTGAACACGAGTTCATTTTACACATGCTCGGAGGAGCGGTCATCGTTAATTAGATCTTGCATATTGGTTCTTGACTTATCTGAAACTTTTTTCACTATAAATACTGGCTGGGTTTAATTAAAGCATGATATAATCCTATAATTTTTTAATGTGGGAATTCATCTTTTTGCATCGTATTTTATGACTTTATTGTTCGGGCTTGATTAAAGTTGGAAATAAATTGGAAGCATTTAACTCCTGAATTGCTCCATTTTCTGCCCTTATAATGCCGAGTGTATCTGCCCAACGTTTTCTCTCTTTCTCTTCCCTTTTAAAATTTTTTTACATGAAATTGAGTTTTTTTTTGTGGCAGCAGGCTCTGTTCTGATCTGACCCCGTGCGGTTCCACCTCTCCCTCTGTGCTCGAGGCGCTGTAAGTTCACGTCTGCGTTGGGCGCGTTTGAATCTCRGTGGCAGGATCAAATCCTGCTGTCAGGACGCCTGGTACGAGCTGTGACAGATATAGCCCTTTCCTCCCTCGAGCCGACATTAATTACGCACTCCATAGCTCATTTACGTGCAAAAGAATCTGAAGTAGTGCTTCGGAAATGGAAGCATTTCGGCAGAATAAGTGAAAACTGAATGCGTGCTTTAGACCCTTGCAGAAGACATTCTCCAAAGAGAAGCACTGTACGCTCTTTTTGTGCAAACATTAACGTGTCTTCTGTTCCTCGTTCCTCCCTTATTGCTTTCGCTAATCCTCACCACACAGAGATAAATTATTGGAGTAAAGTCTTCCTTTCATCAAGAGAAGGTAGTATTCCCATTAAAGTTTACAAAAATTTGACCAGTGAAGAAACCTTTAAAGAGGAATTACAATATAAATTTGGTAGGTAAGTCTAGTAGTCTTAAATGTACAAATGAAGAAATAGAATTCAGTTATAGGTAAAGTGTTGTTTATAGGCTTGTAGGAGTAAGTATAAAGCTGATCTTTAATTCAGATCTTTTCCCCTTTTTAATAAGGTTTTGTCAATCAATACTGGTGTTTTCAGTTTCTTTACACATGAAGTTAGCACTGTGTTAATGGAATTAGCGTGTTGTGTGCATTTTCTTATCTAAGAGGGAGTATGCTGCAGTGTTTTACTCCCCTTTTCCACGAGAGGCAGGAATTTGTAGAAAGCTGTCCCTGTGCTGCCTGGAACTGGTGGAATTATTCCTGGAAAAATTTGGCTTGGCGTTTCAGTAATTTCCTTTTCTGTGGTTTGCAGAGCTTGCTCTTAAATGTTAGATAATTTTAAATCTAATCATCTGGAGAATATTTTTATATGCAGAATGCCTACTTGTACACTTTGACTACAGCACTATAAGACACCAAAAAAAAACCCCATCTGAAAAATGTTATTTTATATTAATTTAAGCAGCAGCTTGTCAAATTATGTTGTGAAACTGCAATGGTCAGCAACAAATTTTGATATACTACGCTGAAGGAATACATTTGCTATAGTATGTTATGGAATGTTTTAAAGCATGAAAGACTGGTGTGTAGTTAAAGGGTGTATATTTTATTTTGTAAAGGAGCATTCTGCTTTCAGAAATGTAAAGTTACATTTATGCTTAGCATCTGTTTTCTTCTGTTCAAACTGAATTTCTAACATGTTTTGGCATTGGACAGTGTATTGGGTTTGCATGGCAAGGTTTTGGTAGCAGGGGGGCTACAGGGGTGGCTTCTGTGAGAAGCTGCTCGAAGCTTCCCCAGTGTCTGACAAAGCAATGCCACCAGCTCCAAGACGGACCCACTGCTGGCCAAGGCCGAGCCCATCAGCGACGGCGGTAGCGCCTCTGGGATAACATAGCTAAGAAGGGGGAAAAAAAAAMCCAACCTGTGCAACATCAGCTGGAGAGAGGACAGAACATGTGAGAGGAACAACTCTGCAGACACCAAGGGCAGTGAAGAAGGAGGGGGAGGAGGAGGTGCGCCAGGCGCTGGAGCAGAGATTCCCCTGCAGCCCGTGGTGAAGACCATGGTGCGGCAGGCTGTCCCCCTGCAGCCCACGGAGGTCCACGGTGGAGCAGATATCCACCTGCAGCCCGCGGAGGACCCCACGCCGGAGCAGGGGGATGCGCCCAAAGGAGGCTGTGACCCCGTGGGAAGCCTGCGCTGGAGCAGGCTCCTGGCAGGGCCTGTGGCCCCGTGGAGAGAGGAGCCCACGCTGGAGCAGGTTTGCTGGCAGGCCTTGTGACCCCGGGGGGGACCCATGCTGGAGCAGTCTGTTCCTGAAGGACGGCACCCCGTGGAAGGGACCCACACTGGAGCAGTTTGTGAAGAACTGAAGCCTGTGGGAAGGACTCATGTTGGAGAAGTTCGTGGAGGACTGTCTCCCATGGGAGGGACCCCACGCTGGAGCAGGGGAAGACTGTGAGGAGTCCTCTGCCTGAGGAGGGAGGAGCGGCAGAGACAACGTGACGAACTGACTGCAACCCCCACTCCCCGTCCCCCTGCGCTGCTTGTGGGGAGGAGGGTAGAGAATTCGGGAGTGAAGTTGAGCCCGGGAAGAAGGGAGGGGTGGGGGGAAGRTGTTTYAAGATTTGGTTTTATTTCTCATTACCCTACTCTGATTTGATTGGTAATAAATTAATTCTCCCCAAGKTGAGTCTGTTTTGCCYGGGACAGTAATTGCTGAGTGATCTCCCTGTCCTTACCTCGACCCACGAGCTTTTCGTTATACTTTCTCTCCCCTGTCCAGCTGAGGAGGGGAGTGACAGAGCGGCTTTGGTGGGCATCCAGCCAGGCCAACCCACCACGGGCAGTGATTAGATGGTTGAAAGCCTGCATCGAGTTCTTATTTTTTTTCATAACTAATTAGAAGTTGTTTATAAATATCTGCCAAGTACCCTTAGACAGGTGTGTGCAGAGAACTTCTTTGTCCTTTGGAACCTCAGTATTAAAACTATGTTGGATTTTTTTTCAGAAAGTGTTTATAAAACGTTACTGAGTCTCCAGAGACTGACTTTCATACGTGAGACACCAGCACACAAAATAATTGCTCTAATAGGTTCCTTTTCTGTAGCTTATAGAGGAAGTAAGTCTAGCGGAGACAGAAAGGGCAGTCCTTCGGTTCAGGGTGGTTTTGTGGGGACGTGCGGTTTCTCCGAGGGATGCCGGAGCAGACGGCTCTTCCCTTCTTGTAAACCCCATGGAGAGCGCCCATGCTTAGCATTGGCACCTGTGAAGAAGTGGATCAAGTTTAATGATGAACTGTTACTCTATTGCGCTRTTGTACCTCTTACTTCCTTAAAAATCATAAGATCGGAAATATATTTTGGAGAGGCACTTTGTTGTGGCTGTTATCCCGTCCTCCTGTAACCCATGGATGATATTTTTAAACTACTGAAGTGAAACGTATTGCAAACTCTTTGAAAGGTCGATTCGTTAGTTTTCCTTGCATTCAAAGAACTGTTGCTAGGTCAGTGTTTTGAGCTTAATGGGGTTTGGGGTATTTTCATTTTTGTGAATACATTTGAACTGAAGCGGAATGTGTTGGGTTTTTTGTTGTTGTGTTTTGGGTTTTTTCCCTATTGCAAAACAAAGARGATTAGATCTCTAATCTCTAATGCATTTTGGTTGGAATTTCATGCCCTTTTAAGTGGATTGTCTTATAGTGTGGCATTTTAATTATTTTAACTGGGTACTTAAAACATTTAGATGTGAGCATGTGTACAGTTTGTATGAAAACTATAATAGTACAAAGGCTGCATCAGATTAATATTGCATTGCATTCTTTTTTAATACACCAAAAATAATGATAAAACTTGACTTTTTTTTTTCCTCTTTCCCAATTTTAGGCAAAATAAATCACTTTTGTACAGTGATTCTAGCTTGTTTAGATTTTCCTACAGGAAATGGCAAATGTAGGCCTATTCCACAGAAYGCTTATTATGAAACATAATAGGTGCACCATTTAGGAGTATTATGCCATTTTGCAGTGAGCTCTTCATGGAGCGGTCCTTTAAAATCCAGAGTCCCACTTGGGACAAAGTGGAATTAGCTGGGATACAAAGATCCTCTTGTGTGCAGGACACCACATTAACTCGCACAAGCTTGTAATGGGGAAATACCTATATAGATTGCTTTGCTCATGTTCTTTACTGGTTTATTTTATCATGCTTCTATTCAGTTGATTCAACTCAGTTAGTGTACCAAGTCATGCCTTGCATAAAATAAGTAAAATACCTAACCGCTAGCGTGTCAGCCAGCGTTGAGAAGTGCTGTGGCCCTATTACACTGCAAGGATAATTTAGAGCTAGCATTATTACACTTGGTTTGCCTTTAGTCATCGTGCGAGGACGCCAGGAAGAGTATCTGGCTTCCATGGCAATTCATCAGTAAGTGCTTTGAGGCAGGAGAACTAAGCTTGCACAGGACCTACGAGCTGTCGGTTACTGCCCCCAGGTATTCCCCGAGGAGCCAGGTACTCATTGAGAAGCATCTTTTAAAGTGGTTTAGAAGTAGGTCAGGTTTTACTCTGGGTATATGTACATTTGAGCTGTCTGGTCGATGAGGGAAATGAAGGAATTTATGAGGACAAAATACTGAGAATATTTACGAAGAGCAAGGAGTGCTTAAACATAGTGATGAATTAAATTAACCCAGTTTATTTACAGTGGATGGCTCTTCTTTGTGTGGTGATTTAAAGGTTGCAGTAGTGATTGCTTGTCTCTATAGAATTGCAATTTTTCAGTCCACTTCATTTTAGAAATCCGTGGGATGCTTCTTAGATTTGCCAATTTGGTGTTTGTTTTATAGTAGAATTTTATTTAGTAAATAGCAGTTTCCAACCGTGTAGCCTTTAATCTAAGGTCCTCAAGTTCTTTATACTTAACATTATGGGACCTCCACGGGGGTGGTGCTGTCTCAGCAAAAATGATGAAACTGTGTTTTGTCCAAGCTTGTACTGCGGAGCCAGGCAGGAGGTTGGATTCTGCGCTTGGGAATAGGTCTTGGCTCCACTGAAGTCAATAAAAGTGGATAGGGACTGTGACAAGCAACACTTAAATAAAACCCCAAAACCACAAAAAACCCCCACCAACCACCCCCCAAAAAACCAACCAAAACCAAGTAGACCTCCATAATACAACATCCTGAGTAATTATTCTCGTGCATTCAGCTGTAAGTATCATAGGCTTTGCACGGAGATAATTCTGCTCTCCAGAATGTGTTGAATTACAAGAACAATATTCCTTGTGTAATGTTGATATCTGAAAACCAAATAAAACTTTAATCATAAAAGATTTTCTCCATTAAGTGATAAGAGCCCTTTGTAATAAAGAATTGTCAGTCTTTCGTGGTTTAGGAATAATTTAACCATGTTAAATTCTCTTGTTTTAGACTTTATATAGCGGCAATCTCCTGTATTTGCTACTCCAGTGGAAATCATAAGTTTAAATATGGTGTATTGGGACTTAGTGCTAGTGGGTTCAGCAGTTGGTTCCACTTCYGATAGCCTTAAAATTTAAGTGTATTAAATTATCCTGTTTTAAACCTCATAAAATGTCAATTTGCCTCATTTTGCTACTCAGTGGAAGTCATAATTCTGAGTCGAATGTGCCATGACTCTGCTACGGGCAGATCTAGTAGTTGGTACGAGTGTGCTGGCAGTCTTGAATTGCTTTTTGTAATCTACTTGAGGCAAAGAGCTAGTGGGTGTTTTTGTGGAGCTTGCGGCTTGTTTTGTCATCAGCATCGTGGTGGCGTCGGGTGGTTCTTCCCCGCTGGGACACGCGTGTTCCGGGCGGGATGGGTCAGTGGGACATGTGGCTCTCTGGACTGAGGTTAGCCTTGGGGTGCGCAGGGCAAGGCGTTGGGGTTGTCTGCTTGAAGGAGAAATGTAAAAATAGCTGCATTGAGCAAAAACGGGGTAGGAAGAGGCTTTTGTTGGGGGTTTTTTGTTGCTTTGACTACTCAAAGGTTTTGAAGGTTAAAGATCTGTATCGCTGATAAACGTTTCATTCAAGCATTTAATTTCATTTCCTCAAGGATACAGTATCTGGTGGTATTTGTTATTTAGGTATCTGTATAGTCCTGAGCATTAGGTACTTTAATCCTTATTATATGACATGACAAGACAATGAAATTGAAAAATATGCTGTGTAAAAAGCATTTATATTTATGTAGTGTATTTGCTATACTTCAAGAATCCCTTAGTTCTTTTGGTCTAAGAATGAGTAATTAGGTTGCTCTGTTACGGATGCTGAGCTGTGACAGTTCATTTTCCTTATGCACTCCACTGAGGCGGAGAAGAGTGCTGGAGGCATTTGTGTACATCTGAAAAGAAAGCAGAGGGATAGGTTTCGTTTTGTTGGGTTTTTGGATTTTTTTTTTTTTTGCTTTCATTTGAGTGGTTCAAGTTTTGTGTGTTTATGGTGGGTTTTTTTTTTTTTTTTTTTTTTTTTTTTTCTTTCTTCAGTATGTTGACAATTGCTGGGATGCTTGAGTCTACCTGTAGATAAAATTTTTCATATAGAAAATGCACATAGTTTTTCTTATATGTCGCTTGCTGCTTTGTTGCAGTTTTGAAGATGCTAGTGTTAAAGGAAAGCATTATGCTATTTCTACAATGGGGATTTCTTAAACTGTCTTTTAACTGCTGGTTATGTCATCTTTAATTAAATGGTTATGCTTGAAATAATTTTCTTTTGGGAATGTTTGTGACTTTCTGTAGATACAGAAGTTGCTCTGACATTCTGAGGGTGTACTTAGGAAAAGAAAAAGAGAAAGAAAAAAAAAAAAAGCCAGTTGTGAACCACAAATGAGGCAAGGCAGATGCTACAATAGCAAATGCTATTTATCCTGTGTTAAATTTTATGGCATGATGACGCAGTAAGTCTCAGAGAAAAGAACTGCTTCCCCACAAGTAGATCATGCAAATTTAACTTCTAAACTAAACTGGCCTTGGTGTATTGTTTGTTAATGCTAGTCCATGAGTCCATGGTACAAGGAGTAAAAAAAAAAAAAAAAAAAAAAAAAAAAAAAAATTAAAATGTACTAAAATTACTCTTTCAGGAAGTGTGATGAATGTATATTCTTTCAGTTAATAGTGTAGAAAACTAATCTTATAAAACCTTAAATATCGGGTATTTTGTAAAATGAACATTAGCTGTAGATTCACTTAAAACTTTCTTGTTCATTTACCTAAGGCTGCAGTTTGAAGGTCTGTTCTCTGTGTTTCTGGGCAGACATCTGGAACCACAGACGAAGGGTAACCTGCTTTTGAATTTTCAGATAAGTTGATTAGTTTGATTCACTAACATAATCCATCAAAAATAAGCCTTTTGGGCTCGCAGGTACGGAGGGGTGGCCGGGAGGGTTTTTGGGTGAGCTGGTGAGGTTGGCGAGAGGGAGCTCGGCTGCTCCTTTCTGTCGCTGCCTGAGCTTGCCCTGCAGCCACGGGCAGGGACTAGSTCTCATGTCTGCATCCCTTCCGCAGCTCGGGATGGGCAACGCCAGCTGTCTCCTCAGGCAACCAATCCCAGCAACTTGTTACCCTCCTTCTAAAAAGTTTTTTTTTTGGTATTGTTTAGACTGAATCTTTGCTGCTGCAAAAAGAAGATGCACAATTGTTCTTTTGTAGAGCTTGGATAACCCATACGCTTTTGCCACCTGCACCACTCTTGTAGCGATTTGAAGACTGTAAGTCTTGTCTTTAGGCTAAACAACCACATTCCTCTGGTCTTGCGTGATTGTTTTATACCTCTAGCAGTTCTCCTTGCTCTCCTCCTGCATCTTCCCACGTGCTAGGTGTTTGCAGTGTGGTGCCTTACGCTGAGCGCAGYGCTGCATCGGAAGGGAAGATTGCTTCCCATGCGGCGTGGGCTCTGCCCCCTTCACGCGCTCGCTTTTCCCTCAGCAGCATCGGGGCTTCTCTTCCGTTCGTAATTCTCTGCAGCTCCCGGGTTCTTTTGACATCAGAGGAAAAATGGTAAAGGAAGAGGAAAATCAGGATAAAAGAACAGTTTATAGGTCAACTAAAGGCAAAAATGGTATGATGAGAAAATAATAAGCGTCGACGACTTCAGGACTTCTCTTCCTGAAGACTTTCAGGTGCTTTTTGTAAACAATGGAGAGATGGCCATTTCTAAAATAAGTTAAAAAAGAAAAAAAGCCACCAATTTTAGGAGTAGAAGTTAATAGCCTATTTCTTTTGTAATATTGTAAGGTATAATTAAAACCTGCTGCCAGAATGAAAGTGTAATTGCTAATGTGAATTACTATACCAAGGAGACCTACAACAAGGGAAAGTATCAGGCATTCGGTGGCAGTTTGGAGCTCCCAACTCTGTATTTTCAGATTCCTACTGCTTTTATAGTCAGAATTGTTACACCATAAACGTGGAAAAAGAAGGAAAAAACCTTCCTAAATTATCACACAGGGTACAGTTAAAACAACCTCTTGAAGTGTAAGTAGATAAATGAAACTGATGGTAGCATTTGTGAGTCTTAATTTTAGCTCGCAAATACCTGTATACACACTTTTTATTAAAAATGCCTTTTGCTTTGAGCTTTCCATAATTAAGTATGGCATTGATATACAGGCTGGATTATGTTAAATCCTTGCTGTTACCGCAGAAATTATAAATTAGAACAATACTGAGCAGGTAGTTCTGGTACTATCCTGTCCAGTTTGCTACCAGCAAGCTCAATGCTTAGGTATGCATTTGAGGATGAAATTTAAAATTTCTTTTGGTTGGCTTATAGGAAAAGTTTAAACTCTCGTGATCAAAGGTAAACTTGTGGGTGGAGTGGTGGAAATGGAAAGAAAATCTTTCAGTGGGCGTTACCAGTACAGCTACAGCATGCTGATCAACGGTTGTGAAGGTAAGAAGCTTTAATATTCCAAACTGCCTAAAACTACCAGGGATCAGCAAAGCTGCAGGGGTGCGAATGAGATAAGCTGACACATTTATGTCCTTCGATGTTATTCCCAGGCCCACTGCATTGCAACACTGTCACCTGGCTTCCCAGGTACGATTGTAGGATTTCTCTGGCTGTAATCCCTGTTGTTTAATATCAGTCCAAGCATCAGAAATCATTCTTCGCACAGATGCATCACACTTCAAAGCTCTCTGTCAAGAGAAGCAGACTCTCCTCCTTCAAGATTTTCTTCTATCTAGTAAGTTTTCAGAAGCATTGGATTGTGGATGAAAAAAGTCTCCAGTGACGGCAGAATCTGTTCAGGAGGTGACTCGAGCTGCTTGTAAGCAGGTTGCAAAAGTCATTTGCAGATTTGTCAGGGTATGCATTTACTGGGTGGTTCTGTGCTCATGTTCTAGACTATGCGCTTAGTCCATAGAGTGCTTGGTCGTCTTATGTTGGAGTAAAATAAACATTTGAAGAAAACAATATAAATAACAAATTAAGTCCAACAACAGAGGAGCAGAACTAGCTCCCTTTGGAGCTCAGGGGCAGGATTTCAGTCAGTTCACCCCAGTCACCTCTTGGGCTTTGTCTTTGCTAGTTAAAACTTAGTTCATAGCTCTTGGGCCGAAGATTGGAGACAAACATAGTTCATCAGTGTGCATGAGAAGTGTGTGCTGTAATGGAAACCTTCTAATTTGTTTATAAAATTCAGCTATTGTGCAGCTGTGCTTCTATTCCAGGCAAAAGTGCAAAGCTGAAACGGGGGAGAATGAGCCCTCTCAGTGGGTTACTTTAGGGTGCTTTTAAGGATGTCTTTTGTGAATGTTTGGTGCAGGTTGGTAGGGCAGGCGGGGCTTTTATTTGCTTGTCTTTAAACCGAGCGAATAGGAGGGGTACAAATGCGTTCTCTTCGCTTAATTGCTCTGTCTGCACCTTCTATGATGCCTGCTGATGAGGCAGGCTGGGAGAAGCGCTGCCTGTTTCACCACCTAACATGGGAAGGAGGGAGGGAGTGCCACGGAAAGTGTCGTGGCAGACACAGCGTTTTGCCCTCTTGAAAATGCTGTGTTTTAAACAGAAAACTTGTGTTTTATCCTGCAAACTAAGAGGCTGGTAATGAGATTTACATAAATACTTCTGGGAATTCCCCAATGATAATCTTGTAATTAATTCCACATTGTAGAGGGCTGCTGTCAGCTGCTCACCTCCTTTAATTGTTGCTGGGGCCATCTGYGATAGGCGCAGGTGGAGGAGAGCAGGAGTGCCCTGCAGAGCGGGCTCTGGTCCGCTACGTGCCGAGGTGGCTCAGTGAGGGGAGGGGACGGATGGATGGGGACGTGCTGGTCTTGGGAGACGCTCTCTTGTGATCTACTTACAATCTAGTTCTTCAGCACATGGACCTTCTGTTGATCAATTAGGGGCTCCTTGTATTTGCTAGGTTGTTACGGGATTAATTATTATAACCTAATGTAGTCACCAGGTTATGTGGGGAGAAGATTGAAAAAAAAAAAAAAAAAGGCAATCTGTTAGGAAAAATTTTCTTTCTGGCACACAAATCTGACAGGTGTGTATTACTTGATATTTGTGTCCCAGTATAAAAACAAGCTGGTGGATGCATAGAGCCATAATGCATGTTAGAAGAGAGGAGGAAAGGACTGCAAATTAATGAGTCTCTTTAAGCCTTGGCTGTTCTGGAGTCAGTCCTTGTATCCCTCTCTCCATCCTGTCCTCTGGCAAGGTCTGTAGGAAGATTGAGAGGCCAGGGCAAAGCATGGGTACCGAATTGGGGTGTTCTGCACCTCAGGACCCCAGGAGAAACCTTTGCTGGGAGGAGAGGGTGAAACGCACCCAGTAACCGTGCAGCCCCCCTTGCTCAGGGTTCCTGAGCCTGCGCCAACACATGCCGTATTTCACATGAACTCATGCAAAGCCGCCTCGGCAGCCAGACAGAGCTCCAAGCTCCTAGGTGTACAGACATGACGAGCATTTTCTCAGAGCAAAACGATAGGAAAATTACATCACGGGATTATCCTTGGGAAAGGATGCTCTCTAGATGGGAGCGGTGCAGTGAGTTACTGGCTGCTCTCCGCTGTGGCGGGGCAGGAGCGGGGCTGCTTGCGTGGGGGCAGCTGCGCTTGCCGGCACGAGGAGAGGAGCACTGCGCTCGGGTCCAGAGCTCTCCTCTCTTTACAAGGATGCCAAGCAGGACAGAGGGTCCTTCTCCTCTCGTTCATCATGCTGTGTGTAGATCTAGCTATACATGAGCACCGAGTTATTTGTGGGTACATTGGCTGCTACAGGACTGACGCAGAAAGGTTCATTCTAAAGTTATTTCCCAAAGTGGCATCAGATTCTTCATTTCATGGAAAGGTGCTTTCTTGGGTACACAGTCATCCTTCTTCAGATATTGAAATGTAGGTCTTCAATATTAACTTTTTATAATGCTGAGACATTCACAACTATGAGAGCAGCTATGATTGTTGGCAGGTATTGGCTTTACTAGTTCTAGATTCATGAAACTTAGTAAGGGGAAACAAAGTAAAGAAAGGGGAAAGAAGTAAAAGTCTGTCTGCCTGGCAGCTCGGGAACATTGAATAAACACAGGAGGCCATCAGGTATATACAAATGGAATTAAATTCCTCCCCCCCCCCCCCCCCCAAAGGAGTGGTGGTATATGTCTATTGTGTGTATGGTTGCAGTTGTGAAGGACTGTGATCCAGGGAACACCATTCAGTTCTGTGTTTTGACGTTCCTGTGGCTTGGATCGAGCACTGCAAGAGGAGTCGTGAGAATTTGGTTTAGTTTGCTTGTGCCCTAGACCTCCTATCAAGGCACGAGGCAAGGCAGCGGGGCAGCAGGGAAGGAAGCTCCATCCGCTGTCTCCGCGCAGCATGGTGCGGCAGTGGTCGCAGCCTCCTGCGGGCGAAGGGGTAGGTGTAGTCGTGTCTGCGTGGCGYGTCCAACGTCCAGGTCTCTGGTTCTGGAAGCACTGCGTGCAGCATCGCTTCGGCTGTGCTTGGGTGCTGCTGCTGCAYGCAGTGCAGGTGGAGCCTAAATTCACGCATGCCTTGCTTGTGCCAGCTCTTAAATGCCAAGAATAATATTTTACAGCTGTAAAGGAGCAGTATGAGGCTTATTAATGCTTGGAAATGTTGTTGGCTCTTGTGAGGAGAAAAATATTAACCTTCTGATTAAAACGAATAGTATCTAAATGAATTTTAATTTAGTTTTCAACCTTTGTGTTTTGCTTTTCCTTATTGCTATTCTGAAACCTTTTGAAACAAGTCTACATAGCTCCTTCGTGCTGCAGGAAGAATTCAAACCTCTTCGTGCTTGATTTCACTGTGCCTGTGTGAAAGTCCCCTGGATATCACAGCTTTAGTCAGTATTTCTTCCCTTGTGTTGAAAATGTTTGTTCTTAAATGGATTCTTTTCAGGCACCACAAGTAAATACKCTCATTGTTGTGTGTTAGTTACTTGTTACTGTAGTTTGCGGAGCTGACGGGTTTAAATTTGTTTGAAGTCTTTTAATCTTTAGACCCTATGCTACGTGCTACCATAATGATGATGCTAACACATCCATTAATTTATCTAATGCTTTACAAAATTGACAATTTTCTCATCTGTTGCAGCCATACATAACTGCTGAAACACACACAAGATGTCACACCCCCACAAAACCTCTTCAGAAGAATAAACATATTTATGTATCCTCTAACTGCAGTCTGTCTGTTTTCCTGCAGACTTCATGCTGTGCTGAAAATAGATTTTACTGAGTTTTAGAAGCACATGTTTAAAACATAATTAAACTGAGTTTGCATAGAAATTTCTTATTCTTTGCTTGCCCGCACACATGCACGCTCATGCTAATTCCTTGACTCTGAAACCCTCTTTGCTTTCCAGTTAATTCTGTCTGAGATCTGATCATCTTTGACTACTGGGTTTCTATTTCTGCATTTTACAAATTTGTTTTTGTTGACAGCACATTTCCTGTCCCTCTTCTGTCTGACCAGATTATTTTTGCCACTGTAATCTTTCAAATCTTCTTTGGTTATTCTTTTTATATATATGTTCACTTTTTTTCCTAAACTAGGTTAATATTCTGTGGAATTGTTAATACTTTAACTTTGCCATCTTAATGCTTCCCATTAGAGGTCTGTGGTTGTTTTTTGTTCTTTTTTTTTTTTTT
>JAYKAV010000134.1:672459-804141 GCA_035582835.1 Phoebastria nigripes
TTTTTTTTTTATTTTACCTCTGATTTGTTGGTATGTTTTGAAATTTGTACATGCCCCTTCACCGCAAGCTTTGATGCAGCAAGTGCTGGCGCTTGTGCCCATCCCAGGGACTAACAAGTGAAAAATCTGACAAAAGAGGCAAACCTGTGACGGCTGTTCTGCACTGCTGGCGATCTCGTACGGTTACGGGGTTGTCCCTGGGCTGGGCGGCGTGCTCGCGGTGCACACCCCGGTGACTGCCCTGCATTGGTGCGTGACTCAGTGCCATGTCCTGCCCTGGGGCTGAGGCTCCCAGGACCCTTCCTAGTAGGTGGGCACAGCAGCCTGCTTGCGGGAAAGGCGAGATAAGCGCCTTCGTGTAGTCCCCATGTGATTGTAACCCCAACGGTCAAAGGCTTTTAAGTGAGAGAGAAGCCCATAAGGAAGGGTGGCATACCTTTTATTACTCGGTTGATACAGTTGGAAGGAAAAAGGCGAGCTTTCCCAGCACACAGCCCAGACCTGAGAAAGGTCCATCTATCAGCTGATCTAATGAAAACTCTTCCCCCCCTCTCCCCAGTCCTCGTTATGATAAACTTATTGGAAGCAAAACTAATTGACAAGAATCTCTTTTTGGGTAACTCTCAGCAGCCGCTTCATTCTCGTTAAATAAGATTATATGTGTGATGAGGAACTGCTTTTAAGGTTTTAAAATCGATCGACAGACCTAAGTCGGTAATCAAACACAGATCGCTGCTGCTCCTGCGTCTCCTCATCCTCCCCGGGGGCGGTGGGTCCGGGTGCCAGGGCCGGCAGTGGTGCTGCTCACAGGGGCAGCAAGCACCCTGTCCTTTCTTCCTAGAATCATAGAATCATAGAATCATGAAGGTTGGAAAAGACCTCTAAGATCATCAAGTCCAACCATCAACCCACCACCACCATGCCCACTAAACCATGTCCCTAAAGCGCCTCATCTACACGTCTTTTAAATACCTCCAGGGATGGTGACTCCACCACTTCCCTGGGCAGCCTGTTCCAATGCTTAACCACTCTTTCAGTAAAGAAATTTTTCCTAATGTCCAATCTAAACCTCCCCTGGCGCAACTTGAGGCCATTTCCTCTCGTCCTATCGCTAGTTGCTTGGGAGAAGAGACCAACACCCACCTCGCTGCAACCTCCTTTCAGGTAGTTGTAGAGGGCGATGAGGTCTCCCCTCAGCCTCCTCTTCTCCAGGCTAAACAGTCCCAGTTCCCTCAGCCGCTCCTCGTAAGACTTGCTCTCCAGACCCTTCACCAGCTTCGTTGCCCTCCTCTGGACACGCTCCAGCCCCTCAATGTCCTTCTTGTAGTGAGGGGCCCAAAACTGAACACAGTAGTCGAGGTGCAGCCTAAATTCCTGTCGTATCTAATGAGCAAGTGCATGCTGGAAGGTGACACAAATTAAATTGCAGCTCAGCACTGAATCCTTTTAAGGACTCTAATACATCAAAGAAGCATGGCTGCACGCAGTGGAGGCACTCACTTGAACTGGCCGCCCTGGTGCTGGAGAGAAGCAGGAGCCCTCGGGACGCGCCTTTCCCTCCCCGGCAATGGGAGGAAGGCTTTCTCAACCTTTGATGGGTAAATTTAAATTAGACTAATCCCACCCCAACTTTATTTCCCTCTCTAATATTAATAAGATCTAAATATCACTGTCTGATCCCCTAATAGGAAGTCTCAGATTTTTTTTTTTTTTTTTTCTTTCACCAGTAGACAAACTTGTTTCTTGGTGCATGCTGGAACTAATAGTAAATTGTATTCTGAAAACCCAGACCTTGCAGGCGGTATGGGAAGGCCCTTTCCCTGCTCGGATATGAAATGGGAAAGGGAGAGAAGGTGTAAATCTCGAAGTTTTCAATTTAGGAGGCAGCTCGGTACTTGCTTCCAGCCTCAGGGGAGGGAGGTCCGTGTTACTCTAGTTCGAAATGTTAATCTTGGTTATGTTTGGGTGCAGAAAATGTGTGCAAATGTAAGGCATAATTTCGTGCTTACCTTGCTTCAGTAGAGTACTGGAAGATGTTTTGCCATAAATATAGAAAAAATATTTTTTTAAATAAAGATGATAGATGATCAGAAAAAGATGATCTAATATCAAAATGAGGAAGGTTCTAGAGCTTGAGAAAGGAATATTTGTCTTCCCAAAATTCATCATCTGTTAAACTTAGGCAAGAATCCAGAGCAGCCATATTTTCCAGCCATTTTGGTGGCTAATGTTAAACTTTAAATTCTTGTCGTCTTTATTTTAGAAATAAATTAGAGTTAAGGGATAGTTTTGTACAGCGGGTAGTTCTGCTAAAGTAACAAAGTGGGCACTTACTGAGTTCACAGCAAGTGCTTCTATGTCCTGCATCTAAATAAGTGATTACGGTGTTACCTGTGCTAATATTTTCATGCAGTTCGAGCGCTACAGGGAGTTCAAGGCCTCGCTCCCAGGTGTTTGGACCTCTCAAGTCTAAGTTTTCTCTCTGTTGAGGTGTAGGATGGGAATTGTTTCTCCCTATGTCCCACTACATTGTCCCACTCGAGCAGTTTCTCYGCGTGGGATCACTCCTCCGAGGGGAGAGATGAGTTTGGTGCAAACTCTGGTGGAATCTAGGAGTCGTTTTTTTTTTATCTCTGCCTGAAACTTATGCAAATAGTGTGTCCTGCCCCATTTTTAGAGGAGGAGACATTTCCAGCCTGGCCATGGTAGATGAAACTCAGCGTAATGGTATGTCCTTGCCTGCTCGAGCGCCGGGCGGATCACCGCAGTGCGCTTCAGCTGGCATGTCACCTGCCTTTCCTTTTGTTAATTACTGCATTGGTCAGAATTAATGGACACGTTTAAAGTGGGACAGTTGGCGTATTGCAATAAAAAGGAGGATAAATAAAGGCGAAAGCAATTAGGTAAGCCTGCTCTCTCGCTGCAAGTTTCCTTCTTTTTTGCTCGCTGTCCTGTTGGCCGAGGGGCTGTGCTGCCAGCCTCACTGGCAGCAGATAAACTGCTCATGAAAAATGAAAAACTACAATGTTCCTGACTCTCAGTAACGTCCTGATACTGCTTCGCTCTTCTGGCAAAGGAAGAGGGGGTAAAATGCAAGCTAATTTTAGAATTACCGTGTTTTTAATGTGAGTGCATTCATCCCAGCCGTTACTTAGTGTAATGAATTTCCTGACTTTGTTGTGCAGATTTAGTGCAGATTCCACAAGAACGATTAATATGTGGCAGGAATTGGGAGAACGTGACTCTCTCAGGTTAAAAAAAAAATGGTTCTCCACAAAATTTCATATAGGTTCAGCTGGGAAATAGTGACAAGACAAATACCGCCTAATTTAATTATATGAATTTTTTTTTTTTCCATTTTACAGTTCTGGTTTTCCGTTGCAATATGTTGCAGCTGGAAGACATTAGCTATGATATTGTCCTAATTTCATTCGAGCCGTTCCTCTTACAGTTCTTCTGACTTCCATTACTCAAGCAAGCTTCTTTCTCAGTGTTTGTAGTTAAACAAGAAACCTWGATATGTTTACGGCTATGTATTTGTAGCTGTGCTATTTTCTCCTCCAGGAACATCTTTTGGGAAAGATTATATTCCATAGAAAACTAAGCTTTCAATATAAACCATAGAAAAACTTAATACATATCTGTATTAGAAGTGCGTTAATGACAAATTAGTTTTTAAATGGTTTTATGCGATTTTTTTCTTTTAACAGCTCTTGATTTAAATTAAAAAATGTGCTCATAAAGTACAGTTTATTGTATAGTGAGCTGCTCTTAAAAATACAGTGCTGTGTTGATCATCCCTGGTATCCCGTATACATGCAATCAGCCTGACTGAATTTGTCTTATATAAACAGTCTCTTTTTTTTTTTTTTTTCCCTTAAACTGTTTCAGCTATTAAAAATGCATGAAGAGCTTTAATTAAACCATCCGGTGTTTGCATGTAGGATGCAGTTTCTTGGAAGAATGATTAGTTTTGTGTATGAAAGAATTATTGGCTCTGTCCACAAACTGATACCATACTGGTGATCAGCAGTCGGTGCAGCGAAGCAGAGCATCTGGCTCGTCGTAGTCTGGGCGGAAGGTACCATCCATCGAGGGTGTTTTCTCATTAACTGGAAGAGCAAAAAATTTCTGTTTTAAATTCTAAAGCAGATGCCATCTTGAAAAAATATTAAATTAGAAAAAAATGATTTGGTCATAGTAAATCTAAGTATATTTTGTAAAAGCTAAGTTACGCATTCATGTATATATGTATATTCACGGGTCCTGAAGGAACTGGCGGATGAAGCTGCTAAGCCACTATCCATCGTATCTGAGAAGTCGTGGCAGACCGGTGAAGTTCCCGCTGACTGGAAAAGGGGAAACTGAACCCCCATTTTTAAAAAGGGAAAAAAGGAAGACCCGGGGAACTACAGGCCAGTCAGTCTCACCTCTGTGCCCAGCAAGATCATGGAACAGATCCTCCTAGAAGCTATGCTAAGGCATATGGAGGACAGGGAGGTGATTCGAGACAGCCAGCATGGCTCCTCCAAGGGCAAGTCCTGCCTGACCAACCTAGTGGCCATCTGTGATGGAGTGACTCCATCAGTGGACATGGGAAGGGCTACAGATGTTGTCTGTCTGGACCTCTGTAAGGCCTTTGACACGGTCCCCCACAACATCCTTCTCTCTTGGTCGCATCCAGAGGGTGGTGGTCAACGGCTCAATGTCCAGATGGAGGTCGGTGACGAGTGGCATCCCACAGGGGTCCGTACTGGGACCAGTACTGTTTAATATCTTCATCAATGACAGAGACAGCAGGATCGAGTGCACCCTCAGCAAGTTTGCAGATGGCACCAAGCCGAGTGGTGCGGTCGACATGCCTAGGGACGGGATGCCATCCAGAGGGACCTGGACAAGCTGGAGAAGTGGGCCCGTGTGAACCTCATGAGGTTCAACAAGGCCAAGTGCAAGGTCCTGCACCTGGGTCGGGGCAACCCCCCATATCAGTACAGGCTGGGGGATGAAGGGATTGAGAGCAGCCCTGCCGAGAAGGACTTGGGGGTACTGGGGGATGAAAAGCTGGACACGAGCCGGCAACGTGCGCTCGCAGCCCAGAAGGCCAGCCGTACCCTGGGCTGCATCACCAGCAGCGTGGCCAGCAGGTCGAGGGAGGTGATTCTGCCCCTCTGCTCTGCTCTGGTGAAACCCCMCCTGCAGCACTGCGTCCAGCTCTGGGGTCCTCAGCACAAGACAGACACGGACCTGTTGGAGTGGGTCCAGAGGAGGGYCACRAAAATGRTCAGGGGGATGGAASGCCTCTGCTATGAAGAAAGGCTGAGAGAGTTGGGGTTGTCCAGCCTGGAGAAGAGAAGGCTTCGGGGAGACCTTATTGCAGCCTGTCAGTACTTAACGGGGGCTTATAAGAAAGATGGGGACAGACGTTTTAGCAGGGCCTGTAGTGACAGGACAAGGGGTAACGGCTTTAAACTAMAAGAGGGGAGATTCAG
This sequence comes from Phoebastria nigripes, assembly GCA_035582835.1. NCBI lineage: Eukaryota > Metazoa > Chordata > Aves > Procellariiformes > Diomedeidae > Phoebastria > Phoebastria nigripes. The sequence goes on from JAYKAV010000134.1 coordinate 677,949, forward strand.
ACATGATATAAGGAGGAAATTTTTGACGCTGAGGGTGGCGAAACCCTGGCCCAGGTTGCCCAGAGAGGTGGTCGATGCCCCATCCCTGGAMACATYCAAGGTCAGGTTGGACGGGGCTCTGAGCAACCTGATCTGGTTGAAGATGTCCCTGCCCATGGCAGGGGGGTTGGACTAGATGGCCTTTAAAGGTCCCTTCCAACCCAAACCATTCTGTGATTCTATGTAAGATGCCTTTTAATATCTTACAGCTTAACCTGATAAAAGCAGTGTGTGCACTGTCCTGAAACAGTAAAAGAATTGTTTCTGGAATTACCCAGTACGCTTCTGGTCTTTTAATGACTTGTAAAGCAAACAATATTCCCTTTAAAGAGGTGATTCTGTCCCTTCTGAATGCCTCTGTTAGTGATTTGTGCTAAATTGCAATTACGGTGTGATTTATTCTTAGGGTCCCGGTCCCTGTCCCTTAAAGTTGCATGTTTTAACTTTCTCTCTATATGCTTAACACAATACACCCATATATGTACATAGTGTGTGTGTGTATGCAAAGTATCTATGCATGTTACCATAGACTTGCAGTTCTGATATTTTTAATGTGGCACTTCAGTGTCACCTTTTTCTCTAATTTTCTGGTTAGCATATTTTGCATGGGATGACTGAAAACTAGTTAAAAAAATAATGCTTCAGAATCAGTTACTGTCATCCAGTTTTAATTGCTGTAGTCTTGAAGTCAGGTACATTTGTTCCTTTCATTCCTGATACTGGGTGTTGCTCGGTGATCGATCATTCACAGCGAAGGACTGAGGGGAAAAAACTGCTCCTTCCGCTGCTTATATTCGCAGCAATTGGATGGCACTTTCCTGTTTTTTCATTGCATAGTCCAGCTAATTAATTCTAGGCAGCACTCATGTAAATAAGTGAAATTAATATTTTAGGAAACTTCAAACTAAGTAGGAGTCATGTAAACAGCATTTTGTAGTTCACTGGTTTGATGCAACTAATACAGATTTTATACTGAATGAGGTGTGTATGGGGACTGTGATTTGCATGCAGTAAATTGGACTAATGGAGAGATTGACAGAGTTTTTTCTTGAAATCTGATTCTTTTCCTGTCTATAAATTAAAACTTTCTCTACCACGGGCATTACGTATGTGCTTCCGTTCTAAGTGTAGGTTGCTTTGGGTTTGGAAAGCCAACTYGTAATGCTGTTCAGGTACAAGTTTGAATTTTCCAGTTATTTTGCTGTTAGGAGACTTTCCAGTTTAAGTTCAGATTGCTTTTTTTTTTCCCAGTTAGATTCCTGCCCCCCCCCCCGTGCATCTTCAGGATGTAATCTGTATTGGCTTAACTTTACTTGTCATTTTCTGTATAGACTGGTCACTTGGCTGGTGTATGTAGATGGGAAATTACAGATTAAGTCAGTCAATGATGGGATGTGTTACTGTTATGAAAAGGATAATCTGGTCCTTTCTTCGTCCTTAGACAGCTTTTTCTGATAGGATTAAGATGGGTGTGTGTGGCCTGAAAGCTGATGTTTAAAATTTGATGCAAATAATAAAACCTGCATAAWCTAATGCTTGCAAGTTAAAAAAGCACCTGTTATGCTATGGATCATCCTATTGTCATTTAAGACCAAATCGGATGTCATTTCGTATCAGCTTGGCCCTTAACCTCATTATTACTTCACAAATGGGAATTGATGGTGATGTTTTTGACTACGGAAATTCTTCAGGAGGTATCCTGATGGTACAGCCGCAAATGAAGCATTTTCTCCTCCCGTTCTGCTCGGCACCCCTTTGGTGCCYGGTGCGCGGGGGGGCTGCGGTGCGGGGGGCTGCGGTGCTCTGCTCCCCGCTTGTGCTCCTGCCCGTGGGTCTGACAGTCACCTGTGCCGTTTCTGGAGTCGACTGCAAATTCTGTAGCTGTTTATATCACAGTCTTTAAAATTCTTTTCCATATTTCTGAATGATAAGCGACGCTAAAATGAATCTATTTTCATTTCTCCTTGCCTTTAATTAGAAATGAGATAATTTCTTTCAAGGTTGTTTTCGGTATCCGGCTCTTTTGTATTTTCCTTGCTACTTATAAATCCTGGTGCATGATCACATTACCTCTTGCTAGGAAGCAACTAATTAGAGTAATATATAATTTTGCACAAAGCATAACCTGGCTGTAGGGGAGAGCTGCGTGTCCTTGGAGGCTGTAGACCCTGTGGAAAGTCATACTTTCCTCTTAGCTTACTGCTTTTCTCGGAGTTCAGCCTCACTTCAATAGGGAAAAGCAGCAGAGCTCTGGAGGGTGGAGACGGTGGATCCCCAGCCGCTGGAGCAGGGTTTGTAGTGAGAGAAGAGGAGCCCCGGTGCAAACCTGGTGTGGCTCAGCGTGCCTCTGCAGGGGTGCCGGCGCGGTGGGTGCCCGCTGCTGCTCCCCTCTGACCAGGAGAAGGGTAGCCAGCTCCTGGCCAACAGCCTGGAAGGGCATGCGAGACTTGGCTTTGACTGGAGCGTTCCAAAAAAAAAAAAAAAAAAAAAGTGAGGTTTTTGTCATTTGGGGGCACTGAAAAATTGCTTCATTTTAGGGGTTCRCTAAGAAATCATCTCTGCAAGGAAGATGCCTCAGCATGCTGAAGATGTGCTAAGTGGTTCCTGATGGTGCTGGGCAGTGGGGTTTCCTCTGAGGGCTGGGAGCCGGTGTTCACCCTCGCAGGCGGGGTGCGGCRCGTGGATTTGCAGTGCGAAGGTCTCAGGGGAGCGACAGCCATTGCTAACACGTTCCAGCAGAGATATTACAGGAATGGGAAAGTCCCCTTTTTGCATGGGTACTCCTCATCAGCGGCAGTAACAAAATGTACCTGCGCACCGCTTCAGTATGTGCACACACAGTTGTTTGCCCCAGGGTTTTTTGCTGGATACTTCTCTCTCTCTTGCTTCACTTACTCTTTTGTTAACGGTGTGGTTTTCTTGAGGAACTATCCTTCACTGAATGACTTTGCAAGTAAGCAAAAATAGCTGTCAGTTATGCTGTGTATATGAACACAGTCACTGACCATAACATGAAGAATCACAGGTACATACTTGTTTTATTATTTAGTACGTTATAGGTATTTTCTCAGTTATGGGGTGCAAGTCTAGAAATGACCTACTTAAGTCCAAAATTCAAAAGGTATCACGTACTAGACCAGTGTGATTTACTGTCTGTGGGAACTGGCCTCCACAAGTTAGTAAGTCTAAACTAGTTGTAAAAAGAAGATTTACTTCCAGGCAGACACCGTGATTTAGGTCAACAGGCCCAGACAGGGRAGTGTTTTTCTTCATAATGTAAAACTTTTCATAGCTTTTCTTATAAGGGAAATTGAACAATGATTCTTTCGGGTGAAGAAAAATTTCTTTTTTACATTTGATTTTCATTACACTTAATAAAGCACAATATTTGTTAAGAAGGCATATCAGTTTTTACAATCATGTCAAACTCAGCTGATCTCTTTGCAATAACGAAATACTTCATTAAAACTGTTTTTCCTGTAGAAAACCATTCCATAAGTGGAACATAGCAATAATTAGTATGAAAATGCAACGTTTTAAGATGCCGCGTGCGTGCAGAGATGGAGATCTTCCAGACAGGCTTCACTGCCCGGGTGCTGCCGTTGTTCACAAGGACCTGGCTGTGCACAGTCTTTTCTTTATAAAAGATGGTGATTTTAAACGGGAACTTCGCRAGCTGCCATTTGTTCAGTTTTGAATCGCTTTGCCAAGGTAGGATTTGCCTGTCCTAACTCCCCCGCAGGTTGCATGTCCGGGCATGCAGCTTCCCCGTGGGGGTCCCTGGGGAGCCCGGCCGGGGACGGGTCCCTCTGTGCCGCCCCGCAGCGCCTGGAGACTCTCAGTAGTAGAAAATCCTGCAAATACCCATTCCCATCCGTAAATGGATTCGTACTCCTTGCTAGCGAGGAGTATGAATTTTTCTAGGAGAAAAGAGATTTCTCAAGCAAGGAACTTCAGGCTTGTTCACAAGGCAGTGGCTCTTCAGAAAGAAGCTCCTTCCTTTTTTTTTTCTTTCACTAAAATAACATTTTCTGGGCTAGACCAAAGTACGTAGCCTCTGTGCACAAGTGATTGGTGTGTGCTGCTGAAATGTGTCAGAATTAGCCATCAAGCCTTGTAGCAAATACCAATTAGGGTAATGTAGGATGCTCTGCATGCATCCCAGCTGCGGGCTCACAGTGTGTCGATTCAAGTGGCGGTTTTCCTGAAAGCAATTAATCCCGGTGTTCCTAGCCAAATGGACTCGTACCCATCGAATCGCTCTTCCTCAGGTGTGCCTTAGGGCTGCTGTTGAGAGCCGCAGATGGGTGCGCAGGTAGGGCTCTGAAGGAAGGGTGATTTGGGGATGTGGAGGAGGAAACCTGCTGCCCTCAGCCCCGCTCTGGTCCCCATGGTGCTGGGGGATGTCCCACGGGCATCATAGGCTCTCCTGCCTATTTCCCTTTTCCTGAACCCTCCGATGTCTGGGATACACTGCGTTTGGGAATCCTCAGCACCTTCCTGCTTATGACTGAGTTTGGGGTGGCAAAATTTGCCGTTGGTTGGAGGTAGGGAGGGAGAAGGATGCTGCTTTCAGCCCTCCTGCTTCCCGTGTGGAGCCGATGGTGGCGGCCCCCCAGCCTGGGCAGGGGTCTGGGGGACTTGTTTGCAAAACTTTTCACAAAACAAGTAAGAAAATTCAAGAAATGTTTCTCTCTCCAAACTTTTGCCATGTTTAAGTATAGCATGGTAGACTAAAAACATTGAGTTGTTCAGCCCTACAGGAAGAAAGCGCAGAGCAACCACAAAGAGTCTTTTACTAAAGATTTACTGAAGATATGTGTAAATAAATTCAGGCAGCTATTAAACATTGCCTTTTTCATAAATGTGGAAAAAGCAAACCTGTTAATGAAAGCAGATAAAATGCTGAGATAGAAGAACTATTATGTCAGTAGTGGTTTGACTTTATAAGGCACTTCAAAATACTAGAATGCCAGCCAAGGGGGTCAGGGAAGGTTTAAAAAATAAAAATAAATGAAATGCCTCTTACCTTCATTCCATTCAATTACTGTCTGCTTAATTTTGTTTTGCAGAAGACTGGTTTGTCTGTCACCGTTAATCTTACATTTGTTACTCTACCTTTACTGCAATGTTTTTGGCTTAATTTGTAATGGTGAATTTTTCAAAATACAGAACTACTGTTGCTGCAGGAAAAAATGGCACAAACTTACACACACACTTGTTCAACACAGATGTGTAGAGGCCGGTAGAACGACGAGCGGTGGCTACATGGTATGTAGGTAATGCCGTTATGGCAGTATGAATATCTGTAACAGGAGCGCCCATCACGTGGTGCCCCTGGTGAGCAGGAGGGCGGGGGGAGCGCGTGAAGGACCCCCCAAACAAGGGATTCTCTTTCTGAGCGGCAGGAACTTGTGAAACATGGCCCAAAACGTGTGGCAGGCCGATCCTCAGTCTGTTCGCTTTCCATTGACTTTTGCTTGCTTAGCACTTAGCATCAGTTAGGTATTTCCATTACATTTAAATTAATATTGATATACTAATACATCTTTCCTGGCTTATTGCTCATGTATAATTATTTTCAGAGAGGTAACTCTTATCTCATTGTATGTGCAAGCCCAGGATTCATTTATAAAACACGGCCGTGAAGGTGATAGATGAGCAGGTGATTCACGTGCATCCCGTCCTTTCCTTCAGAGGCCAGGGCTCCTCCCTCCCCGCTCCAGCATCGCTCCTCCGTGGAGCTGCCGCCGGAGCCCGGGAGCACGGGGACCACCAGCGCGAGGGACGCCTGGGGCGGAGGGCAGCATCCCTGCTGTCGGTGCACGGCTGTTGCGTCCGGGTGCTGCCAGCTTACGGGGCGATGGGCTGCTCCTCCACAGTGCCCACCCAAACCAGTGCTTCCCCTGTCCTGTGAATCCTCTCCTTTTCTTGGATTTTTGTCCAGGATATTTTTTTCCTACAACGGAGGAGGCAAATGAGCAGGCTGAACCTTGCTGCCGTTCTTTGCTGATCTTGAAGCCTCGTTCTAAGTTTCTGTAAGATGTACTTCAATTAGAAATTGCCAGTTTTTCTGTCTTGCTTTATGCAGCGTTGGTTTTATCTTTGTGTATGAAACTGCAAAGTCGAAAAAATTATCTAAAAGTTTTGGACTAATAGAAACGTGACCGCTGCCTGTGTCTATCACCAGCAAAGCAGGTGGATCGGTGCTGTTGATGCCATCTGTACTGTACGCGCGTTCCCTAAGCACCGTGGGCAGGGGAGGAGGCTTTGAAGACCCCCGTCACTCCTCAGTAATCTGTTCGATATTTGGAAGGGGACGGACTAGAACGGGTAATTGTTTTTATCCTCTTGAAAACAGTTGGACTGTTCAGCCCCATATCTGTGGTTTCTCAACTTTGTATTACAGCTGATTTGCTAAAAAGAACAGTTACGGTTCTGAACTGCATTGAACTAGTATGATATTTAATTAGACTTTGAATTTTTATCAAAATCTAGTATTAGCTATGAGTGCAGCGTAAACAAGGCTTAGTAACTCTGGAGACCTTTTAACTTTAGAAGATTGCATCATGTGGTCATTTAACTGTGTGTAGGTTTCTTATGAATTTATGAAGAATGTTCACGAGAAGATGCCTCCTTTCAGGTCTTCTCTCTTAGAAATGGCAGCGAGTATCTATAAGTAGACTTCACATCCATCGTAAATGATTTTTTTTTTTTTTTTTTTTTTTTTTTTTTTTTTTTTTTTTTTTTTTTTTTTAAATCTGACATTGACTTTATTCTCTCACTCCAGACCTCCTTGTCCCTCTTTAGGCTTTCTGCCTTGAGGCTATCAGTAGCAGAGTCAGTGTAGGCTGGTACGTCTCTAGACAACATGTGTAGCAGAAATGCTAAGAAAAGTATATTTATGACAGAAGTTACAATGAGTTCTGGTGCTTTTAGTATTGGAAAGCAACATTCATTTTTTTTTCAGATTCATGGAACTCTTATGTTGAGAAATATTGTGAAGTAAATGATCTATTTAATGATGTTTATGACAACTTTACAGGATTTATTGCTACCGTATAATTAAAACTAGAATTCTTTATGTTCTGGATTAAGATAAGTTTGTGTATAGTTCTGAGCAGCAGAGATACATCATGTAAATGGCAAAGGGCTGTGAATTGATCCTTTAGTTTATTGGATTCTGTATGGAGTTTATGGCAACAAATTATTTGGGATAAAATATCAGGATTATATTGAGATTCTTATATCCGCTGTGGAGATGCAACCGAGAGAGAATTATTTTTCAGGATTCAGGTTTAAAAAAACAAACCAGACAAACAAAAACCCAAAAAACCCCAGCCTTCTGTGTAGCTGGCTGGTAAAAGGTTACTGCAATTCAGATAGCGATGCACACAGAAATATAACGTAGCAGCGAGGGAGGTTATGGTGTGTCACACCAGGTCAGGACTACTCCCGGTGACTGTGAAATTGGACGTGTGTTTTGGGTGATGGAGCAGGACTGTTCCTTACCTTCAGTGTGCTTTTCTTTCTGACGTCGGAGTGAAGGTTGCAATGGCTCTTCCTGAATTTTGGATAAATGCTGCTGTGTATCACTGTTGCTGGCAGCACCGGGAGGCAGGGGTGTATGGATCAGGCTACCCAGCTATTAATTGCTAAGTAGTAAAACCATTGGAAAGATAGAGTTGTTACCTTCAGCTGCCTTATTTAAAGGAAAAATGAAAGAAGATAAAATAAGCAATAAAAATAAAGCTTTGAATTGAAACATTGTTCAGGTCATTAAATGACTTGAAACTGGAATGAAATCCCAGAACTGGATTTCGTACAGGAGACCGGAGGTTTTCCACGTGTGCAATGGCTGCTGCATGGACCATCCTCAGCGCAGCTCCTGCGAGCAAGGATTCACAGTGTTCTGCTTTACAACCAAAGAGCAGTGTTGCGTGGCCTAGAACAACTGCTTATGTGATCTTTTTCCCCTGAATGTTGCTTAGCAGTAGGAAAAAAACCCAAGGAAGCTACTCAATACTGTATGACAACTTTTTTTAACAAAAAACCAACCAAATCTAATGCTCTGTCACGTTCACGATGAGTTACCGATGGCAGCTGAAAACCTGCAGTTCTCCTGTGTGAAACTATACCAAAAGCAGTTTTAGTAATACCAAATCACTGTTATTTAGAAAATAAGATTGTATACCATGTATAGATAAAGGGTACATTAAAGTCAGGAGCAGCTTCCCACGTGTATAGCTCTCTGTTTAGCCAGCTTGCCTAGCCAAAGACGGCATGCAGTATCGGAGAGACCTGAGCACAGGCTTTTGTAAGATTCCTCTGAGAATGAGACAAGAATGATTGATTTTATGCCTCATATTAGAATTGTGGTAAAATATAAATCAGTGATAATTAGGAACTGCATAATGCATCACCTGCGTCTGGAGGGACCGGGCGCCTGACCTGACGGAGGCAGCAGGAGAGGCAGCAGCCAGCTCTGCCCGGTGTCCAGGTCCCAGCTATGGTACTGCCTGCTTATATATTCCTGTTTCAATCAAAAGTTTATTTATGGAATACATTTTTCAAATTTTCATCGTAAGTAGAGACAAATTATCATTTACTAAGATATATTTACCGGTAAGCCATTCACATTTTTATCTTCTGCGTATTCTGTGTATGGGGATGTCCGAGAGACTTTGTGTATCAGGCAGATAGTAATTGTACGTGGCTAACACCCCTTTAGCTACTTTCTTCCCTGTCTCTATACTGAGATCAATTTTATCCTCATCTAGTTGTTTTTATCTTTCCAAACAGCAATAACGTAGTTATTTCCTCAGTTTCTTACAAAGGTGGGAATTTTTCCTTTCAAATCGCTTACGATCCTGGTAGCTGTGGAACGAGCGAGATTCAGGCTGACGTCAGACCCTTAATAAAAAGAGAGTTGTCTGCTCTGTTGTTCAAAAGGTGCCATCAGCTCTCTTGGGCTGTGGGTACGGGGGGTGGTTCCCCCCTGCAGAGGAGAACGACGTAAGCCTGTGGCCGGGGCTGTACCACATCCCTACGGAGGAAGACTTCTGATTTCAGAGGGCRGCTCGCAGCCCGTGCAGCGAACTGGTAGTTTTGAAGCTCTCCAGTCTGATCGTTGCTGTTGGGGGAAAACGGGGTTTCTATCTGTAGTGGAAAAGTATAAAGTGGTATTTCCGACGTCCTCTTTTAGAAGTTTCAACTGATTAATAATATATGAATAAGGTTGGAATAACTTACTGACTAAGACAGTTTCTGAAACAGGAAAATGCTTTTTGATGCCGCGGGTATTTTTCATTTTTTGCAGTGCCTATTGATCACGTTTGTATGCGGCAGCCACAGAACGCCCTCACCTTTCAAAGCGTGTGCAGCGTGCTTTGTGGTTAAACCCAAAAGCTGTGGGTTTCTGCTCATCAGCATCGCTGCTGCTCAGGTGTCACCGAGGGGGCTGGCGGTACCGCTGGGATGCTGCTGCGGACAGCAGTCCTTCTCCTCGCCGTGTCTGGGTGGGACGAGCTGGCGGCTGGGCTGTGCTCTGCGTCCAGGGGCACCGAAGAGACCAACAGGTTTTTGGGACGTTCCCATCGGAGCTGAGCCTGGGAAGGTGGGACGCAGAGGGGAGCCAGCTCTGGGGGGATGGACCCCGCTGCTCCTGCTCTCTGCACCTCTGCCTGCAAAACGGCATCGTGACGTTGGCAGTGTTAGTTGTTACTCAAAACCAAAGTGCAGGCGTTGCTATCAAAGTATAAGCAAGGAAGATGAACATTTGGGGTGAAAAAACCAACCAAAAAAAGGCATGGATGATGAGTCCTTATATGTTCTGAGCGTTGCCATGCTTATTTGTGCAACAGTCCCTGTGCAGTGCCTTTACTGAATTGTTAAATGTATTGAATGCTTTGAAATCTATTGGGCTTTGCTTTTTTCCCCCCTTTCTTTATCTTGAATTTTGTGCTTTCTATTCTCCACTCCACCAAAGACCTCAGCACTTCTAGTAAGCCCTTGTGAGGGTTTTTTTTTCATTTCCAAAGGAGGCCTATCTCCGCTGACAGATGATGAAAAATCTCTGCAGGCAGAATGCTGGAAAAATAGCATTTTTATTCTTTGTGGGCATGCTTCATGTCAGTTCCATTATCGCCGCGTGCACCGAGATGGTCACTGAAGAAATGAGCTGTTAATTCTTGTGCTTGGAGGTAAAGCTATTTTTGATCGACGTTTTTTTTTGGGGAAAAAAAAAAGCACAGTTCAAAAATATTTGAAATCCGCTTCAGTAAGTTAACAAGCAAAACTGCTGAATCACTGCTCCTCCTTAGTTGCAACTATTAAGTAAAGTTAACTGAAGCACCGTGAGGCGCGTACAGATGCCTCCTTCAAAAAATGTTATGTGTACACAGCTCCTTCTGAAATTACACAAGTGTGACAAGGTGTAGAAGTCTGCAGAGAATTGTAGATTACTTTGGTTTCAAGAGCTTGAAAGACAATCACAGAAGAAGAGTTCTGGTGCAAATTCAAGCAGCCTCGTTTGCTTTGCTAGAAGCATATGAATACGTGCCCTTGAAGGACAAAAGCTTTTTTTTTTGGTGCTTGATTCAAACCAAGCTCGATTTCATTGAGTGAAACCAGTGGTTCAGAAAAGGCAGGCAAGGATGATTTCAGGTACTGTTTGGCCTCTCTGTGGGGAGAGACGAAATGAAATAATTCTACCGCTTGGAAAAGCGGTAAGCAAAGAAGGATAACCTGAGGATTTGTAAAGGCATAAATAGGCAGAGAAGGTTGATTAGGGATTCACTGTGTCTCCCAAGGTGAAAACCAATGAAAATGTGAGATAGCAAATCCAAAGCAAATAAGAAGGGATACTTTTTTTGCCAACGGTGCTCAGTTAAGTCATGCAGTTCAGTGTCAGAAATAGATTTAAAAAGAGACTATGCAAGCTGATGGCCATCTGTGGAACACAACGATCTGGGTACAGCCTCCACCTCCGCAAAGAGAAACCTCTGGAAGAATTATTTTAAAACCTGTGTCTTACCTTTTCTGCCATGATCTATCTGTTGCTCTGAGACAGCATACGTACTAAGCCAGACAGACCTTTGTCCTGATCTAGGAGAGGATTTGTCGTCTTGTGATTTAATGGAAGCCTTTCCCAGATGGACACAAAACAAAGAATGGTTTTTGGTTTTGGTTTACTGAATTGTAATAGTAAAAGCTGGAAGAGGCCTGAAGACACTTCACCTAATCAGTTCTGCTGTTGATATTGTTTATTCCTATGTTTTTCATAGTTCTGTTGTAATTTACTTGACAAATGAGTTTTTCTTAATTTGGGGGCTGACTCGTCAGCACAGGCTTTGCTTTTGGTCAGTAGACRCCTGACCTCCTCTGTCTCATTTATTCTCTGGTTTTAGCTGAGATTTCTCTTTGCTCAGTTCCCCACACGTACTTCTAACTTTGTCCACCTGCGCTCAACCCTTAAATATTCTTAAAGAGCATCAGTTCTCCAGTTTTTATGTGTTTAGCTCATGAAAATTCTTCTGTTTCCTCAGGTGTATCAAGGTACGAGTATAATTCACTAACTTATTTTGTTGCTTGGATTTCATCTAGGTTTCCTTGAAAGGCTGTAAAAACTCTCTCTTCAGAGGTTTCAAAGCAAATATTAAAAAACAAAACAAACCACCAAACAAAAAAACAACAACCCACATATGCTGTGGATGGTTTAAGTCCAGTTAATTGTGTCCTGTGGTGTGGGGAAAGCTTAGGTGACCTTCTGAGATCCATTTCCATCCCTGTTCTTCTTTCATTTTCGTTCTTTCATCTTACATTTAAACAATGACAAGTAGAGTGCGGTTTCAAGTTCATTAATCAATGTGATTTACAGAGGAGAAGAGGAATCTAGGTCTCTATTTGGTTAAGGTTTTTCACAGTGTGAATTCTTAATATTAGAAGATTGAGCTAATACAATCTTTGTGGAAAGAAGAAACGAGGTGTGTATTTGTCATGCACCTGGCAGCAGTAATGGGATTAATGTGGTAGCAGCTATATGCAGCCATCCTGCTCTTTATTTTGTTTACCATTTAAGATGTTTATATCTGTATATGTGTATAAATATATGTATGTGTATATATGTGTGTGAAAGTATTTTTCTCCTGCCTTTTTCTGGACCCTTGTGTGGATCTCAAGCTTGTCCTCATGTGCCAGGATGGACAGTCGTCTTTCAGATCTGCAGTACATGTTGCCCAAAACTCATCCATACTAAAAGCAGAAAGGCTTTCTGATGTTAGTACCCAAATTATTTGAGCTATGACTAAAGGAGCTTATTGAAAAAAAAAATTACAAAATTACTGAGATAGTTTCTGTCTTCAGGGCACACGTGACAGAGGATCTCTGATTGCTAAAGCACAAGCCATCTCGTACTTCTTCAAGGGTACACCAAGGCAATGCCGTGTAGATAGCATCAAATCTCAGTGGCTCCTCCAGGTATTGGTTCTGCTCATTCCTCCTCAGCTGAGGTATCTCTGGGTAAGGACAGAGCTGTGAAGAACATAACCTTTGCAGTTTTGAAATATTTCAGTTTCTTCAACTTCCCCTGGTAGCAGAGTATTCCCTTAAGTATTTCAGATATCTAAAAAATCATTGTTTCGACTTAGCATCATCTCGTGTAACTAGTATACAGGAAAGATACTTCATGAGCTTTGATGGTTGCTGAGGATTAAGACCTTACTTGTAAATTCACTAAAATATATTTATGGCCGTGTCAGAGAGACCTTATGAAACATTCATGTTTATAGAGCTGGCAAAAAACTGTTAATGACAGACTGAGACTCATTTCACTCTGAAGGGGAGTATGGTCAAGGTAAGTTAGAAATCTTCGGTATGAATCAAAATACGGTATTCTAATTAAGTTCTCACAAAAGTGGATTAATCTGGTATACAAAAATCATTTTCCCAGTTACTTCAGCCTATGAATCCTCATTGTTTTTTCATACGTCCTCTCTCTCTCACGGGGGGGCTAGTGTTGGACGTTTGTTTCCAGGTGCCCACGCTGCGGGTGGGGATGCTTTCCAGCTCCCCGAATCCTCGTGCCGTCCGTGCTGCTGTCTGTTTGATACCCTCTCATCTCCGTCATCCCCCCATCACGGACACCTCTTCCTTCTGGAAATGGGCAGATTTCCTGGTTTCAAGATTTCTAAACTTGAATGAATCTTATTTACATTATATAGACTGTTAGTGCCAAAATATATCGGCGAACTTAACTGGCAGGAGAGGCTCCCCAGTGCCCTTTGCCAGCAGGATAACTGGGCTTTCAGTTTGCCAGTCCTCCCATGCTGCCTGAGGGATCACTTATACACTGAGGTACGCTGGTGAATGAAAGCCTTGAATAGTGCTTTTTGGGTGAGATTTCATGCAAAGTCAAACGCGAACGAGTTCAGGAGGCTATTGCTGTACATATGGTCAAAAACGCAACCTGTCGCAGTGCTTAGAAACAACGTGAAGTACAGCATGAGACAAAATTGCCGGCACCTATGTCCCTGAAGCTCAGGAAGGTATTGTACAGTAAATAAAAACTTGATCAAATTGCTGAGGAGTGGAGTGAAAGACCAACACAAGCCGATGGAGACCCATCAGCAAGGCCAGATGACAGAATGAGGCAGAAACAGCAAAGGACAATGAAGCGTGGCATTGAAGTATTGTGCAGGTGTACCAGCAAGAGGAAAGCCTGATAAGGAGTGAGGTGGGTTTTTCAACACAAAGGAAAAGCAAATAACAGATGAGTCAAAAGTTTTTTTGTTTGTTTTTAGCATTCACTAAAACTTTCGACTTACCAGCAGCAGAAGCAGTCCCAAAATTTTTATGGATCAGACATGCTAAGGAGCTTATTGATAGACAGCCAGGTAATATTTATATAGAAAAATTAAATATGTCTCTCAGCTTCTTCCACACTGGCTTCAGGGATTGTGGCTATCCCCGAGGCCCCCCTCGGGTCCCCATTACAATTGCAAGTTATTTAAAATACGAGCCTGGAGACGAGTTCAGGTACTTCRAAATGTGACAGCACTGTCTTTTACCTGTGGGTTTGGGCTGGGAAGGGCTGCTCCTGATGGGGACATGCAGCTTTCTGTGGGGTGAATCAGCTCTTTCCATCGGGGGGGGAAAACCTGGAGGCAACAGGGACTGGAAAATCTTAGACCTCTCCTAGTTGGAGGATTTGCGTAATTTTTTGCAAYGTTTGGGCAGCCCCTGCTTGTGAAGACCGGTCTTTCCATTACCACTGCAGAGGGATGGAGTTGTTACTCRCTGCTGAGTCATTTACAGTCAGTGACCTTCACAATGCTATCAAAAAGAAGTATAAAAGCTATGTAGAAAAGGTGTTTTGGACAGTAAATTCTAAGTGATATTTTTGAAGATGTGCTCTGTAAGAAAATCGCTTGCTATGCTCATTTTAGCTTATGAACACCAGCACAGGTGGAGTAATTCATAATCAGCAGCCTGCATTCACTGATTGTTGCCTCTTTTACCATTCATACATTCTGAATACTTAAGAAACAGTTTGGGTTTTTTTTATCCTCTAGATGAAGGGATTCTGTGTTATGTTTATGTTCTCTGATTGAAGAGTGTGTGTATATATATGTTTTACATAAAGATTTTGGTATGGAAACTTGAATACAAATTTGGTATTTCATAAAATATTCTGAGCAGTTTGATTTTGAAGTATGCTGTGCTAATGAAGTATGCTGTACTTCCTAGAAAGAGAGTAAAGCAGAATATAAAAATTTGGTGAAATGACAATACCAATATTTARAAAAACAATAGAATTGTTTTGTTTGCTTTGGATAAATAACAGATCGTTCAGTAGAAATATTTATAGTGGCTTTGTGCATTTAGAAAGCCGACTTTGGGGACATACCTGGTGTTAGAAAACTTTTGACACCATTTCTAGATTCTCAAATCTATTCAGTGCTAGCAAAAATTTGATTTTCTATGACAAGTTTGGTCAAATTGAGTATTTGCAAAAGATCTTAATTTGCTAGATATTCCTGCCATCTCTGGTATTGTGAATGTTTACTTGGTTCTTATTTTAATATTTTACATATTGTTTGGAAAATGGAAAGCGTTATTTTTCCTAACTTGAATATGGTTGGATTGTTGTGCGCTTTGCATCTGCTGGATTTGAGACGGTTGAGGACTGTTTTTTACAGATTCTCTGGGCTCAAAACTTGTTTATTCAAATATGGGAGAGAAAAACGCAAGAAGAGATGGTCCTGGGTATGGATTCAAGTTACACCTCTGAAAATGTTAGTGTATATGTGGTTGTTAATTCAGAAACCGTGTGCATCTTCTCTAAAGATTTAATAAGTTGAGGTTGCTACATTTTAACCATAGCAGAATTAAATATGTTTCTCCATTGCAGATATGTGTAAGCTATGATTGAAATGTAATCTGATAATACTTTGCTTTGAATAAAACCGTGAGGGTGGAAAGGCTGTTTAGGAAATTTCTGATTAGCTTTATAATAAACTTCAGGACAGGAAATCTCTCTGAAGTTCTATCTTGATGGACCTTAGTAAACAATAGAAGAACACAGAATCTTGTAACGAAAATTAGTTTTGCAGATGAAGGAATATGTAACTTATGCTTTCAAGCAGAATAAACAAAAGTTTCCAGGCTGAGTTTAATCCGAGTCCCTGTGATGGTACACTGCAAAAGAGCTGGGATTTCTAATGAATTTACAGTGAGTTTACACTGGAGCATAACATTCTCTACAGCTGTCTTCCTATTATTTGGGCTTAGAATATGAAACCTTTCACTGTGGGTGTTCCACACATTTTAGGGAGATACAATTTTGATATTTGGCTTACTACAAGCAGAGGCAGCAAACTTATTTCGTAATAATGACTGTGCTAATAATGGGTTGCTAAATTCTTTTTGGTTTTTTCCCCTAAATAATTTGTTTTAATGAAAAGTTTCCAGTTTCTACAGGAGAAAATTGTCACTGAGATTATTTCTAGCCAATCCTAAAGTATTTCAGCAGAAAATAAAAACATTTTGGTATGCTGCCTTGCTATTTCAGAGATGTTTAGTTTGGGTACCTCGTTGTGCTCTGCCTCTTGGTGCTCCTCCAGCTTTCATGCCATGTGGCAGGTTATGGCATGAGATGCCCGGAGCCCCGTCTCCCTGCCCGCGCCGGGGCTGCAGTGAGTCCATCTGAACGTGAACCATATGGCTCCCTGCCTGGGCAGGGAGATGATGATTGTGCTGATGCTATATTACGGAGAGGTGGTCCTGGTCTTCTGGATGGTGTCTGTAAAGTCCTTGGAGCTAGTACAGACCCTTAAGTACGGCTTTGGAGGCAGAAAAAACCCAAAGAGTTTCTCTTTGCTTCCAAAAGATGATCAGACTGAAGGATGGAGCAAGGACAAACTTCCTTCACCTTCTCATCACTCCTTTTCCTCCCCAGAGACATTCATCCCTTTTTTGAGGAATTCCTTCCTTTCCACTTATGTTGTATTTCTTGGGGAGAAGGGCATTGTCCAAGCTCCTTTTGGTGCTTCTTACCTGTTTTTCCATGGTTTCAGCAGTCACGCTGACTCTCTCTGCCTGCTCCCTGCTGCTACTTAGATAAATTCGTGCCCTCTGTCTCTTCCAGCAAAAGGGAGGCAGAATTTATTTCCATAAACAACATCTGCAGCTTGAGGGACTAGCTCTTCAAATTGCAGTCTCTGAGGATTCTCATCGTTTTTACAGAAAGTGATGATATAGCAGAGTTTAATTACCAGCCATTAATCCCAAATATTTTATGTTCGTATTACGCATTACATAAATATACCTTATGAAATGTTCCGAGAGGAATTTAATAGCATATATAACGTATAAGTGTGTCTGTACGTGTGCCATGCAGGTTTCCAAGCAATTCTGTGGGTGAAGCGTAGCTGCGGAGAGGTGCAGCATTGCGCTAAGAGGCAGGTAAAAGCACAGCACGGCGATGTTCTTCTCATACTTTATTTCTTTCCGGTGGTACTTCTAACTGGTTTCGACTGAGAGATGCATTCTCCAAGATAAAATTCTGCCTATTGGGGAACATACATAGCAGTGTAGTCCTTAATTCCTTTCCCGAAGCCAGGTGAGAGGAATCAGCAGCTCTGCTCAGACATGAAGAAAGGTGTCTGATAGCATCTCAAGCATGCCCTTAGCGCTGGTGCCGGTACCACAGCCTGTTTAGCTCCCGGGAGGATGCTGCCGACCCCAATACACGTTAACCACTGAGCCTGTCATCCTTAGGAAATCATGTCGGACGCGGAAGGCTTCGGAGTCACCRCGTTTCAGATTTAAGCATCTATCTGATCGCAATTTCATCTTCGCGTGTCATCACAGCGAAAGCTAGTAATTTCTTCCTGTTGCAGCATATAAAGGTGCTACTTCTGATCAAAGGGAAGGATAAAAAAATATATCAGATAATACTGTAAAATGTTCTTTGCTCAACTGAAGCATAAACTAGAACTGCAGAAACAACATTTCCGTGCCCAGAGTCTGTAGTATTTATTTTTAAAAAGCCTTTTATGTAATTTCTGCCAGGTGGTTCTAGCAAGCTCTGATGTCTGATTTCCTTGGAAAAATCATAGATTTTTCCTTACAAAGTCACTTAGTCTACTTCCTGTGCATTTTGTAGAAAAGGGTTTATTCTTCTAGCATTTTAATTTTTTGGTTGCAAAAATAAATGATTTAATTACTCTTCAGCTAGTAGAGAAGCCTTCATAAGTGACAGTCTTTCAAGAATATTAAGCATCAAATGTTTTAAAGGAATTTTGATACTAAAGATGCAAAATGAATGTGATGGCAGAAAAATAAACCCAAGATCCCTCTGTTAAGATGAAATGGTAATGTTGGAATATGGCATAGAAGTACACAGCTCGAAAGGCACCGTGAGCATCAGTTACTGCCCGGGGCGGTGCCGGCAGGACCGTGGTGTGAGCCTCTTCTGCAGGACTGCAGACAGGGGAGGGTTGAGCYCTGCTTATTCAAGAGAGGAGCAAGTAACGGTTATTGCTGAAGACAAATTAATCAGTATTAATTAATCAGCCTCAGTCAAGAGGCCAATTTAAAGTGTGAATGTAAAATTGGTTAAAAATTCAGGTGTTTCTCATTCTGTTGGTTGATACAAGGTCTGAGTCAGAAGTAGCTGGGAGGGGAACTGGTCTCTTCTGCTGAGCTGGACACTGAGGTTGGAGAAGGAGACTGATGATGATTCTGTCATCTTTTGGCGGGCTTTTCCTTTAGAATAATGATTATAATTATTTGAATACGTGGATGTTTCCTTTCTTTTCATATACTGTTTCCGAAAAAGGCAGCTGTATCTTGTTTATTTTTATGTGCTTGTATGAGATGATACTATAATTTTCCTTAAAATTCAAAATTGACTGTACAAATATTTCTCAAAACTAGCCTCTAATAATATGTAAAAGATGCTCTGTTGTGGTTGGGATACTATATTTTTCAGGATGGATTTTTTTTTTTTTGTCACTGAAGATTGATTTATTTACTTACAGGGATGGGATTATGCTATCACGTGGCTGGTAGTTAAAATGAAATAAAAAATAAAAGAAGTTGGTTAGAATTAGTTTAATATACATGTTCTTCAAATATTTTCAAGAGCTATAGCAGTGTTTCCCGAACTTCTCTGTCTGCAGAATCTCACGGAGAATCCGGTGCTATGCTTTGTAATCCTGGTGTAAATCTCTTGAGAATAGTCATTTAATGTCATTGCGATTACACCCAAAAGCTGCAAGTGAACAGATCTGGGTTTTTTAATCATCTTGGTGAGGAATAAAACTGCCGCCCACATACTAAAAGTTGGCCTTTTGCTCTCGTGTGTTACAGCTGTGATTTCTCGAAACCAAGAAGGACCTGGAGAAATGGGAAAGGCTGTGCTCATCCCGAAGGATGACCAGGAGAAGATGAAAGAGCTGTTCAAAATCAACCAGTTTAACCTTATGGCCAGTGACTTGATTGCCCTGAACCGAAGTTTGCCCGATGTGAGGTTGGACGGGTGAGTCCCGGCGGTGCCGCGCGGCTCGGTGCCATCGGCGGTGCCGCGGCACGGGCTGCACCCGCCTCCGGCCCCGCTTCRAGGCGCGAGATACGGCGCTGTCTCAAGGTTAATTAGCGGGCGTTATTAGCAGCGGTTGCTTAAGGAAGCTGTTTGAAAATGCCAGGGTTTACCGGTTCTTGATTTGGCTTCTAATGCAAACTTTCTTAGGAAGAGAGTTACTGCATCACAAACGTTATTATCCTGTGCAATTCATTTTGTGAACAGCTGAAAGCTGTCAGCTTAGAGCAATCAGTTTACATTGCGGCACATAACAAAATCTCCTCTGGTGTGTCTTATCACCTGGAACAATTTAAATATTTTTTCTTCAGGGAAAACTTTATTTCTAAGGTTTTAAAATGATAAAAATATCAACGTCTACTTTATAAATTTTCGTAATTATGCTGTTGGCATTTAAAAATTGACATTGTAATGCTGATAAAGAGAAGATGCTACCAATACCAAAAACTACGTGCAGGATGTAGTTTTCTTCTAGTTTTATCCATAGACATTTCTGGAATAATCAGAATTTTATAGAACGTCTTTCAAAATGTTTTGCAAGGATATAAAAACTGAAGGGGGTTTTGTGGTTGGGGTTTTTTGGAGGTTTGGTTTTGTTTTGTTTTTAAGTCTAGTGACTTATAATCATTATTTTTGAGTGAAGCCTGAAGTTTGTGTGGTGACTTTGAGACTGTGGAACAGCTTAGGGGAGTGTTGCACCAAGTCCATTGAATTATTTTTAATGGAATTTACAGATTAATTTTTCCAGTCACAACAGTGGGCTTCTGTTTACACCTGTATTTCACGTGAAAGTACAAATGTGCATGTTTTTCTCCATTTAAATAGGGATTCCGATTGCTATCTAAAGATCCTGTAACAAGTTATGGTACGTAAAAAAAACCAACAGTCTAGGTCTGTTGCGTACGTTGTTTTCAGCAGTCAGAGAATTTCCTCCTGTCTCCCAGTAGCAGTGTTGAAGCTAGCTGGTGGAGTAGGCTATCAAGCCCATTTTATTTAACTTGAAACTTTCGCATAAAGGGACATTCTCCTAGGAATCTTTGACTGAAATTGCATGCATGGAGGATTATCCAAACTTACATGCTTTTGGAAGTAAATTTTTAGAGGTGGGATTTTCTTTTTTTCCATTTATTTTTTATAGAAACTTAGTGCTGATTGAATTTTATCTTTTTCCAATTCAGTTTTTTCCCCTGTTCTCCTTCAGCTACATAAATGGTCTGATTCTTACAACAAATAAAAATTTAGAGAAATATAAACATAGCTAAAGAGRCAAGTGGTCAGGTCTCTAAAATCTCCCATTACTTTTGCTTTTTAAACTGAATTGTCACTTAGCTGGAATCCTGCTTATTATGCTTTGTTTGAAATTAAATTCTTCAGGTTCCCCTGAAATTCAAAATAAAATAAATACTTTGTTCTCTGGACTTTATTTGTAAATGCCTGCAAATAATACAAGTAGAAGCGCTACTTTAACAATAGAGCTTGTTCACAAACAACATAGGTGATGCTTCTCCGCGGCATGATCAGTTGTAATTTGGTGATGCTAAGTTTCCATAAAACACCACCTCAGATGATTGCCAGCAAAGACGTATTTCATGAAACAGAAGCATCGGAAAAGCTTTATTGCTTATTGCTTGTTTGTTCTTTATTGCTTGCCCTTTTCAAGAGTGCYGAGGGTAGTCGCGATGAGCTGGTGGAGCTGGCTCCGACGTCGAAATGATTCCAGCGGGCACGGGGCATCTTGCAGACCTTCTGGGAAGCGAGGAGGATGCGATGCACTGCTGGGCTGGGTTTTCCCTTGCTGCTACCTAATTGTTTTCTTGCACCGGGATGCTCTTGGCAGGTGGCCCAGCTTATGTTTAAACTACCCAAGTAGCAGTCGATTCAGCGCTACGTGCTCCTCTCTCACGTAGCCTTTGCAGCCCACAAAGAAACGAGACCCGAGTGTTGYGCACACCCGAGGAAGGGGGGCACTTGCCAAGCCTCTTGATCTGTTTTGGAAAGCTTTGTCCTTTCCCCGGGAGCAAGCGTTGAAAAGAAAGCGCGTATTGGAAAAACAGGTAAAATGTTCAACTTAATGAATAGTTCTGCTCAGTCTAAGGGAGATGAGCTATTATATACGGAGAGGAATCTGTCTAAATGCATTTTCGTGATGAAAAGAAGTTTCRTGTTCTTTGTTGAAAGGACAGAAAGTGTTATGGGATTTAGGAAAAAAAAAAAATTTTCTTTTCTCATTTTCCTCTTCAGACAGATGCTTTCTGTACATATTCTCTCTTTAGGGAGTATTAAATTGTTCTGAAAGCCGGTTTATAATGCTTTGCTGTTAAGGAAGAATATGATTTTATGGTTAATACATTTAGTGTATGACAGAAAGACATATTTTTATTGACATGGGGGACAGAGGCATCCGATTTGCACTGGGTGTCTAACTCACTGTGCCTTTCACATTATAAATGCAAGCTTTTCTTCCAGAGGCCAGGAAGTTTTCTGTGGCAAAATTAGATGAATAGAAGAAAAGAAAATAAAAAATGTTCTTGCTGGACGTGCTGTCTAGTGGGAAGTTCGTAATAACCTGTGTAGCTGTGGATACCGCTGTGTTACGAGTAATCGTGAGCTGATGAACAGATCAATGTTACCAAGGTGTAAATGTATTAAATCAGTGTATTGGCTGTGAAGCAGCCGCACTAAATGCAGCAGAAAACTCGAGGCCAGAGAGACGAAGCATTGCTGGAAGACCGTTGGGGTAAGATTGACTAATTGTAGGGCAATAGCAGAAGGGGAGCAGGACGAGGGCAGGCTGTGTCTGCAGCGGGGAAGCGGCTGGCGCAGCRCTCGGGGACGGCATCAGCCCCACGGAGCTCTGCATCGCCACTGAGTTATTTGCAGATTGTGCGCTGGGACGTGGCCAAGCTGTTCTCCATCTCCGTAATGGTGCTGGGGGATTAAAGGAGTGAAGGGCATTTATACAGGACTAATTAACTCTTGGCAAGACTTGACCTTTTTATTGTATCTATCACATGTCAACATTTTGCTGCGTGTAAGTGGCGTTTTCACGTTTCTCTGAACGTATGCCATGCCGTTAAGTCGCAGTCTCCGTTCTGGCTGCCTGCGCAAGCAATTAGAAGGGTTCACGTGCCGTCGGGGTTGTGCGGAGGTCTGCGGGGGCGGAGGGGAGTCACAGCTGCTGGCAGCAGTCCTGAGCACTGCTCCTCTTCTCTGTCTTGCACCTGATGTCCCTGACAGATGCAGCGACTTTCAGTCTTGGGCTGGTTTAAGATTGAGATGTTGGAAACGCGTCTGAATGCCTTTTTCTCAGTGATGTCCTCTTCCTGCTCCCGGTGGTGTCAGGTATAGGCTTAAAGCAGAAAATGATGCGTCCGACTGCCCACGCCCTGTCTTCAATGAAAATAAAACCTCAGCTTACCCGTTAGTCCTCTGTTTAGAAGGTTTTATGATTTCCAACTGTGGTTTAACCCTCAATGCAAAGTGTCATCTCCTGGTGAGATTTCCCACTGCCTTTATCTCTCTACGAGAATTATTTAGATTTGTGCATTATAATATTATGTCCATGTGGCAAATGAATCTCTATAAATAGGCGTAAGAATTCTGATAAGAAACACAGAGCCCAAAAAAAAGAAGAGTCTTGTTGTAATTTTCCATTCTAGAAATTCTTTCTTCAGTTATGCTACGGTACATTTATTGGCAAAGTCATTGGGAAGAGGGCAGTGAAAGCGTAGTAGTACACTGACATGCTAGCTTCTTCATTGTTGTGGGGTGTGTATATATATTTTATGTATATTATGTATATATAAAATTAATCCATTCCCATTCTGTTCCTGTTCCAGCCTTCCTCATTCCTTTTCCCTCTTCGATCCCCGTTGCACTTTTTATGCACGTGGGCAATTTTATCCCGTTCTCTTGATGTGGGTGTCCAGGTTTCTCTTGCTTTGCCAAGGCTGCTGCTGTCTACACGGCGCTTTGCGCATACTTCTGGGAGTCGATCTGCAGCGTACAGACGTGGAGTGAGGATCAAAGATGCTCGTCAGTCCTTTTCACTCTCCTCCACAGCTGGGTACTGGTATCTCACAGTGGCAGATAGTACCAGGGCTCTCGCTGTTTGGGATCGTTGCTGCTGTTGTGCCTCCAGATGATCAAAGTAGTGCTGTGGGAGATGGGRKGKGTGTGTGTGTGTGTGTGTAAGTGTCATAAGAGTCTAAATAAGAAACACATATTTAAGAGGAAAAAAAAATTTGAGGGAATCTTAATTTTTTTCACATTAGCAGATGAAAGAGCTCCTGAAACCTTTTATGACTCTGTTTCTGATTAAATGTTTGATGACTGTGAGCTAATTCTGTATTTACACTGCAACCACAGTAGTTGCATTTGTAAGATGAGGGAGATTTTTTCCCTAAGGAAAAATGTTAGATTTCTGAAAAAAAAAAAAAGGGTTTCATTTTATGTGTTGCAGGAAGACAGGGAAGGCTGGATTGGTTCTGGCTAATGAGAAATTCCCTTTACAGTTTTGTGAAATAAGGCGTCTGTCTCTTGTCTCGTCCTTCTCCCAAACAGGGATGGTTGTGAACAGACCTGATGTGATGTCCTGACCTCCAGGAAGTCAGTGGGAGTTTGCTCTGACTTCTGTAGGAATGAGTTCTCTCATCAGGAGACCACAAAATCCACCTCCCGTCTGCTGTAACGAAACAGCGTGGCTGAATCCCATTGCATCGCTGCTCCTGTGTTGATGTTGTAATTCCAGCTAATGAATGCGACTGTCGCACTAACAGTTTAACTTGCTTCCCATGACGTCTAGCGTTGTCTGCCAAAGAATGTCCCTCGATTGCCTGAGTTCTGTTGGTAATGGCCACCTTGAAGATTTTAATCAGTGTCAGGTCTAATTTGAAGTAGCTATTGATTAAACCTTAAACCCAATTTAATTCAACATAGAAATGTTTAATTTTATTTCAAAGTATTTTCTCCGGCAGGGGAAGAAATCCATCTTCAATCTTTTCTGGATGAGTAAGGTTCCAAGTGCTATTCTACAAATTGCTAAACCATTGTAATTGGATTTTCTTATTGAAATTTAGGTTGAAGTTAGCTGTTGCGTTGTGTTTGTGTGTATGTGCTTGTGAGCGTACATTTCTGATTGGAAACAAACTCATGTTACGATTTTCTAAATAGTAACCRCGGCTTAAACTCCATGCCATAGTTTTGTGTTGGCTTCTTCAAAGCAAAAACCTTGACAGGTGGTCCCAGGAGGGGGGAAAAAGGCTCTGGGAGAAGTAGTGTAGAAGTGGCAATCACTGCCTGTGAAAATTTCCTTTGTGAAACATCTGTGAAAATCCTTTAGTGCCTCGAACTCTGTGTTACAGGGCAGGAAGCTTTGATTAGTGTTTTTTTGGGGTTTGTTTTTTTTTTTTTTTTTTTTTTTTTTTTTTTTTGGCGAGACCACTATTTGTTCTTCATGCAATTTAGCAATTAAGGGAGGGTAAATTGTTTTATTTTGTGATGTTCACATCTAATCCATTCATCTTGCACCAGAAAGTGTTGTATTAGTTCTTTTTCCAGCTCTAAGTCGTGGTGGATCAAGTACATAAGAGTTCCTTTGTTGCCAGGTTTATCTGCTTACAGCTTCATATAATTAAAAGCTAATTTATTTTTTAAGATTTTACTGTGTATATACAGTTAYGCATAGAGAAACCATAAACCACCCATGAACAAGAAAGCTCAGGGAGAAATCAGTAATTAGTTTTGGCTAGCAATTACTTTGAAATGACAGTTTAGAAATTATTCCACCTTGTTTTGGGGGGAAAAAATCAGCCAGGGTGCCAGTAGGGAGAGAAAGTACATACAGGTAATCTGTACAAGATCAAAGCCATTTCCCAATGTATAAATTAGGTAAAGACTATTGAGATTAGAAAAAGAAAAGTCATTCTCCAGCAATGAGAAAAAGACGCTCATGAGTCAACAGATGGCTTCTAAACTGGTTTTGTGAGTCTTTCATCTGTACTTTCATATAACAAAAGGAACAATTAAAATTTGTTGCTATTTCCCCTTTGCTGCTGTTTCTCCCATAGAAGTTGGGGTTTGATTCCCTTCCGGCTTTCGGCGCTGTTGTAGCTGTGTAATGCCAGTCCCCGTTCACACTGCTAGCTGGAGCAGAGGCAGGACCTGTCTTGAGAGTATGCCTCGATTCGAATTAGCTTAGCTAAGCTCAGGAAGGGAGAGGAGATCTTTTTGGTCACATTTCCAGATAAATGTAAGTTGGCATTTGCAAAACGTGTCCTCGCTGTGGAGCATCTTGGTATATTTTGGGAAATTCCACTTAGAATAGCTTTTCTAACCATTTGGTAGCTGGTGTTTCTGAAGGCAGCTATAATGAACCACAATAACTTACTAGGTTTTTTATTCATTACTTTTGTGGCTGTGTGCATTGGAAGCCTAATGAGGTGCAGCTGTAACTCAAGAAATGCTTATAGCCCTTTCTATACTGGCTTGCCGTTTTACTAACTTCTTTCTGATTGTTGAACTCTCCATTTCCCCATTCTGCCAAAGCAATAGCAACTGCCACGAGATTCTTACAGGCAGGGTTGCTCCTAAAATTAAAAATTTGCTGCTGTCATAGCTTTGATAGAGGGTAATCAATGCAGGGAAGCCTCTGGTCTCTGCCTGGTGCTCGAGAGCTGCTGGAGCGTGTCTTCACAGGTGGACTTTGGATCGCTCCCAGGAGCCACGTTCAAGACAGACCAGCAGTTTGCTTTGCTTTAYGCTGTTACTCTGCAGCAAAAAATGCTGTTCTTCACATCAATTTATCAGCTTGGCAGTTAGTTATTTGTGGGCTTAACTAGGAATGAGCAATGCATAGGTAGGAATGTTACCTATATATATGTGTGTGTGCCAAGTGAAGCCTGCTGTATGTGGCAGAACAGCCACGGGTACAAAGGGAAGATTTTTGATTCAAACACCATCAGCGAAGCACCCATGTGTAAGAAGAGAAGAAAATGTGAATGCTCGGTAGAGGTATATTTGTACAACTCATTTAAATGGAATTGGCTTACTCTTGTTAATCTGAAAATGGATTAAACTTCTCTACATCTGGAGGTGTACCAAAGGAGCAGAAAAGCTGCTAGAGAGAAGGGATTGCATCTGGAGGTTGTGTAAGTGGTTTTGGCTGTTGACCTAGTTAGTTCTTTATACTTAGTACGGGCATTTATTTGTAGACACGAATGTAGACATTCATACACATGGATCTTTGAAGATGTCCTTCATTCAGAGAACTTCCAAAGACTCTGATTTCCAGAAAGATAAACCTGCTTCTTGTTGACACGCTGTTTCATGTGGACTGTAGTCTGCTTTGGAGTAGGGCAGTTAAAATGAGGAGATGTGATTGTAAAACAGAAGTCAGCTCCTTCCTTAGTGTTAAAATAGTTGAAGTCAAACTTCAGTTCCTGGCAGCACTGCTGTCAGCTTGGGATAATGGCCTTACTAGGGAGGCCCCAAAATATCACTCTACTAAGTATAAAGAATGATATTATTTATAGAAAAATTGATCTAAAGAAGAGATTTTTATTTCCTTTCTTTATGGCTTCAAGTGACTTTGAATACTAGTAAATGCTTAAACGGTTTGTATAAAAGAAAGGAGAATCCCAGTGTTGTTTGGCAGGTATTGTTCTCTCTTTTTTTTTTTTTTTTTTCCTAGTAATGAAATTGCAGGCTGTCTTGGAAGTCAGCCCTGATGGGACCTTGTCTCCTTCCCATCGTATCTTCTCCTAGAGAGTCTGCAGGGCAGCTGGCATGCAGCTTTTCCCCCAGACCTTTGAAAATGGGGATGGTGAGGGTGTTTAATTAAAGATTTTGATTTGCATGGCTTATCTTTTAAAAACGTATGGCTATTTCACATTTTTAAAGTATGTCAGTGTTATCCACATTGCAAGGGTAAGCACGTTCCTAGTTTTCCTGTAAATACCCTAAATAATGTAACGATAGGTTAAACTGGTAGGTATTTAGTCCTCGTGTGGTATGTGCTTTGGGAAAATACGTAGTATTTCAACACAAAAGATGCATATTTCTGTTAGGTCGGTCTTGTATCAGTTCTGCTTTTCCTTCAGCAGCTCGTCCCAGGACAGTTCGCCCGTGTACCCGCAGGCTGATCCTGACCCTCGCTGGCAGCAGGGTCCACCCCGTGAAGTGGCTGTAACTCAATTTTCTGATTTAATAGTGCAAGGCTGTTCAAGCATGAAATTGCTTCCTTCATGTAGAGCCGTCCCCTTTGCCTGGCAAGTCAAGGCTCAGAAACGGGTGGTTATGGCGATTGCTGCTGTTGGCCCAACCAGTTGTTGCGAGGAACAAAGTTCAGCTTTCAGACGTGCCTGTAAGGGAAACGTGGGAATGAGTCTCTAGGTTCAGTTGAGAAGAGCCTGCAAGATTATATTCAGCAGCAAGAAACAAACTGATCACGGTTTCTTTACTAAAACAAGAGTCCTTAATGATTAAACCATGTTGTTACCTTTTTTTTAAGAGGCTGGGCAGTGAGACAAGCAAATGCCATCTCGGCCATGCAGCCTGTTAGATGATGCTTCTGCAACCAGGTCCTCAATACAAGCTCACTTCTGCACGCAGTTGAGCAGTTGGCATGGGCAGTCAAAGCCTTAAGGATCCTTGGTTCAGTTTTTATCAGCAAGGTATGTAGAGGGCTTTGGCATCGCAGGGTGCCTCCTATAAACTCTAAGCAGAAATAAAGACCGGTTAAAAGCGTCTGTCCGAGGCAGTCCTGGCCCTGCAGTAGAAGCTCTGGCCACCACCCAGGTGGGCGTCTGTTCTGCTCTATCTGGTCATGGTGGAGGTAACACTGGGCAACTTCTGTTCTGGGGTATCTGTTCTGGGGTATCCGAAATAGTTGTGAGAATGTCAGGAAATAAGCCTGTGGGGGTAATTCATGCTCCTGTTTTATGTCCTCCCCGATGGAAGCTGTCCTCCAACTTGGTTTTGTGCGTTCATTCAGAGAAATTGGCTGATCTCTACCTTATCCCATAAACTCCATTAAAAATTTATGCATTATTGTTGCAAGTAAGAACGCAATTAAAAAAAGTCATTTCCCAGTAATTTATGTGGTAGTGTGTGCAGGCTGGAAAAAGCACTTTGAATTCTGAAATCTGTATTTGGAGACTTCCAGAAGTCTACTGACTTCCTGCTCTTGACTTGCTTTACAGTGCAGCATTAATCCTTGTGGATTTACAAAATGAGCTGACTGGCCGTTCGTTCAGAGAGTAGGTGGACGTGTGGGGATGGCAGCACAGGAGCGGTGATTTGCAGAATTTCACCCCTTAGCTGGGGGCTCCAGAGCTGTGTGAAAGCAGAAGCATGTGAAAATGACTTCTTTGTTTCTTATATCCTTTATTGCAGATATGAAGAAGAGATTTGGGGTTTCAAAGTTAATACTTCTTAAAATATTTTGAAAAATATTTTAACAAATAGGGGAAGTTTGAGGTTATCTTGGCGAATTTCAAGGAAGATTCAGCGATGAAATAATAAAAAATGGCACTGGAAATGGAACAACAGTAATGATGAAAAACCATCCAAGAAAGCCTTATCTGATCTGTAATTTCCATTACAGATCTTTGATTTTTATCGGGAAAAGCRGAGAAAGTACAAAGGGGCCTCTAGTATTGTCCTCTGAAAAAGAAGTAGTCCCCTCTACGCTACGTTGTTTGCTTTTAATAATACGGTGCTGTATTATTGTGTTCTTCGTCAAACATGAAAGGAACTTTGAGCGCTTAGGAAATGGCTGCTGAAGTAACTTCTAAAATATTAAAATGGGGTTTGGGGTTGAACATCCCCAAGGAAGAGTTGATATTCAAGGCTATACACAAAGCTTTATGAACAGYGATAGCTGAAGGTGTGAGTGAAGGGTCTTTGCTCCCACAAGCTGCAAACTTATTTATGCTCTGTAATGAAACGCCAAAGAACAATTTTCATAAGGTATTCTCACATCCATCATCTGGTGGATATAAAAATTGGTTAGCTTTGGAGTGTTTTGATACAGTAAAATTCAGTAAGACAATGTAGATGCAGTTCTGGCACAGTTCTACTTTCCTCTAAGTGAAATAAATTCCTGTTCAATTATTTTCTATTTACCTTTCATTTGCATAAATTTCAGTTTAAAATATGAACTGGTGCGATTTAAGTAAATTTATTAAAGTAGAGTTTAAAGCTGTGTGCATTGAAATGCTGCAGCAGAGTCCGTTACAGGATAACGCGTTATTTCTCTGGGTTGAGAGTGAGAGTTCCCCGTAGGGCTGTCGGACGCAGACTCTTCTGCAGCTCCAGCAGAGCCGAGAGTTGCATGGGGTTGTGGCAGAGGGGAGACACAACAGATCAAGCTTAAATTAATGCTGTTCTGGCAGGGAAGTAAACACTCAAACAGTCTTTTCTTCTGTTCATAATACCGTGCCATATAGTTCATTTTCACGCTTTCAATTTCCCTAAGTAACTTACAGATTTTATTTAAACTAGATAGKAGGAGACTATTTCAGGCAATAGGATTCTCATAGTCCAAGCGTTATCACTTACTCTAGAAATAAATTATTGCTTACTGGGGGTAGTTAACTTATACTCCAGYGTGTGATCTTTAGAAAGCAAAACCAAAAACCAGAAGCGAGCAGCGGTGATCTGCGCATGGCACAACTAACAGTTGTGAAGGGGAACTTTGTGATACGGAAGCGATATGTTTGTGATATGGAAACTAAGCGTAGTTTTCCGTAACAGTGCTGGCCAAAGGCCTGGCTTTGGGGAGGTCTGTAGGATGTTTTAGCAGCTCTCATGGCTGGAGTTACACCAGTCCTGCATTTGGCTTCCCGTGAGGTACTTGGTGTTTCAAAACCACTTTAGCAGAGAGGTGGGGGTTTTGGTTGCCATTCTTTGTGGAGGGGAAACCAGAAATGGCCTTCCGTTACTACTGAATGGTAAATAAGTTGTTGTTTTGCCAGAATATTTTTTTTAAATTAAGTGCACCTTTCCTTATGTTTTTAAATCCTGTTCAAGATTAGAGGAAGATGGAAATACTTTGAGTATTTCAGTGGATACCAACACCATCCCGCTGGAATAATGCGATACACAAATGCGCTCTCAAAAGCACGCAGCAGAGCACAAATAGCAGCCGTTATGTGCTATTAGCATAGAATAAAGCATCATAATGTGCCTTGGCATATAATCAATACGCATTGATATGATTTGGCATCTTGTGAGGTATCTGAATGCGATGGTGGCATGTTTCAGGTCTAGAGGGAGATAAAGAAACATGACCGGCTGCCAGCTTCGCTAAGCAGTGATGCCTTCATCTCCGCAACGGTGAGTGATACCTGAGCGTCGAGACTGTGCGTGCTGACTTGCTCTCAGGGGGTACTGGCATGGGGGGTAATGAGAAGTGGCAGATTTCAGGCTTTCTGCATTTCATAGTAACAAGAGGTATGCCTCAGTTTCAGCTCTTGCCCCACAAAGCTATGGGGTGATGTTGGAGAAATGCTGTGAGTGAACACACGGGTAGATGCCCAAGATGCCAGCGTTGATGATTGGTGCTGATGGGAACATCTCAGGCTGTTACTGACTGTTTCTTGAGGGCATCCAGTGGCTCGGGAGATACCACTGACTGCTGAAGAAACGCTTCCCGAGGCAGGAAGGCACGTGGCTGCGTGGGGACAGCGCACCGCCAGGTCCCGGGGATGGCTGCTTCTTCAGCCTTGAGCTGTGGTTCTTCATACCGCAAACTGGTGTCACTGGGGGATACTGCGGAGCCCTCCGAGAGGGAACGGTGCTTTTCTTGAATTGGTGATCTAGAAGCGCTTTTTAAATGCCTCATTACAATGGGAGCAGTATGCTGCAGAAAACGCGCCATTACAGAGCGGTTAATCTGCACCAGCCATCAGCTGCGAGATTTAAACACCAAAATAACCTAGAGGTAGTCTATCATGATAAGCAGTTTCATAATCTCTTTCAGGGTGTATCTTGCCATCTGTTTTCATTGGGAAGGTGCTGGGAGCGGGGGAAGGATGAAGGACGGTGGCAGGCAGTTACCGATGGTGCGGCAGGGTCTACCCTTGTCCGGTCTCTGTCCGTTGAAACTGTCGATCCCTTCAGGTCATCCCTCTGCTTGCTTTTCAGAGAAGACTTCTGCAGCACTAATCGATATAAGATCGTGAACTTTTGGAAGGCTTTTGACAGTACTGTGTAGCTGAGCTGGCGTGCTTTGCCACAGGGACAGCTTACAAAATGAAATCCCTGAGTTCAGAGGCATCGAGGCACAGCTAAGGTCGTCCGACATCTGCCACTTCCTCGCTCCAGCTGAGGTTGCCGTCGGTTCCCRCCGTTGGCACGGGCGCTCCCGCACCACCCTGCCTGCCGCCGCTGCCCTCCCTGCCTCAGCCGCTGGTGACCGAGAGCCCTGCCTTAAAAATAYTAGCGTTTAAGTTGTCCTAGAAATACTTGAGTTTCCCTGAGCTCGTTTGAGAGCTGGTAAACGTTTTCCTAAGAATTGGCACGTGAGGTGTTATTCCGAATAAGAACACGTTTACATACGTGGAGTTGTTTTAGTACRTGTGATAAGCTGTTTAAAGGTGAACGCTTCCATTTTCTGTGAAATCATTCTTGATCATTCTTCAGAAATGACATCTGTGAACATGACGCTAAATTAAGACAGTAAACCAACTGCAGGGTATAAAGTTCACTGGAAGGTAACCACACCTATAAAAAGAGGAATTTACTGATTTAATTTGCTTTCTGATGCTTTGGCAGTTTGCTTAACTGCAGCGTTGCCATTTTTAACAGGCAGTTTTGCAGAGGATCTTGCTGCGTAATGATAAATTCATCGCTTCTGCTTACGCCACTCTTTGGTATGGGTCTTTATATGCATTACTGTGAAATTAGGAGTGAGTTTTTCTCACGACTTGATACTGCTTTCAGTTTTTGGGCTATGACCTTGCACCGTGTCTAACCGATAGCGGTGGAGGTGGGGTGTAGGTCTGAGGGATGGCCCAACGGGTGGTTTGTGGTGGCATTAGCTGACGTTAGCCATCAGCGCTCGGGAAATGTGATGCGCTAAGATCATTGCTGTGGTGAACTGCAAATARGAAGAAGTAGGTGCCTGCCCCGCTCCCCGGCAGTACTGCCTTTGGGGCTGACGGAAAACTTCTGCGGTGTCCAGCAGCTTTCCCGAGTCACCTCCCGGCGTAGCGTTCAGCTCGCAGCTGAGAATTAATGAGGTAGTAGGTAATATTCAAGACGGTCATATTAGCTGGAAAGAAATACGGCAGCAGGGTGTGATATGACATAGCAGGTTTTTAAACTGGACTGATTTTAAAATGCCAGGATTCAACGGGGAAAGAGACAGGAACCAAGAAGCGAACCAGAAACAAGTGCAGAAAGAAATTACATGTCACTAAGGCAAAGAAGTCTTTGTGAGGAGCTGCTTACATTTCTTTCAGAGGTACTTACTGCACATATTGAGTGGTTTTGCACAATCATAGATGCTTTATAATGCTGGAAATCGTGATTCCGGTGCAACCTAGTATTGCATCAGTATATTCAAGAATATTGTTCATCATAAATAGTAAGTGCCTTTCTGTGAGGAGAGAGACCTTGCTAACCCACAGGGGTAAGTTAAGGTTTCGTATGTGCATATATGTAGGTTTTTATGTATGTATAGATAAATAAAACTGTACATACATGCTTGTATAAATATATATAAACCTATATATGTTAGATACCTGAATAAATATACTGCCACTGTTGCACATGTAATATTAATCAGAACATAAATATGAATTAAAAGCAGAGACAGAGATGCAGTGTGTGGCAAGTCAACGGTTTATTACTTTAGGGCTGGGAAATGGTGCATTCACCCCTGTTCTCTTCCCGTCTCTGTCCTTCACTTCCCCGATCTCCGATGACTGAAGACGGCAGTGCGCGCGCGCGCGCTGTTACCAGTTTCTCAGTCTGTCTACGCCTGGAAGTCGGGATCCCCTCTCGGTATTCTGACCAACAACTCCTCCATTTCGCTTGATTTCCAGGCTGTTCCGTGTTTCTCTTATCCTAACTTGGCTCTGAGCCTCCTTTACAACACACCTGCCTCGCCTCGCCGCCCGTGGGAGTACAGCCCCGAAGGCACGTCGCTCTGCCTTGCAGCCTTTGCCCACACGTCGGTGACCGCTCCACAGCAAAAGTACCGGTCCTGCCACAGACTGGTTTCCAGTGCCCTGTTGGCACTGGAGCGTACAGTAAATCTGGTCTCATAGAGGAACCACACCAGTGATCTGCGTTACCAGCCATTTCTTTATGGGTGTTAATCTTTTGTATTTCCACGAAAGCAAAGCAATAAAAGGTAATGACTAAATAATCATGAAACTCCCTCAAGTCATATAAACTACAAATATTTAACAGAGTTCTATACGTTCCCAAATGCATCATATAAAAAATACTACGTAATAAATTGTATATAATAGTTATATTCTTATTTTTTCCTTCCAAATACTTTGCTTTCATGCATGATCTTTTGCCTTGAGCTGCTTCCCCGAGAGCTTCAACACAATTCTGGAGGGGATAAAATCACAGTGCAACCCTTCACGCTCACATAATTTGCACACAGCCGATGGGAAGGATGGTAAATAGGTAGAGTCTCACTCTGTTTCCATGTTATTAATCTTGGAAAATGTGTTTTTCTCACATTTAAACAGCTGTATTTCCTTCATGTGTATTCATAAAGCAACATCTGATGACTGCATGAGAAAAACCAGTGTTTCTGGGAAAGTATTTCCAGTGTCAGTGTATGTTGAACAATCAGTATGCATTGTAAATAGTGCAGGGGTGGCGGAGAGGGAGTCCGTGTCTTTGATAGCGTGTGAGTAGCAGATGACTTATTTATCACTTCTTCAGCGCGTGGTGTATTTTTGAATTAGAAAAAATGCAGCGTGAGTCACTGTCATCATTTCAGTAAAAGGACGTGAAAGGTTTTTATCTTTCGTGCACTTTTAAACACTTTCAAGTGAGCAGAGTGTTAGGCGGGTGTCTCTTTGGGGCTGAAGCAGCATTAGAGGTGTGCTGCAAGGGCAGAATGGAAATCGGTGGCGACTGAGCCTTCCCCGGGGAGGGACACGGGGCACTACGGAGCCCAAATCCCCGAGACGTTACCCCTCTCRCAGGATGCGCTCCACCAAGATACTCGGCCCAGAAGATGGTCCCTGGGTAGGTACTCTTGGACATAGTGGGGATGCAAGAGCTGATCTACAGCGGCAAGCTGCGAATTTGTTGCTGCCGTCGTTGAGGGAGAGCAGAGGAGCGTGAGCGGCCGTTGGCTCGCTGTGGCTGGGAAGGGGAGGTTCCAGTACGCCGGGTCTCTCCCGACCATGCCCTTCTCCTGCTGGTCTTGCACCATCTCTAGCATCTCCCTGGTCATCTGTGCGCTGCATTCGTTCACTGACCGTGCAGAAAAACTGGCCGAGAGGTGGGCTCGGGGGCGTCTTAGAGAGGTGAATCAGCCCGCGAAGAGGTGTAATGAGCATCGGGTTCGGAGCGTGGCCGTACGCAGCCAGGAGCGAGGTGGGAGGGCAGGGTGCAAAATAGTCACATTTGTACGGATTGTGATTGTTTTCCATTGCACATCTTGTAAATGGCAATGGGAATTACTTTAAGAGCAAGAATAGTGATTATACACCCACTGTATGGTTGTATTATTACTGATCTTAGTTGTTTAACTTTTAAAGTGAATCAAATGCTCATGAAAATMGCTTTGAGTGAGTTTAGTGAAAATGAATCCGTGCCTCGCTTTCGCCAGAGAGCAAAGGCGTGTTGGTAAAAGCATAACCTTCTCATCCAGAGCAGTCCCGGCCTCACGCCAGTCGGTATTTCAGTCTCTGTATCTCCTGCTTGCCTCTTTACTTCATCTCCATCGTCTTTAACTACCGAGCTGGACATGGCAGGTTCCCCGTGGAGCGGTGCCGTCACTGTTTGCTAGGAAATGCTGAAATAGGACCCAGGACAACAGTGTGTGTGTAAGTATGTAAATGGAGCGCTGTGCCTCATCGGTGGGAAATAAAGTGGCAGCTCTCTGGTGTTAGGTGTGTAACAGTTGTGTCAACGAGCTAAGGACATTTTTTGTTTAATCCAAGCACTAAATGTTTTCACCATGGGACTGATGGTTCTGGACTCGAGTCATCCCAGTGACCAGTGTAGGAGTCAGCTGTGTTACGCACACACTCATCAATTACCAAGCTCTAATGACTTCTTGTCTGTGCACGGTTTGCCAACTCCAGAGCAGTTGCTTTTTTAAAATTTGGTCCTTAAGTCACCATCTTCCTGTGGTGAAAACTTTCCGAGGGAGGGAGGGAGGGAGGAAGGAATACTCTCTAAGAAATAAAACATAATGGAACATGAAATATGCCTTGAGCTTCTGCCCTGAAATGTTACTGATCTTTAAGGTGAGGTTAACGTATTGCTGTCCCGTGACGCTTTGTGTTTCTCTTGCAGCCAAAGTGGCCAGAATCAGCATATTGCCCAAATAACTTAGATTGTCATAATCTATGTTGTGCTCATGGCTTTAGAGGGAGCCCAAAAACTTGTACCTGTATGATAGCTAAAACACAAATATAAACAACCCAAAAATATATCTAAAAATCTCAGCAGATCTCATTCCTGATGTCAGAGCTGGGGTTGCGAGTGCCCGTTGTTCACAGTGCTGATGCCTACTTAACATCTTGCCCTTGGCCTCTGTTTTGCAAAACCAACTCTCCACCGGTGCAAGTGGGTTTCCAGAAACTCCCAGGAAACAGAAGAAAGTTAAATTTCTTGTGGAGCTGCTCTTCTTGGAGTGCCTGTCTGTTTTTCGGACTCTGGTTTTCTGCGTGTTGTGGAGGCCAGCGCGGGGCACGGCTTGCCATCCAGACTGGACTAAAYATTCCCCTTGCTGGGTTAAGTGCTGCAATAACATCTGATAAACTATGGGTACGCAATTATTTAATGCTATATTATAGACAAACTACCAGCATTTACATTTTCTGCTGAAATMAAATGACCCAAATTAAACAAAGTGAATAGATTTAATTTAGTCTCTGRTGAGCAGATGCAATAGCAACAAATCCCCGCCCATCGCTTGGTGTACCTGGGGAACTATACATAGCAGACCTGCAGAATGAACTGATTTGGAATTGAATAATCCTCCTCCACAGAGGATAATCCCACCATGYAATTGTCTGTGAAAGTAAGGAGGGACGTGCAGCAGAGTCTTTTGGTGTGGATAGAGACAAATGGAATAAAAAGAGAAGGATTCCTCACTTTGTGGTACAGTATTTGATGTAGGGTCATTGTGAAAATTTTGAAGAAGGACGTATAGTAAAGATGCTGTTCATGGATTTTTATGACCAGATTTATGATCATCTGTCTGCTGCAAAACACAGGACACGCGACCTCTTCATGAGTGTCCTCAGCTCATCTAGCCCTTAGCTTCACTGGGTACCGTAAGATACCTTGGAGAATAATAAGAGTGATACTGAAAATACTGAAGATCCTGGCAAATACTACGATGATAAACATTCTGCTCCTTAATATTCCATTTGCACTACAAAATTGGTGTTAAACTGCAAACAGGGAAATACCCTTTTCTTCTTGTCTCATTTCACTACTGACGTGCATTTCTGAATATTTTAAAACATAATCTTGTGTAGTACTWCTTTTCCAATATCCAAAATTTTATCTGTTTTAAATGTAATTAAAATGACTGTTGTGAAATACAGGACAAGCAGAATTTATTCCACCTTTGTCTATACTTTGAAGTATGACATTAAGCTCTGGAAGACAACTCTGAACGTGAACAGCACCCAGCTTTGTACTAAAAGCTGACTTTCAGATGCCAGGGTTGACATGAGACGCCTTCCAAGGACAATTACGTGTGTGAGGAGAGCTTTTACTGTGCCTTGGAAACAAATAAATTCAAAATGTCCTTTTCTGGACATGCTGTCCTGCTGGGCTCACCCTCCTTTAGACACCTCTGGGTAAACAGAGGGTGTCGTCGTGGATGATAACTAGTAAAGGACTTGTTTGTCTGAACTCTTGAATCTAACTTGTAATTGATGGATAGTTGTATAATTAATTAGATCGCTGAAGTTGCAAAGGTGGGATGGCTACCAGCAAACTTCGGTGGTCCTCATCAAATTGATGTCAAGACTGGGCAGGTGTGTGTATATTTTTTTTTTTATATATATAGAGTCAGTATTAGCATCGGACTTTCTGCTGTCAGATCTAGTTACCAATGACTTATATGTGTGTGTATATACGTGTATATATACACAAATATTACATATAGATGCGTGTACACACACACGTATATATAGGTCATTGTGTGTATATATGTACACCATGAACCTTTTACCTGTGCCGTAGAAATCAGTGATATTCTGTATTCTTCTGTACTCTCTCCTCACCTTGTACTTTGAAAGCTCTGGTCACGATGTTGTTTTATCTATTTTTCTTTAAATGTCAGTGAGGCAGAAGAAAAGGTTAAAGAGAGTTGTGTTATGGTAGATGATGTTTAAGAAAGAAACTGTATGGACAAGCTGACTTTTCTTCAGGGACCTTATTCATTCATTCTCTTGGCCCTTGGTGGAGAAGTTTTCTGTGAGGAGGMGGCTACTCCTGAACAAGTACTGCCTTGGGACTGGTTGATTTTTCAAATAACACAGACAAGCGATATGCTGAGCCCATGTCACAGCCAGAGAATATAGGGTATGTAAATGCTAACGAATAACTTGCTAATTCAGAATTTTTTGGGGAAGCTTCAGATTTGTGGTATTACAAAGATGATGCGCTAAAAAGCTATACATAATTTCTTCTCACTTTACAGGCAGTTTAATTCACTAGTGTGTGTATCCCGCTGCTGAAGAAAGTAYGTACACGCTCACCTCTGCCTTCTGGAAGGGCTTTCCTGAACCGGGGTCGCAGTGGTGACAGCAGAGCCAGAAAATCATACGATAGTGAAACAGCAAAAAAAAAAAAAGTGGGAATTATTTTAAGTCACAACATTTAAAAATCCATATTAAGTGTGTTTAAGTAACGTGACTTGACCTGTGTTGACAGGTTAATTGTAGGCATGTTTGTATTTTTGAAATGTGTCCCAAGACCTGGAACAAATATGCAGAATTTTGGGTTGTCTTTTGTAATAAGCAAATAGCTTTAATTTGCTTCCACAGAATCAGGAATGTTTGGTGTCTGTTGCTCACTTTGCCTTAATTTCTGCATTTTCCAAAAATAGGTGAAATTATTGACCTCTCATTCTTCCATTGAATGGAACGCTTATGGAGTGTTCTGGAAAATAGTAATTTTTTTCTTCTTTTTGAGAAACCACCAAAGATGGGAAGGTCTGGAGGCCTGTGTACTTCAAACCGTAGAATTTGGGATTTTTCACAATAAAAGACTTATTTGACCTAACCGTAACCGCTCGATACACTTTACGTTAGTTGCCCCATGTCCTGTGTGCAGCTGAGAGTTTTCTGCTGGCCGCGTCAGGACACGTTGAGGCTGAGGCTGCTGGATGCTGATTTCTCGGCGTGCCAAGCCGGAGCGAGGAGACCGGGAGTCCGAGGGAGCTGTGGACGCAGCAGTGTGCRTTCCTCTGGATACTCTGCTGTGTTTTCTCAGCAAGAAAACAGGATTTGAAATTCCCTCTGCCTTTGGGCTTCTGGCTTGGGAGCCTGAAGAGATCAGTAACTGGTTTGAAATGTATCCTGCTCAAGAGGGTTGAAGCCCCTTTTCCAGGCTGTCCCGTTGGTAGAGCTCTTTAGAGATTTTCTTAAAGATTAACCTCCCTTTTCTTCTGTTTTTACTCTGTATTGTTTGGCAGGTGCAAGACAAAAGTCTACCCTGACGAACTGCCCAACACAAGCGTAGTTATTGTGTTTCACAACGAAGCCTGGAGTACTCTGCTTCGGACAGTCTACAGCGTTATCAATCGCTCGCCGCACCGCCTGCTTTCCGAAATCATCCTGGTGGACGATGCCAGCGAGAGAGGTAGGTTTCGGGAGAGAGGAGTCCCATTCCGCGTGTTGCCTTAGGGCCGCGTTTGAGGATCCGCAGCTCTCTTCCGTCAGCGCTGAACCGGACCCGCGCCTCTCGCCGAGCATCTCCCATCGCTCTAGCAGGATGGACTCTAGTAGGTACGGGCAGGGTTAAAGTACACTTTCAGAGAGTAACAGAGCCAAAGGTTGGTTATCAGGTTGTAAGTCGTATATACGGTGCTCCTATCCAGAATTTCATTAGTGCTTCTTTGCACTGTGGTTTATCGTTCCATATTACTGTAAAAGTCCTTTTTCACATCTCTCGCTGTCTCTCTCTTGCTGTCTCTCAACCCCGCCCTGCTCTGTGTTTCAGGTTTTCCTGACTGTCCAGACTGAGCCGATTTCCTTGTATTTCTCCTATTTGTGGTTCATTTCTTTTGGTCTTGGCTTTTTTCTTCTTTTTTTTAAACCCAGGGTTTAGAAAGAAAGCTGTCTGCATGTGAAACTGGTATCACCTGAAAAGGAATCACGTTACATTCGATAAATGGAATCAATGGAATGATAAATTTTCCTGGAGTAGCCAAATGTAGATAATGGCAAATACAAGATAGAGCTGCAACTGTTCACGAGACAGAGGATGCAAGCTAAGACGTCCTTTATTTCTGCCCCATGTAGCATTAACTTAAACTCTAATTACTCTCCTGGATTTCCTTGCTTCAGGAAACAAGTAGGCTTAATGTTTCTCTGTGCCAGAAGGTGAAGGAAGACTTTAGCCCAAGTAACTGCAATTTTTCCTAAAAGCAAAGTTTTGGATTCCTACAGGGCTCAAATGGTGCAATTCATCAAAAATAGCTGTATTTGTATTTAACCATAGACCAATTAGCAAAAGGGTAATCATTTTGCACTCACTAGTGGTTGCTGGTTTATTTCAAGGAGGCTGGTCATGACTTATTTAAAATTTCTGTGATGTTTTCGTGAGATGCTCTGGCAGGTGTGTGTGGATGGGCTGGTTTCCGTGGGGCTGCGCTGAACAGAGTGCCGGTGTGAACCTCCATAGCTCAGCTCTCAGTCTTCAGAAAAACTCTAAATATGTCAAGATGCATTTCCCGTGCTATGGCAGTGTTCGTGCATGGCAGTCCTTGGAGGGCCGAGCATGACGCATAAACTCTGTGGCTATATTTGGACTTGCTGGACCTAGCTAAAAATAATGTTTTTCTTCTGTTTTTTTTTCCCTATTATCTTTGGCAGAGTTTTTGAAGGCCTCATTAGAGAATTATGTGAAAAATCTGGAAGTCTCAATAAAAATCATTCGGATGGAGCAGAGGTCGGGACTGATCCGTGCGCGGCTCCGAGGGGCAGCAGCCTCCAAAGGGCAGGTGATAACGTTCCTGGACGCGCACTGCGAGTGCACCCTGGGCTGGCTCGAGCCGCTGCTGGCCAGGATAAAGGAGGACAGGTAAGGGTGGCTCTCCTGCCTCCAGGCCATTCCTCGGTTTCACTGTGGTGCTAAAAAATAGAAATGAAAACAATTCGTTGATCTGAAAATGAAGATTTTTTTTTTTTTTTTTTTAATTTATCAGGAAGATAGAGTATTCTCTAATATTTGTATCAAAATCTAATTTCTAAATAAATATACAATAAGCTTTTGATTCTTACAGCAGGATTTTTGTTGTTGACAGTAAGAATAATAATGCCAGTAATGATAGCAACTTGTGCCATTTAGTTTCCCAGAGTCTAGGTGTCTCCCACCCTGATGGCCATCTTTCTCCCTTCTTTTTACCAGGCATGACTTTTTGTCTGTGTGACCTCTAATACTCTGTCAAATTTGCACTCTTTTCTTTTTTTTTTTTTTTTCTCTCCCCCCTCTCCAACCCCCTTTTTCCCCCCTCCTTTTTTTTTTTTTCTCTTTTGCAGTAGACGATGCAATTTTCCCCTTTTTTGTGCATAAGTGCAAGTGCGTCTTGCATCTTGCGCCTCTCTGCAAGTGAGACCCGAAAACCGTGCTGTCCTCCCTGGCAGCGTTGCAGCAGCCGAGGTCCTTGCTCTGCTCGATGGAGGAGCAGCCGCACGCGCGTGGGCAGCACCGGCCTCCTAAGCGCGCACGTGGGAGATGGGATGCGTTCTCATTTATGGAACGCGTTGCAGGTGCTCCACGAGACACGCACGCACGCGTGATAAAAAACCCCCCACTACTCRAGTCCTGCAGCCACAAGCAAAAATAGCCTCTGTCGTGTCTGTCCTGACGCTGCCAGTCTTAGAAAGGCGTACAGGAAAACTGTATGTCRCGTAAGGAACTTGTCGATACGGTGTCGTTAATGGTGCTGGGGTGAAGCGTGCGGCAGTCGCTCCTGCTGTTGGGAGAGGATTTGGCAGAGGAGCGGGAGCCCTGGGCAGGGTCGGGTGTTGGCAGCTTTCAGCTCTTGGGAGCGCAGCGAGGAGTCGGCGTGTGCAAAAAGCCGCGGACAGCAGAAAAGGGGAATTTCGCACGGCCTCGTTCCTGGAAGAGAAGACCCGCACAGAGCGGTGGTAAATGGGGTTTTTTGCAGAGAAGCCTCAAAATAAGTGCAATATTCGGCATACTAACGTGAAAAAATATTGGGTTAAAAAAAGCCAATTTTTTTCTTACAGGAAAACCGTTGTCTGCCCAATCATTGACGTCATCAGCGATGACACATTTGAATACATGGCTGGATCAGATATGACTTACGGAGGGTTTAACTGGAAACTTAACTTTCGCTGGTATCCGGTTCCCCAGAGAGAGATGGACAGGAGGAAAGGAGACAGGACCTTGCCTGTGAGGTAAGGAGAGTGAATCAAGAGTACTATGCTATTTGACTCTACTGTGTACTTGTTTATGTAGATAATAATGCTTAATACGTAAGGTTTTGCTGCAGTATCAGAGAA
Source organism: Phoebastria nigripes (assembly GCA_035582835.1). Classification (NCBI taxonomy): domain Eukaryota; kingdom Metazoa; phylum Chordata; class Aves; order Procellariiformes; family Diomedeidae; genus Phoebastria; species Phoebastria nigripes. The sequence continues at coordinate 720,015 of JAYKAV010000134.1, forward strand.
CACATGTCAGATAGTTGTGGCACACTGTTCAGGGTAGAGAAGACCAAAATCTGACCTATCCTTAATGCTGCAATGTAGTTATCAGAGCTGAGAAAACTCATTTAGATCTTCTTTTCAACATTCAGTAATGCAAAATATTACTTGCTTTTTAAGTTCCCTCTATGTTTGTTTTCTGCAAATAGCCTGCTGACCTCGTGTTTACAGATGTTACTGTTTTTTCATAATTCAAGGCAAATATTGGAACAAATTTCTGAAATACACATTTTTGAACATTGAACCCAAGTATTTGGTTATGATGATTTGCATGTAAAATGCGTGCTTTTATTGCCTAGAAAATAAAATTGATGACTGTGCACACTGAGTCAAAAATGATCTAAGAGTATGTCCTGAATTCCTGTGATCGTTCCTGACCTCTCTCATTTAATTGCTCAAACCACGGACTGTAACAAAACCTCTAGAAAAATTTTAAATGAAGCTGAAACAGAACAAATTGAATAAATTACTTGCAATGGGTTATTTGCTCAGCTCTAATAGCTTCTGTGGTCTTCATGAAAAGTTTAAAAAAAAAAAAAAAAAAAGAGCTTTCACAAGTGGATGTAATGGTTTCAAACCTGTCTGAGAGACATGATGAAGTGGACAGAATTCCAGTCCTGCATACCCCCGATTGTGCGCAACAGGCAGATAAAGGGAGAGCCAACTCAGGGGAGAGCAGTCACAGCACAGCTTTGCGAAACACTTCCAGGTAAGGCAGTGGATGGGCGAAGAAAAGCCTTTCAAAATTACTTAGGCCAGAAAATGGCTAAAAATCTGTCACTTTTGTGTCCTTCAAAGCCTGGAGTCAGGGAAGGGCTGGATTTTTTTAGATTTTGTCCTCGGGAAATGATCTCAGGAAGAGCAAGCAGGGTCCCCAGGAGCAGGAGCGGACCCTGTCGCTAGCAGAGGGGGGATGAAGCTATTCTTGAGTCGAGAGAACTATTTTTCTCATGATCTAAAATATTATCACTCAGCTGTGACGTCTGCCAGCAGCTATTTCATTAAAGCCGAGGTGTGCGTTAGAATTGGTAGAGTTAATGATCCTAACGAGCTGCAGAGCCTCACGCCGCGCTGGCTGCTCCCACCGTGTCACTCCCTGTGCCCTGCTCATCCCGTCTCTCCYGTGCCGAATCAACGCGCAGGCGTGGGGAGTTGTCAAAGAAACGCAAATCCCAGTTCTTATTTCCTTATCTTGAAGTGGCGTAGTACTTAAAGTTAATCCAGAATCATACATGTAATTGGCTCTTAAAATTATTAAAACAAAAAAATACCTTCTCCCCCACACACACACCAGTTTTTAGCTGGTGATTGCCTGGGCTTCTTGGGGTTCTCCTGGTAAGGTGGGTGTTCGTGAGCAGAGCGTGGGTGAAGGAGTCGGGCTAATGCCAAGTGCCACGTGTCCCATAATTATCACTTACACAAGTGCTTCAGAGCGAAGAGGCGGCTCTGAGAGTGTGTAATTGTGCTGGCTTCAAACCAAAGTGTCAGCTTTTAGACATACAGATGCCCTTTCTGACCACATAGTGGAGGCATTTCAGTCTCTTCGGTGTCAGAAGAAGGTGCTCCCTGTCTCATTTTCCCTTTTACCTGACGGGAGGGGAACCGGCAAAGCAAGTGAGCTGTGGAGCTGCCCGGGTATAACGGCCTTCCTATAGCAAACAGCATTTAATAAGTCATCAGCTGCTTTTGTTGCTCGCTGGTATTTCCAAATGCTTATCAAACGCAGTCCAAGAGACTGCGGCGGTACATCAGTCCTGAGGTGTCAGAAACACAACCACAAATTCTGCATCCAAACAGAAAAAGTATAATATCTCAGCTAAGTTAAGAATAGTTTTGGCAGCTGTTGCCACCTGAATATTAAAAAAATGGGGGGATAAAAATAAACAAAAGCCTAACCCGTACCAAAAATTTAGAAACAAATTGGTGAGTTCATTTTTTTTTTTTATTCCATGTTGCTTTCCCTATTCTGTAACATTATTTCAGTCTCATGTAGATTGAATATATATTTATTCATATTTTTTCCTTGTAAATGATGGAATACGTATAGAATACAAACATCATTGGATTACATGTTTGTGTGCATGTATGCGTAATATAACGGTTGCACTCAAATTCTGCTTTTTGTTACATTAAAAATCCATGTAATTGACAAAAGTTTTACTCAAAATATTTATCTTCCATAATAACATTGATAAATTCCTACCTTTGCTTTTTAGATTTAAAATCATAACACATACATTTTCAAACTATGAATTATTTTCTATACAGTTTATTACTTATGTATAATTTGTATTATTGTCTAAGTATTTTTACGGAAAAGATCAGGATAGGCTACTGATAAGAGCTTGGTAGTCGGTATGAACAGAGTTCAGCCATCACATACGCTGTGGCCATTAACCCCGGTGAAGTTAAAGGTGCTGTACTCTCAGAAGAGGGTGCCGGATTCTTTCTAGTTCATAGATGTTAATCGCTGCTTGCTTGTTTGCCTAGGGAGTTAAAGCAACTGTTAAATTCCCAGGTTAGGTATTTGAGTCAAATATCCGCCTTTGTTGGAATCTCTAGATTTAGTGGGGAAAGGTTAATTAATTCAGTGACTCTGATATGAAAAACCCACAGCTAATTGTCATGCAGTGCAGCTGTGAAAGAGCTTTCTTACTGACATCCGTTAGAAAAGTTAGATTGTTTGTCGTATTTTTAGCAAACAGAACGGTGGGGATTCGTAGGTGCCGCTCATACTAATTAGCGATGCCTTGCCTTGGACAGATCGGGTTCTGATCCCAGATCCGTACGTGGGTGCTATTCTTGCTCTTCACACACTAGTCGCTACCGCCTTTACCCCTTATTTCTTCTTCTGGTTCTTAAACCCCAGTCTGATGTCCCTTCTCTTGTTCTCATACTCTTCTTCCTTTATCTAGTTTTCTCTCAGGTCAGCTAACACCACGATAGCGTAACCTTTCCCAGAATAGTCTAAAATGGTAACTCTTCCCCAAAGAATCACAGGTTTTGAAAGGTAGCAAAAGCCTTTCCAGTTTGCAAATGGTCCCAGTTTAAAGGTGGTAGATGAAGGTGGGCAGCGCTAATGATGGGCAGTTGTCCCGGGCACCGGGCAGCAGGTCGAGCCACCTCGCCCCGACCCCCTCTCAGTACTCCCCGTCCTGGGGCGAGGGAGGATAGGAGTCGTGGTCATCGGATACTGGGATTTCTTGGGGTTTTTTTTTAAATGTACTTACAATTTTTTTACACGTACAATGATCAGAAGCAAAAGTAACATCAGGGAGCTTTCAGTTCATGAGGTGTCTTTGCTTGGACTGAAACTATAAAGTGAGAATAGGAAGGGGACATTTAGAAGAAATCCCTGAAGAAAAGATTGTTCCTGGAGACAGAGCTGGTCAAGTCAAATATTTCATTCTGTGAGGTTCGTTAGGATCCGTTGAAACATATTTTTTCAGGTGTATTTGCAGAAATCAAATATGAACCGTGGCTTTGAGTGCAGATGTTACCTGAGCCGCAGAGCTTGCAGGGGCTTCCAGGTGTTGCTTTAGGGGTACATCCCGTACTCTGAAGGTACAGCAACCCCCAAGGACTCATGTCAATGGGTATATATGTATTTCCTTGTGTTTGAATAGCGAAGGCTATTCCTTGCTGTTCTGATGCACCTCTGATTTTACCTTGCTTCCATATAGAGTAAATGCTGTAACTTCTGCTGACTGTCGCTGGAGTAACCTCCGGCTTTGTAAACTTTGTGAACGATCAGACCTTGTCAGAATGTGTTATTTCAAGTGCAAAGCCCGTTTCTGTTCCCAGAGGGCTCTTTGGGAACAAAACCTGGATGGCTGCCCTGTGCAGAGGTGGAGCTTAAAGCTAAAGCTTCCTGCAGATGATCCGGTGGATGTGGGTAGATCTGGGAACGACGGAAAGAGAGCGTGCTGGGCAGCGCGGTTCCTTCTCTGGTGTGGCCTGGTTCAGCGGTAGATGTTCATGGGTAGTGCCAGCTAAGGCCAGTGGTCTTGCTAAACCTTTCACTCTTCTTTTTCCACTGAAAAATCCTTGCGCAATATTTGTACTTTGCAGAACATCCTTTGTCTTTAAGTGAACTCATTTCTCCTTCTGTGATTTTGCCTGCGGCAATAGAAGACTTGTCTGCACTAAGATCGGTTTACAAACATCATGTCGTCTTACATCTGCAGTATTAAAAACATAAAGTGTTTCTGTGCTGGGCATTTACGGTCTCTGCACAGCACATTTCTGTGGATATTTCCACACTTATCCTTAATTTTTTTAAGCTGAAGACACTCCGGGCTAGTATTATAAATACTAAGAAAATGTATTTTTTTCCGGAAAAATCTTTTTTCAAGTATAAATTAGTTTTTGAGAGCAAAAACCCAAGATAGGAGCATATTGTATTTATCTTCTTCTTATTATGGCTGATTAAACTTAGAGTAGACTACAATTATTACTGCCTAGATGATGGACAGCACTATCTGAAACTGGTGTAAAAACCTTATCCCAAGCCATATAAATAGTGGTTCGCTAGTGACGTTGCCCTTGTGACCGTTGGACGCCTTTGAGCGGGCGCGCAGGACGGGGCGGTTGGAGGACGCGGGGTGGGGTGACGTTGCGTGGCTTTGGGGAGCTCCCAGACCTGACCTGAGCATCCCCGGGCGCGGCAGGGGCTGGAGCCCCCGCCGGAGCGGCTCTGTGCCAGCCCCTCCTCGCCTTCCCTCCCGGCACGGCCCGCCGGGCTGGGTTTGAGTGATCGGGGGGATGCAGCGAGCCCGGGGTTACCGAGATGCCTTTATGCTGTGCAGCTCCTCTTAGGGGAAGTCAAAGGTGCAGGGACAGGGATGGGAATCCTGCTTGCTGCTAATAATGGCAGAAATGAGAAGCAGTCGTTCTCTCCGAAATAAAATTAAAAGTGGGTTTGAATGATGATGAGTTAATCATAACACATTACTGTAGTTGTTAGTATGACTCCAAGTAGGCAAAATACAGCTAATAGGTGCAAAGCTGGAAAAAAACCTGTAGGAACTCTTACTCTTTCTAATGTTACTGTTTCAGCTGTTTTTACAGTGAGAGCTCTGCAGATCTGTTTGTATAACATCAGATTTACATAACAGAGAATAGTCCTGCCTGCTGCGTTTCAGTTATTTGAGAATCCGTGGCGTATATTGGTGCACAGTTACTTACATTTTACAGCGTGAAACTCAGCACTTCCAATTTCAGTTAGTGAGTTATTAGGGAAATGCTGTTTTTCATACACATTTGCTGATGACGTTTCAGAAGAATCCAGCTCTGTGTGTGCAATTCAGTTGCATCATTCAAAAATTGCTTAAGACTGAATCTTTGCAACAATGGGAGATGTTGTACCATTCAAGCAAAGACCGTCTTCCTCCAGGGATAGAAGTGAAAGGAGGAGGAAGAAGGAGAGGAGGCAGGGGATGAGGGTTTCTGTTGCCGGCAGAGGAGCGGGGGTGATTTTATTCATCTGAAACCAGTGGCACTCCTCACTCCGGTACGGKTAGTGAGGACGGGAGATCAGAGCAGGTGGGAGCTGAGGTTTGTTCATGCAACGCTGGGCACAGGCTCATCAAAACGTTTGTGAATTGCTGTGAGTCCTGTGGGAACTTGGCCAGTTGTCAGGAGGTGAGTAACCAAGCACTGATGCAGCTTTTGGTATCAGTGTAAGTAGTTTTGTGTAGATTTGTAGGGTTTCTAATCAATAATGAAAATTTCTTTTAAATAAAACTGAATCATCTGGCACAAAAACAGTTCAATTAGGAAAGATTGCAGCGTCAGCGTTATTTTATGCTCCCCGTAATAGATGGTATTTAACTGCCATGATACGAGGCAGGTGGAGGGTCGCACCGCCCGGCCGTTCCCATCTGCTCCCCTTGCTTGTAACGTAGCTCGGGGGGCCAGCAGTATTGTTTGTGGCAGAAACCCAGCGAGGCTGAGGGCAGTAAAGCGGCTTTGAAACCTGGGAAGGTTTAGCCCTGCCCAAATGACAGACAGTTAATTAACTGAGCTTCCAGTGCTGAGAGCACAGGGAGAAAAATAGAAATGAAGTGTTGGTAAACGCAGGGTCCAGTATTATTTCATTGCTAAACGGTGCTTTTTTCTGGGAGTAATGATAGTCAGCACTTGCAGAAGAGGAAATAATTGCACAGCAGCAGGCAAATTACCTGGATTTGTTGAGTTTGAGAGTAAGCGAGGACTCCTTACTGCCAGGGCTGTGTCCGGTGCCACCACGGGAAAAGCTCTGTGCAGCACAGCACCGTCCCTGCAGCTCTGAGCGCCTGCGCTCCGTGCGTGCGACACCCACGCTAACCCAGAACGTAACACGGTGTGTGCAAATAGGGGTGTGCATTAGCTAATTCACGTTGCGTGTAGTACATACAAAAGCTTCTCAAGGAAGATCTGAGGAATCCCCGAGCGATTCAGGTTCTGCCACGGGTGGGAGCGCCCATGAAGCCCCTCTTCCAGCTTTTTCCTGCATTGCACGTGAACCGTTTTGCTGCTGTTGACTTGCTTTTCAGAAAAAGTCTAGGAGCTTCTTTTATAGCAGTGTTTGCACAAGGCTGTCTCCGAACACAGGAGCTCTCGCGGAAACCGAGCTGTAAATGGGCAGCAGTGCCAATGCTGGAAACCTTGCACTGGCATAGATTCAGGTGCCTAATCTGACCGCTGAGTATCAGATGTTCCCAGCAGCCTTCCCACGCAGTTTACTAAATAACTGAATGAATGAGTTCATTTTTGTGACCGAATCCTTTGCATACAGGCCATAGTTACTGGCATGTTTGCGTGCGGTTGTAGTCGTATGCATTGAGCTAGCGTTACGTTACGCGTTTTCAAAATCCAGTCTCGCCCACTTTGCAGTTGGTTTTGAAGCTGAGGAGAGGACAGAAGCATGACTGATGCCTGGCTGGCAAGGCTTGATCCGCAGCTACGTTAACGTGCCCGGAGGTCCTCACCGGCAAAGCCCGTAGGTGTAGGGATGCTGAGACCTCAGCAGCCTCCTTACGCCGAAGCCCGTCTGTGGCGGGTGGCGGTGATGGCCCCTGAGCTCTGCTGTCGGGGGGGCCGCCGGGGCCACCTGCGGCGCGGGGCTGGGGTCTGCGGGGACCGGTTTGGGCTTAAACCCAGCTGCTTCAACCAAACTGCTCGGGGCAGCCCCTTTAGCGGTGCGCTAGATTTGTGCGTATGCAGCGCGCGCCTTGTGAGAGGGCTGCGGTTTGGCGGGCGCACGCCGGTGCGGTAACTCAGCGCCGTGTTCCTGCTAACTGGGGTGAGCATTTTTCATTTCACGTAGACTTTAAATGCTGAAAAAACACAGAGCAGATATTTATGGGGAAATAGGACATCTTTACACAAAGAGAAGTTGCACTCTGACTGGATTTGCCTGTTGTCAGGATTTATAATCCTGTTAAGAGAGATTATGCCTGGTAATTTTATGCACATTTAGTCTCCCTCTAAGGCAAAGCTGAGCCATTAAACTCTCTTCACTAAGCATTTCAGATTGGATTTGAACTGCTGTTCTGGATGCAGAAGGCCAAAATTCCATCCACTTTACCATTACAATGCTCCTGAAATAATCTACAGAAATGTGATGGTGCGGGTAGGAAGCAATCCTGCAGTTCTCACTCGGGCAGYGCTCTCATCGGCTTCGGGGGGAGCTCTGCCCGAAAGGCAAGCGCACGGAGCATGCAGGCGAAACCGTATTATCATTGTTAGTAGTTTATATTTAAGTTGCTGTACATAGAATATATTTATAGTCAAAATGTCTGAGGTAGTGAAATGTACTGTAGTGTCACTTAATAAATTCCACAGTGTCTTTCAAAAGGTATTTTTTCTTTTCTTTTCTTTTTCCTCTTTTTTTTTTTTTTTTTTTTTTTTTTTTTTTTTTTTTTTTCTGTTTGTTTTCAACTAGGACCCCTACTATGGCTGGTGGCCTATTTTCTATTGACAGAAACTACTTTGAAGAGATAGGAACTTACGATGCAGGAATGGATATCTGGGGTGGCGAGAATCTTGAAATGTCTTTTAGGGTAATTGCCGTTTTCCTTCATTTTCTGTCAACAAACACAGTTGTGCTGTAACGGTTCCTACGCTGCGGACAGGGCACTTCTGCTTTAGCTGTCGTGCAAGTCATGGGTTAATTTAAATTCTCACGATATTTGGGGATGCCTCATTATAGTATTTTGGTCCTTTCTACTGCATGAAACATTTTATTACTGTTTGGAAATTTTTACACTTTCAAAATAATACAGATTTTAGTAATACCTTTCTTTATAAAAGAAACGAGGCTTTCTGTGAGCTACTGTAAATGCTAACTGCCGTAAACAAGATATACATTTGTATAGTGTAAAAAAAAAAAAAAAATTCAAATACACGTTTTAACAGAAGTTTTTGAAAGTGTATGTCGTCATGAACTTGCAAGTTCTGGCTGGGATTTTTATTCTGTGTGAGAGCCAAGCTCGCAGAGAAATTTCACGTCCTGCAGAAAAGTGACTGTATTTCTGCCGGGGATAGGTGTGTTGCCCATGACAAGAATAAAATCTCTTTGAGTGAAATGCATTTAGTAATTGTCCTTTAGACATAAAGGAAAATCGGAAAATTGAGTCTTTGATATGTAAGCGTTAGAAAGGATGTTGAAAATTACTTTGAACATCTCTGATGTATCACAATTTATGCATTTTAAGTAAGTATGCAAAATAAACCCTGGTATAGCTATCTAGTACCCTCAGCACATCATGGGGATATCCTTCTTTCCTTTTTATTTTGTCTTCAGCCAGCGCTGGTAGACTATTTTCTATTRGCAGAAACTGCTTTGAAGATTTTTGTGAAGCAGGTATTTCTAGAGAAGATCAACTGAGAATTTGAAAGCGTTTTCAGGCCATTTTCTACAAACTATAATCGTTCACTTTCCAGTAAAATAGAAGGGTAGAGTTACTTCTTCTGAGCGTTAATGTTTTAAATCAGGGGATTTCAACATTTTTTTGGTGTATAGACCCCTAAGAATATTCCTTGGATGTATGTAGGCCCCTATATAGGAGCTTATTTTAACTTAGTAGGCTTGTTTTTCACATCTTTAGAAGTGATCCATGGAGCAGAGAGTGACTAGCGTTGCTTTAAAGCGTTAAATCTGTGCCTCTCGTAGACTGCATCTGTGTATTACTACTGTTCATTCTTCACCGAGTATCAGCGTGTGTGATTTCTGTAAAGTGAAGTTCACCTAGCTCAGTGAAATTTTAAGATCAGAACTGCTGATGCACATTAAACCCTGACAGAGGGAACCTCGAAGCTGTTTGTTATTGCTGGCGTTTGTTATCGCCTACAGAAAACCTTTTGCAGGACCGATTTTGGGTCATTACTGTGGAAAGGTCCCATTCTCATTAGTGAAGAGTCTAAAATATTTAACTCTCCTTTTGGAAGAACACTGGGTTTTCATCTCAGAAATGATAAACCCTGAAAAACCAGCTCTAACACAAAGGGACAAACAAGGTGATTTTTGTTAAGAGTTCATATTGGAGAATATATGGAAGTTGATTCTCCTTGGCCTCCTTTTGGCAGTGGCTATTTTCATTAACAGAGATACAAATATTGATCATTTTTCTGTCAGGCCTTGTAAACGCAACAGAATAAAATAATTTACAATTCCATGGCCTTTTCCCGCTCCCTGGCGTAATAGATTCATTTCGGCAGAAAGCATTTGATCTTCTGCGAAGAGCAGCACGTGAGCGTGTATTCAGCTTCCAGCATATGCTAAAGAAATGCCCTAAATAGGATGTTCTTAATGCGTACTTTTGCTCGAATAGTGCTAATATATTTTGAAAACCTTTCCTGAGAAGTTTAGCAATTTAATGGTGGAGTTCTGTCTTCATCTTGTGCTGTTCTGCTCTGGCTCTCGGCAGCCGCCTGGGAAACCTGTTGGGATTCGTGGCGTGGGTCGGCCAGCTCCGGGACGGGATGATTTGGGGTTTGCGGTCATGTGTAGTGCGGGTCGAGCTGATACCTCAGCCTGTGGTATGGTTTTGCTGGTTCTGCTTCCTGGGCACCTCTATAATTCATATAATATATATAAAATAATACTTTGAGGGTTTGTTCCCCCCCCCCCCCCCCCCCTTTCCCTAAATAATGATTTCTTGAGTCCTGTTTCAAATGGGACTTGAATTCTATTCGATGCTTATGTGAGTAAGCCAGCAATGGGCTTAACTTATATAAATTTTGTGAGAATACTGTTATGAGATCTTAATTTCAGCTTTAATTTAAAAATCTCAGTCCAAAATACGTGGAAAGACAAAGACCAGCAATAGCCGTGCTCTCCGCACAAAGCCCTACTGATAAACGCAGGGAAGCAGCTCTGCCGTTACTCTTCTTTACTCACTGAGACTGAGGTGGGGGGAGCGAGGAGAGGGAGCGCGTGAATTTTCTGAAGAACTCTTTGGGCATCATATTAGAGAACATGGTTTTATGTCTTTGGAAGATTTTCCCACTTAAACTTCAAGAAACATTACCAGCCTGGAACGCGTGCATCAGCCTAATAAGAGGGCATGGTGTCAGGAATAGAAATAAAACTACGTGCTTCCAGCGCCGGGGGATTACCATGGAAATGCCAGGCAGCCGCGCGATGCTGTTTCTTGGCATTTAGAGCCTTCGTCTGAAAGAAAACGAACCAAATAGTCAAGTACATCAAGTACGACTGGATCAATAAAATACCAAGGCCTCTGCATTTAAAAACCCTACCTGATGTAAAACATCTGCAGAAAATTGGTAGCAGAGAGTGCCAAGGGGCTGGGGAGGTTCCTCCAGCAGCCGCGTTACAAACCTGCAATTATCCGGCAGCTTTCCGGAATATCTCATTGCAGTCAGGAAAACACTGAGACTGAATCTTGGTTTGCAAAATTACTGTAATAGGAGTCAGCCATAAGGATGCTTCTAGAGCTCTTATTGCATTGGATGTTTTTATCATCAGATGGGAGGGGGTTACTTTTGGTGTTGGTCCTGCTATTCAGAAAACAAACCCCAAAATCCCTGTCTTGCTAACCCCTGCATCCTCAAAAAATGTTATAAAATGCCTTTGCCTCCCCTGGCTCATGTCTGCGGCCGTCTCATCCGCAACCACCAACGGCAGCGGCATTATCCCCAGTGTAGCGATTAAAAGGATTTTTGGTCTCAGAGAGGCACACGGGCATGTCTCGGCTGGACGCGGTCCTCGGGGAGGGCTCAGGAGCAGCACCCGCAGGGGGGCTCCCCGCATCCCCCCGCTGCCTGGCCRGAGCCCAGTCTTACAGCACGGGCTGACGACGTGGAACCAAAGTCCGTCTGTCCTGCCGGGGCAGCCGCTCGGTTCCCGTAAAACACTGCGCGTGAGCGTGGTCATGTGTGTGGCTGTGTACAATTTCCTCATTTCTGGGTAGATCGATATTTCATCTTATAGCTGTGCTGCTGCTCGTTGCTGAACGGTCTTTAACGATGCCTTTTGGAGGATGTCTTTTCATAATGGCAACGGGGGGGGGGCGGAAAAAAAATCCTAGCAGGAATTTCTTACAGCTCTAAGAGTCTACTTTAGTAAATGGAAACCTCATTTATTCTTAAACATTTACCATATTTTTATTTATAGAATTCCTTAAACATTTTTCATTTTCTGTTAAATTCTGTAAGGGTTTTTTCCCAATCAGACAATGCCGTGAAAACTTGATAGTCAGAAAGGAGCTTATATAGCTTTGGAAAGGGTATTAAAAATAATCTGTCCATCAGAGAAAAAGGATTATTCTTTAGAATAATCCAAATAGGCCAAAGCAAGGCTAGAGAAAGCAAATGTGTACTCTCACAGGAGCAAGACGCTGTTTACTTTTGGTTTTCTGGCAGCTGTTAGAAGGGCAGAAGAGGGTATGCAAACGTTTCCGTGTGTATTTCCTAAGTAGTGTGATATATTAATAGGTTGTTCTCGGTCCCTGAAATTTCTGTTTTTACTGTTGTAGGAAGTCTTATAGTGAATGAACAAGGGGCAAGGATGTTTAATTYGCTTGTAACTGAGCGTGGTATCCGATCTATAGAAATACTCATAGCACGTGTAAACGGCAGCCACGTTGTGCAGGCTCCACGGCGTGCAGCAAAAGGGACTGTCTCGGTGCGAGGAAACGGGCATGGCCAAACCGCAGCCCCCTCGCTGTGTCCCATCCACGGCTGCTGCTGCTGGCCCCAGGAGTAACATCCTGCAGGGCGCTGCTTTCTGGGTTTAAATGCTGAGCCGGCTGGATGCTGTTGATGAAGCTTTTCCAGATATGCACAAAGGGTTATAAATAGCAATTTTTCAGCCTGACTGTATGCGAGGTCTCAACTTTCAGCTGCAAAATTATAGGTGTAAGAGAGCATTTAAACATGTGTAAGTAAACAGTTTTAGCAGGATCATTGATCTGGATGACTGGAAGACCAGCGCTGTACAATAACGGCCATAAGCGTGTGTAACTCCGAGTGGGGCTGGAAAGGTTGCGTGCATGCGAGATTATTTTCAGAAGTAGGCTGTGACATTGAAATTAATTTTGTGTGTTGGTGAGTGGAATTTGGGGTATATAAATCCCTAATCACCTGGCAAACAGATTGAAAATCTATCTCTGTGCTTTTCAATATTCCTCAGCTGCTTGACCATACTAACTAATTTTAGGAGCACAGTTTGCTCGCAAATTGTGTTCAAAATTTGTTTGTATGCTTACATTTAAAGCATACAACATTTTTCCCTTTCTTTGGACTGCATTAATTTTTCTGTATGTCAGGATTCTTACGTTTCTATAGGGAAAATATTCAAGATACACCAGTTCAGTTGATTTCGTTACAGAGATCTTTGGTATTAGAGTTTTCAGGATTTTTTTTTTTTTTCCCTAATTATTACTTATGCATCACTGCATAGCAGCCAACAAGTTTAGCTCATTTAACATAACTGTGCTTATGCATTAACTTACTTTCTGGCTGCAGTAATCTTTGGGGATTTTTTTGGCATAGCTTTGACCTGTGCATATACGTGAGAGATGTTTAATCTAACACCATCATCAATAAACACACGTGTACCAAAAGAACCCCTTTATGTAAAGAAATATTTTCTAAAATGAAGTAAATAGAATTATTAACATGCAAAGCATTTGCTTTCAGTGTTTATATCTCTGTAACCTGAGATGTTAGTTTTATTTTACTCTAAACTTTAAAGAGTATTGTATCTCATTTGGAGTTAGTTTTACATATTTTGTCATAAAAGAAATTGGCGAGGAAATTTTACTCCTGGGAATGAGGTAATAACCGGTAACGTGGAAGCGTTTTCTGTAAAACTCCCCTTTACAGAGGTTAATTGCAGAAGCAGCTGTGCCAACATCTGGGCATTGGGCCGAGTGCCCCCCGGTGCCCGGCTCACCCGGACCCCCACCCGCGCCGCGGTTCCATCCCCATCGGGTGCAGGTGTCCATGGCAACCGCCGGAGCTGGGATTACAGCCTCCTACCCGGTGATGCCGGCTTCAGCAGCGCCGCCAACACAGAGCAATCGCAGCCTTGTCGTGCCAAGGAACAGAAAGCACCGACAAAACGGGGAAGCAAGTGATGGGATTTGCTGTAAGTTGCCTGGAGAGATTCACCTGTAAAGGACAAGGTGGCGTGTGTGATGTTTCGCTTTTAGATATAGGTAGATAATATACGTACTCTAGCCACCCAAAAATACAAAACATCAGCAGAGCTACAGGAGTATTTTTTCTACTTGTTCTAAGATTAGGAGTAAAGCCTCGAAGTTGTCTCATTTGCCTACAAATTATTATTAGCTTTAAATATTTCTGATTGACGTGCGCTGAGATTTGCAGGAACTGACGTTGACTCAGTGTTCAAAAATCATGGAAGAGAAGATATCCTGACAGTGGGCTGCACAGAGCTCGGATGGAGTTCAGTGCAATCATTTTATGCAATAATAGGAATGGTTTTAAAATGTCTGTGAAATCAAAGGTAGTGCTAAATAATTAATGCCTATATTTAAAAAGGCATAAATTATGTGGGCAAATACAAGCCTTAGTTTTAATTCCATGGCGTGCAGTGTTTTACCACAAACTTCAATGGAGTTAATATTTGTAAGCAAAAAGGTAACTAGAAAATGGGTTAGTCTCGCATGGGTTTATTAGAAGCTAAATTACAACGTGCTGGGTTTGACAGCTCATTTTCCAGACCAAGGAAGTGTGGCAGATCTGCTGGATCTGTTCTTCACCAAAACATTTCAATAAGGGGCACTCTGGAAATGATCTCCTGAGTCAGGAGAAGATGGAGATTGATACGAACTGGGGGGTGGGAAAATGGGCAGTGAAGGACAAGACGTCAGGCTGGGGACAGGTCACTGTTAGAGTTTCTGAACTGTAAAGTTGCAGCTGGATGTTGGTTTTCTTCACTGAATAACTTTTCACAAAAGRTGGGGAATAAACTCATGGAACGTGCAGGGTTGGAAGATGCAGAGAGGGACTTGAAGTACGATTGAAGTACCATGGTTGGAAGAATACCTGATTTTGGGGAATTCGTTCAGGTGGAAGGAGAAGGGTTAAACTTCAGAGGAGAAGGAAAGGAAGACACCTTCAACCTTAAAAATTATGATGTGACAATAACTGGTTTATGAATAATTCAGTGTGAAAATGAGAGTTAATTTTTTTTTTTTTTTTAAAATGAGATACATCAGTCTTGTACCAGAATATTTGCAGTCTGGCTGCCTTTAGTCCCTYGGTGCTTTTAGTCGCTGTCAGGGCCCTTATTGCCTGTTGCGATGGGTGGGAGGTCAGTAAAGGTTGAGGTTGCAGCGAGGTGGGGGTCGGTCTCTTCTCCCAAGCAACTAGCGATAGGACGAGAGGAAATGGCCTCAAGTTGCGCCAGGGGAGGTTTAGAYTGGACATTAGGAAAAATTTCTTTACTGAAAGAGYGGTTAAGCAYTGGAACAGGCTGCCCAGGGAAGTGGTGGAGTCMCCATCCCTGGAGGTATTTAAAAGACGTGTAGATGAGGCGCTTAGGGACATGGTTTAGTGGGCATGGTGGTGTTGGGTTGACGGTTGGACTTGATGATCTTAGAGGTCTTTTCCAACCTTAATGATTCTATGATTCTAAAGTGGAATATTGCTGACCTAGGGGCGGAGGTTTGCCGAGGGCAGGTTTTGGTGGGCAGAAAGTCTCGATGTAGCAGTCTGGGCTGAGACACCGGCTCTGTTTGTTGTTCTTTTTCTGGGAAGAGATAACTGAGATGACTAGGAGGACTGTAGTAAAGCAATAATTCATAAAATTGTTGCCATGTTTAAAAAAAATCTAGGCGTGTTGGAGGAAAGATACAATTCATTGGAAATACCTGATTCCCAAGCTATAGGATCAAGTAAATTCTATCCCTGGAAATTTTGCTGGATTAAAAAAATGTAATGAATATTAAAATGTAAAAGACTGCAATAAATTTTAATGGCAGTTTCTCCCAAAAATTTTTGGAGTATTACATGGAGCRGTCTCCAGCGCCAGTAAAAAGCTGCTGGCAGGTGTTGAATGCCTGACTGAGGTGTTGTCTACGAAGAGCTCTTCAATAGCGAAGTATCAGGGACTATTCTGGTATTCACCGTAGTTGCGATGAAGAGTGATCAAATATATTGCCATAGTGTATCTTGTCTGTATGGTGAACAGGTCTCTGGAATCCCACAATCCTTAACCATTATATGAACTTCTGGAAAGTAGTCATTTTACCAGGGGATATTCAGGAGGATTGGTTGGTTTGTTTTTTTTTAAAATAATATTGGAAAGATAAAAGTCCTTTTCTTCTGAACAGGGTGCAGGTTCATCCGCATTCCTATGACAACTGTAATAGATAGCAGATTGTACCAAGGACAGCCAAAAATGTGCTTTAAGAAATGTAGAGGAACACATATTTTAAAAAACGGTGGCGTGGGCGGAATTTCCAGCCCAGGCGAGCAGTCGGAGGGGGAGAGCAGGAGCAGCCTGCGGGCAATGCTGGTCCTTAGGCAGAGACCGCGGGTTAAAGTGCACCTAAAATTGCAGGTGCTCATTCCTGTCCTGCCGAGTGAGTTATTCCCGGGTGGCTTTGTAAACCTAGCAGTAGTGTACGTTTCAGCTTTAACGCCTGCTCCCTTTTCGGTACAGCACCGTGTTCCTTGGCACCCATCAGCTTGAAGTTTCACCTGAACTGACGAGTTGTCACTGAGCTGCAAAACACAAGATGTTAAACACAAGAATATTTTGATGTTGTCATTGCTTATCCCAACAGAGTACATCACTTAGCATACTAATGAAATTATGTAAAAGGATTTAGCCCTAATTAAATAAAATCTGCATTAAGTTACTATGGTAACTGTTATGTCTGTGTCGAGAAGCTCTAATTAGAAGACTGTACCAGCGTTCCTGTTTAAAACACCCAGGGGTTCTTAAACTCTGTGTTTTATTGCCAGGAGGTATTGTAAATTTTAGTCCTGCTGTCTGCTTGGGAGGAGACTAAAGCAAAGGGTGGCACGAGCCTAAATAAGGAACGGGGCGGTCGGTGATACCTTTGTTGATGCCAGAAATGTCAGTGACCCTTAGTGAAGGGTGAATCYCAAGGAATCGATATTGTCTGGCAGAACAGCAAAGCTTTGTAACCCTGTTACGAGCCGATGGAAATCTTCGTTCGCCCCTGTTGTTCACCCAGCTGCCTATGTTATGCCTCCAGGTCTGCAAACTTGGGCCTTCAGCCTTCTTTAGTTTCTCCTTTAGTTCTTTTCAGAGCCTAGAAAGACAGAAGATTGCAGAACAGTGGTTAATACAAGAACTGATGTATATCGTACTGAGACTCTAGTGATCTGACAGAAAAATACGTTACTTCATTTAACAACAGGGTATGAAAGTCCAGAATTATATGATTGTTTATACTTGTGCGGTCATATCGAAGGCATTGAGCTTACTCAGAGTAAAGATTTTGGTTCCAGTAGTGGAAAGGGACAGTTTGCATCTAGAAGTTCATCAAATTCTCTTCTTTGTCTATAACTTTTTCTTTTTTTGAGTCGATCATGGTACTCACCAGCATATGAACCGGAGAACATACRTTTTGCATCTGTGTTTCACTTCTGTGGTTCTGCGATGTTCAGAGTACCTGTGCTTGCTGCTTTCTATTGCTGTCTGTGATATTAACCAAGATCTGCTGTGCCTTTGCTCAGGATGGTCATGAACATGATTCTGCTTTGAAAAATATATACGTATATATATTTATATATATAAAAAAGTAAAAGTTCTTCTCTGTTTCTTTAAGTATTACGAAATCCTGGAAAATTCAAATACACAGATAACATCCATACCCTATGCTTAATCCATTATAGGATGACGCCTTTCTAAGATGGTGGTTTGTGTATGCTCATGCTGTAAGGACACAGAACCAAGTGAACCATTCACACAAGCTGTCACGTTGCAGTTAAAGTCTGTGCACTTCCATTGCTATCGAGAGTTGTGCCCCTGCTGTTTCCCTTAAACTTTCGCTTGAAATTCCCTGTTGAATTGTGACCTGGGGAAATAAATCAGGAGGTAGCTGCTAACCTGTCTGTCAGAGTCCCTCCTGCTATAAACTTGGTATGTTTTGTATTTGTTTTAGTCAACGTTTTCTGCATGTTTTAATTCCAGATTTGGCAGTGCGGTGGCTCCCTTGAGATTGTCACCTGCTCGCACGTTGGCCACGTTTTCCGAAAGGCAACACCCTACACCTTCCCTGGTGGCACGGGACACGTCATCAACAAGAACAACAGGAGACTGGCAGAGGTCTGGATGGATGAGTTTAAAGACTTCTTCTATATAATATCCCCAGGTAAGAAATTATTTTCTGATCGTATTATGATGTGTAAAGCTGTCYGAAAAAAGGGAAGTGTAAATGTAAGGCAGATATAGGTAAGTGTAGACATGTTTGCATGTATATGCACTAAAAGTTGAGACGTAACAGCAAAAGTGCTTTCAAAATTCAAGGGAATGTCCTTTCTGTGTGTCAAAACCTTCTATATTCTGTTCCCAAGGTCAAAATACTAGTTAAGGCTCCTCCTCTCCCAAAGATAAGGGTTTTTTTCAAAACGTTATTCTCATAATGTTAGTTTGCAACCAAGCAGGAAAGCTCTTTGACCCATTTAGTCTAAGAAATGCAGAGTTTGGCCAGATTATCCTTACGATCCCTGAAGGTCCCTTCAGAAGGCGTCAATGGGAGGGAGAGCAGAAGTGCTCTGGGTCACTGGGCAGAAGGGCAGGAGCCCTTCGGAGCACAGGACTCAGTGCCATGAAGTACCTTCACCACGTCCTTCTGTCTCACCACTGCCAAGTGTCAGTCCTCAGGAGAAACGCTCTCTTTTAAACATACAGATTTCTCTTCCTTTGTATTGGTGATTTTTGTTTATATTTCAGTATAGTGTACATAGCACATAGAAATTATGTACAGTGTAATCACTTATATCACACACAGCCATATGAGATAAAAGACATATTCCTATTTGATCTTACAACAGTTGTTAAGGGTTATATTGTGGGTAAATATTTTGATGAAATAACCTAATGTTGTTATATTAAAGCTGGGGACATGTTTATCTCAAGATAATTATGACCTCCATATGAGTGAGCTTGATGGAGTACGTACATTAAAAACGGAGTGGGACCTGGGGGTTTCGTTAGTCTCCATGCCGCTCTCCGAGGTCTCCCCCTGAAAAGGACGTGTCCTGCTCAGCTCGGTAAGAGCTGCCTGCCCACGGTGCTCCCTGGGCTGGGCAGAGCCATCGCTTTGGTTTGTATGGACAGTCAACGTGTGCCCATGAAGTGCCATCGCATTTTAGTTTGACTTTTTTCCCTCTTTATTTAAGCATTAGTTTACTTCATGCAACTAACTCTTAAATAAATCTTGATCTTTAGAATAATATAACAACTACCCTCAAGTCTCTTACATGGCAGTTTTCATCTTCTTGCTTTCATCATTTAAAATCTACCTGTTCACTTGAAAAATTAGACTTGGAGGCAATTCAATTTTTATCAAACTTAGAGTTTTAAACAAAACTTTTTTTTTTTCCTGAATAAACACAAGAATCGAAAACTTTAACGAGTGGCCATGATCAGGAGAAAAAGAGTATGTACCTGCAGTGCTGGCTCTCTAGTAAAGACTGTTTTGCACCTGTATTTCAAGTAGTCCCTTGGTCACAGCCAACCCCTTAAAGCAGGCATTTTGAGCTAGGCCTTTTCTTTCTGTAAATCAGGACCAGTAGTTTTATTTAATTTGATTTGGCTGAAACAAATGAAAAAATAAGGTTAATATACTTTATAATGTTATTTTTCTTTTAAAGATTTGTATATAAAATGGAAAACTATTCTGGGTGTTTTTTTTTACTCCAAACAGTTTTACTGATACCTCAAAATTATACAGTTAATAAAAACTAAATTGCTTCAGTTCAAAGGCAGAATATACAATGTCTCACGTATGAAAGCCAGTTAATTTTCATAGTATTTCTAAATTATTACTTAAAATGTCTGTGGTAGAGAGTAGCCATAGACTATGTAAGCTATTGTTACTGTTTTATTGTGTGCTCTGGRATAATCTTCCCATTCTTCCATCTTTAAACTTTCTTCCAATTTAAATTCTCTAGCAACAGAATCAGTTTAAATTTTCACTATCACCAAGAAGTAAACCCCGGACCATATTATTATCCGTATGAGTTTTGCGTTTCATCTCCAGCACAGTTTACTGTTGTTATACCTCAGCTCATTCCGGCTGCAGATCTGCTTGTTTCCACAAGCTGTTTTGGTGCTTTGATTTTTCCAGGGGTTCAGGACGTCTCAGTCAATCATCAGGTGCCAACATGTAATCGCAAGCTGTGAACTCAGAAAACTCTTGGTTTCTGCGTGGGTGATCGCACGTGTCCTGTGGCTGTCACAGTATGTGCTCATAAAATATTCTGAGCCTGTCCTGGAAAAACCTTATCAAGCCAAAAAATTTAAAGCACCATAAAAAAAAGTCTATGCACATCTTAAGTGCCCTGTTAATGGTGTAAAAAAGATTTTTATATATCTGTACCTTATATATACACTAAATRTAGATGTATATAAATGTGTATATAACCAAAAGATGCAAGCATGAAACARATCTTCAAAGAAATGTCAACAGACTGATGATCCCCATCAATCAGAGGTTTGGGTTGGCACCGAGTGCTTTTGGGAAGCGTTCGTAGGGCTCTGCCTYCCGCTCACAGAGAGGTGCAGGCAGATTTCCCCTGTCCTTTTGAAATACCTTCTCGGGGGCAGCTTTTGGYGGTGCTCTGGCAACAGGGCTCAGGGTAGAACACCTGCGGAGGAACGTCTGGTCTCCTCCGGAAAAAGTAAGTCTGTTCCCTCCCRGGAACAGCCCGTGAGGAAAGGTTTCTTGGTCCGGTAGGAGGGATGAAACCATGGAGGAAGACTAAATGTTCCTGACTTCAGGACCGGTTACGAGAGGCAAACTAGCCAGCGACATGAACCACCATCCCGCTCCAGCCCGTGTTTCGTACGGGTGGCAGCGGGATTCCTGGGGAGCAGAGCAGGGTCTCCAGAAGCCATCGGTATCTTCAGATCCCGTTTGTCCTCTGTTGTCTGTGTTTCTTCTGAGTTACCACGAGGATGAGTTGCTGCCTTAGTCTGGAGGAACAGGTCCGCAATTAAAGCTGTGGGTGTCTGTCATCACTCGTAGTGCTGACGAAACGGGCATCACGTGCCAYGCTTGATGGAAGCGCACTGTGGATTTCACTTGTACTGAATTTAACAAAATGCAGAAGATACACGTACCATGGGTGAAAAACAACCACATTGACAGGATCCTCTTAAATATGGAAATTGAACTTTGTGTGAGATAGGCAGGATTGTGTCCCTTTATAATTGGTAATTATATCTACCCAATTAAAGCTGAAGGAACAGGACGCGTGACAGAAAATTTGGCTGCTTCTAACATAATTGGTTTCTGTTCTCCTGCAAGAGGAGGGGAAAAAATGGGAAAAAATAAATATAACGCTGACAAATGAATGTCTAATATGATGCAAAAGTGAATTCAAAACCCATGTAAGATGCAGTCAAGTTCAAACCATARATATATCATATGGGATTAGCCATTCTTTAATTCAGTTCTCCCTTATTAAATTCTTTTTTTGTGCAGTCTCATAACACCAAGTTCCCATTGTGTTTTTGTTGAACTAAATGCATTTCTAATGATTTACCCTGAAAGCGTACCTTTTCTTATGAGTATGAGGCATGCAAATCCTAACAGTGTATATTCACCACGTAGCCTATGTGGTGAGTACATTGCACTCTATGTGGTTTTATATTCTGCTTTGACAGCAAGTTTTTCTAGGCTGATTAGGAGTTAGTTGCTTTAAAGCATTTAGGTGAGCTCAAGCTCTAAAAATGTCATACTAAGGGCTATTTAAAATACAATACATTTAAAATGAGATATTAGCAAAATGCATTTAAAGGCGACTAGAATAGTGATATACATGGTAGAATAATTTAAAAATTCCAGTTTCAAAAAGAGTGCCAGATGAAATTGCTGCTGTGTAGTTTTCTAAAATGTGTTAATAGTTCAGTTAAAAACCACTTCCAAACTGGTCGTGTTTTAATTTTCAGATTCCTAAATGCAACACTCCAAATCCTGGATCAGAACTTTTTTTTCCTCTCTTCCATTGCTTTTCTTTTTGCTTTGGGATCTTCTAAGCAAGGATCCGTTTGGTTCAGCAGGACTCCTCCAATTAGCCTTGATTTTTATTATTCTTTGTTTCCACAGAATTTCTGCTGAGATATTCTGAGTTATGGGAGTGAGGAATTTAGTGCTGAGCAAAAGGTTAAGTCTGGATGTAGAAATTAAAATAAAAAGGCCATGGAAAAATATATCCCATTTAAGCCTACCTTTGAGCAGCTTGACTATTTCTCCAGCACATCTGCAAAACCTGGAGCAATCCCCTCACTACGGACTTTCCCTGCTCTGCTCCTTCGCTGATTTGACGTGTCAGACCTCCAATGCAATAGATTCATTTGGAACCACCCAATTAAAAGAAAATGAAACTCAGGAAGGTGGCAGTAAGAAATACCTATTTCCGTCTATCGGAGTGCACACATTGCAGAATGCCATGTAAATCGAGCGATGCAGACATACCTCTGCGCATCTAAGTATTTTAAATATGAGATTTAGTTCTGAAAGTGGATAATGAGGAGTGTGTTGGATGATGTAAGTCAGGACCTTAATCCTTTCTGCTGCTGGTTCCAGCCTGGAGCTATCCGTACGGTGCTGCTGTTGCAGGGCGTTATTTGGCATGGCCGTCTTCTGTCAAGGTGCTGGATGGATGGATGGATGGATGCTCTCTGGGTTTGGAGGGGTGGTGAATACTGATGTGTCATCTTCTGAACTGGCCAGTATCCCGCGGTTCAGCTGGGTAGAAGATGCCCAATTTGGACGTTTGGAAACATGCAGGTGCTTTTGATGGCAGAAGCCATTGTGAAGCTCTGTCTAGAAGAGCACCTGCTATGTAAGAGGTCAAATGAGTGAGCGTTTTGAAGTTTCCTCATTAGCACCTGTATCTTGGACAGGAATAACAGATTATTTCCTGTTGCATTAGAGAGGAGCTTCTGAAATCGCTTTGCATAGTCAGTTTTGCGGCTACCTTTACAATTTCCTAGGTTTCAGCAAGCAGCGGGGGTGGATTTTGTCAGCAACATTTTTTAACTTGGATGTCCAATATTAGGCTTTTTAGCCTGCATTTCATCAGCTGGTTTCCAAGGTGAGAAGACATCCCTTCTCCCATTGAAAAGACCAATTCTTGCCGTAGGCCATTTTAATTTAGGCTCCTAAGCACAGATATAAATGGAAGGCTATCTTTAACGAACCATTTTTCAGCAGTCTGACGTCCAGTGGGATACCATGCATTGCAAATACCGCTTTCCACAGCGATTCCTTCGGGAAGGAAAAGCCGCTAGCGTAGGCATCCTTTTCCTCCTTCCACCTGGGGAGGACATTTCTCTATCCATTTCCCTATCAAAATTTCCCCAGGGTTGGCACAGGGCTGGGGTCCTTTTGCCCTTTCTTTTATACCAGTATGACGCCAAGGTGGCTCTAAAAATGCAGTCTCCATCCAAAAAGATGGGGAGATAATAAGACAGAAATCAAAACCAGCCTGCGGTATTTCAGCTCTAGGTGCAGGACTGTACGGGGGGGACATTCCCTCTGCACCCCCAGGGTTTGAGCATGCCTTTGGCTACTGGTGATAAAAATCAGACCTCAATTAGATGAGGCGAAAGGGGCTTATCTTGCCAGCATTTAAATACGTGTGAATTCTGCTACCTGGGGAGGGGAGGGAAGGCAACCATGTTTTCAACCCATTTCAATTGCTCTGTACRTTCGTGGTGGATTATAGCACGGTGTTCGGATCATGCCGGGGCCTCCCTTGAAGAGCCCTTGCGCAATCGCTTGGTGGCACTTGTAAAGCCATCAATTACCACGTCTCTCACGTTAGCCCAGCGATGGCAAACGACCCCGGAGAGCTTTCAGCACGCAGAAGGGCACACGCAAGAGGTGTGGATGGTCTTGATGGCTCAGCTTCTGCTGCTCTTAACCTCAGCTCTGTGGGCAGGGGTGCAAGTTATTAATTTCTAGCTCATTTGCTTGCAGTTGTTAGTTATAGGTACAACTGTGGAGCCAATGCAGGATAAAATTATTTTTGTCACGACAATTTTTAATGTCACTGTTTGTTAGAAAAGTTAGGGTGAAATGCAATGCACTTTTTGTATTTATTGTTATTACTTATCCTTCTATGGACAAAATTGCTATTCAATTCTGAAATGAGCACAAGTCAGCAGAAATTTAGCGCTGCTAAATGTACTCTCTCTTCTTTACACAGTTATGCATTTGCATATTTGCCCAAGATTTTGATACAAAACTCAAATAGAGAACCTATGGACAAAATTTTATTGAAAAAGAAGGGTGAAATTAGGTCAGTAACAGTGATGTTTGCAGGACAAGATTTGTTTAATTCAAAACTTAATGTCTGTTGCTGTTTCAGTCACTGGAAGGAATTTCACTGCAGGTGTCCTTTATATTTTCTGATCTTTTTTGAAGTTATTTATGAATATGCTATATTAATTGACAATTAAAATGTGATGATGACGTTCCTCAGGATTAAGAAGCAAATGAAGGAGAAAGGCACTTAGGGGTTTTAGAAAATAAAGTTAACAATAACATTTTAACTAAAAAATAAAAACACATAGGAAATAGTAGATTTTTTTAAATAGGTCATTTCTAAATGTCAGAAATTGTTCCCAATATTATTAAACGGCTTTTTTATCCCTTTGTCTGGCACGCATTTCTCTTAGTTTATTAATCTGAATAATACAGATCTCTAGATAATTCTGTTAGAGAACAAAGAAAGTTGCATTTTAGTAATTAGGTCTCTGAAGCTATTATCTATCAGCGCACACTCATCTTCCCAGTTCTCCTCTGGGACCTGATTAGTTTGATTCCTTAGATGATGTCCTAAGAGAAAGAGGAACCAATGGTTGTTCACAGTGGCATTGTGTTAAATATATCTCTTGGCATAATGAGGGTGCACACCTAGTAATTATATTTTGAGGTACAAGTCTTGATCGATCGAGTTATGAATTGCTTTCTTGAGGCTGTCTACTTGTAAAAATATAACTCCACTGAAGAAGAGCCCATCTGAAATTTTTTGTGGTCTTAGACATATTTAAAATTGCTGCCTTCCCTTATCTTCGTAGAAGCTGTGTGTGGATAAAAATAACATCTTTTATTTCTGCTACCCTTGAATTTGGCCATCCTGTGTGTTGCCTGTTTGTTCATGCCATGTGCTCAGATGAGTTAGGAACTAGAATTTTTAATATATCCAACCTAGATTTTAAAAAAANAAAAAAAAAAAAAAAAAAAAAAAAAAGAAAAAGAAAACCATACAGATTACAGATTAAATTCTGTGCAAAGTATTTTCAGTTGAAAAAAAGGCTTAATTTGTCACATGGTGAGAGGTTGGAGGAACAATTCTTGTAGCAAAAAGACTCTATTTGTGTCATTTGGCATTGGTGTGTGGGGAAGCAGTGCAGTTTTATTTTCACTGTGTGTTTTGGAGCAAAGAGTGGCTTTGCTCTCTGCCTGGAGTGGGACCCCAGGGTTGTGAAAGCTCTGTTTGCTGGGGCTGGGATGGGTTTGAAAACTGAGAGTAAGATCACAAAATATAATTGTAGCGAGGAACACTTACCTTTTCAGTATAAATATTGCATTTGACAAGGAGTTTTGAATTTTACTTGGCAGGAGCCTAACTAACACTCTGCAGCGTGATTACAGCCTGAAACTGTAAGAGCCAAATAATTCAGGAGACTCTAAAAAAATCTCAGAAATGCTGGCTACACTTCAAATGGGATTAAAGGAAGTCCCTTTCTTAGAAGAGAAAAGAAATATATGAACTTGTTCTGAAAAACGGAGCCCATATTACAACTGACGTCAGCGGTGCTCTGAAGCCCGTCTCTTTTCTAAGGTTAAAATGGTGCCGGGTAATTGAGCTGACAGAGGAGACTTTCCTCCTAAATCAGTACAAATCCTTGCAATTTTCTGACTGCAAAAAGTGTCCTTTCCTGACTCCTTGGGAATGCAAAGTACCCAAAAAGCAGGATGGCCGACCTCATCCCGGTGAGGCAAAATGTGCCCAACGCAGCACCAAGCTGCRAGCCAAGTGCTGCATATTCATTTGTTTTCAGCAGTTCTCTCTCCTTCGCTCCGTATCGGTCTTTTATTGGCATCTCTAATAAAAAAACCTAATAGCTTAATAATAACTAATCTCTGTTAGTATATTTAGCAGTCAGCTTTCTGCTATTTTCACTATTATCCGTTAAATTCTCAGTGTAATTGATGCAAATCAACAGTGCAGGATTACACTCCAGGTAGTTCTTTGCTGTTATACCAACACCTTTCTCTCTCACGTGCAAAAACAGGCCTCTTATTTTATTGTTTCCAACACACGTAAGCACGTATTTGTATACCCAGATGGATTTGCACGTATGTACCTTCTCAGCCTGTTCCGGTCACCCAGCACACTATTCCTAGCAGCCTTATTAACTTCTTTTTCAAGTTGTTCCAGCATTTCTCATTCCACTCAGCCTGTATATTCCTAAATGTAGGCAGTTATGTCAATTTATGCATTAAAATACTGTATCTAATCATTGAATGGAAATAATTAGATGCTCAGAATAGGCCTGCATTTGCACAGTCAGCTGAAAAAGATAATGCACATAATAGTTTGGTTTCTCTGTGCACTTAGTGCATTGCTAAACCACTTTATCTTCTTAATAATCAATTAGTATTCAATTCCCATGTCCTACCTAGTCTATTAAAGTAAGGCTAAAATGCAAAGTTACATTATTTTTTGAGCACTTTATTTAAAGCATTATTGAGAATTTAAATATAGTACTTTATAGTTTTAATTTGGGATTACAAGATAAGTGCTTGTGTTTTGCTTAGATTTACTCAGCAGATGATGTGCAATCCTCCTTTCAAGTGTAATTATATAATTAGGTTGATAATGACTGTATCAATTCAGGAAGTTAGAGCTCTTGATAAACATTTTCACTCTTCCCTTACCTACTTAGCATTTTAGTGCTAGGGGACTGCCAGAGCTGCAAGTGCACTAATTCCAAAATAAGTTCGTTTAACCTGTGGCATTATGATCCYGCGGTGAAGTACGCGTGGCCACCCTTGTGCACCTGCGTGGAGCTGAGCTCTGCAGTGATCCAGCTGTGAAAGCACTTGCCCAGAGTGAGGAGGATTTTCCACGGGAGCAAAGCACTGCACTGCTGAATTGGGCTGGTCCTCCCATAGTCTGCCACGGATGGGAAATGCGTGTGCTAGGAATAAAAAAAAAAAAAAAAAAAAAAAAAAAAAAAAGGGAGAAAAAAGGGAAAAAAGAAAAATAGAAGAAAAAAAAAAAAAAAGAAAAAGAAAGCAAGTACAAAATTCAATACCAGTTTTTCAGCATCGTAGTTACCAAAGAGCCTGTCTAGGTTCCTTGCTCAGCCAAATTCAGCTGTAGGGCTGAACGCGCCATAAATGAGGGGTGAAATTCCTCCTGGTGAGTGAGTCATGGTTTTGTGGGCTAGGCATTAATTCTGCCCCAGACAAATGTGAATGCATTCATGGAGGCACTCTTAAGTGCCAACAATGTCCTTTGACTCCGTATGCRTAACAGACTGCTTGTACTTGCCTTACTGTGATACCTCTAGGAAGAGCAGCGGTGCAGGGGGCAACTGAGCTATTGCTTCCTAAATCAAAAAAACCCCTTTCTTCTGTTGCTTCTCTGCTTATATTTAAGACACTAATACTGAAAACCTGAATCATATTGATAGTCTTTGCTTATTGCGCTTCTCTGATTGAAAAAAAACCCACAAAAAATATTGAATAAAAGCAATTGTGCTGCAAGATACTTACCTTTAAGAAACAGTGAACAGCACTATAACTTTTCAAGTAAAAATTATGTGTCTCTATGTATACACAGATACATTTCGCTCAGGTAGGTGAGGAGGTGTCTGAAATGAGCTGTGCCAAACCCGGGGGTTATTTCTGAGGCTGCGTGCCTGTGCTGTGCAAGGGGGGATGCTGCGGCGGTGGCAGGAGAGGGGCTGGGAGGACGACRGGGCTGGCTCACGGTGGGTCCAGGGAGGTTGTGCTGGCCCCGTCTGCCCCAGCCCTGCTCCCCYGAGTGATCCAGGCAACCTCTTGTGGGTCCACGTGCTGCAGCRCTTCCATAAATGAGTTTACTGACAGCGTTGCTTGTAGAAGCAAAAGCTCTGAAGTGTGTCCTCAATGGGTTTTTGGAAAATAAGTGCATTTACAATGCTGGTATTCAGCCCTGAGTCTTTGGTTGGCTGGTCAGGTTCACCCAGCCAATGTAATTAATCAAAGGTGGCAATCTAAAAATGAATAATGCTCTTCAAACGCCACTTAATGGTCGAGAGTCACCAAAAATACTAAGTGACTAATGCTGAAAAGGAACAAAGGTGAGTAGTTGAAAGAATGATTTATTTTAAAGTATTCGCCCTGATCACATTTCTGGTTGGTATTACTCTACTGGAATTTGTTGTTGCAATTCTAAGTAATAAAAATCATAGTTACAGCCAGCGGTTCGGGGTGCTGATCTCGGGAAAGCTGTGCGGGAGGGTTGTGTTGGTGCCCATCAGCAGCCAGCTCTTTTCTTTCAAAGAGCTGTCAGTCTGCCAGCTGCGGTCCTTCCCTTTTACAGATGTGTCCAGAGAAGTGTCAGCGTTTCATTCCTGTGCTAACAGTTAGCTAAGATGATTTATGCAAAATAAAATTTAAAGCGATGATTTGGATTTGAAGACGAACAAGTTGAGCTACAGAAATTGGTTTCATGTGTATTAACAGTGGAAATTAAGGGGTTCAGAGAGCACCTCGATGGTGATCCTGAGTCCCAAAGATGTGCTTGGACCAATCTGAAGAGCCAGGAGGTCCTTGTGGTGCCCATCGGCGATGTGGCCTAAGCCGCAGCCCAGGAGGCTCCTGCAATGGGGCGCTCCGGCAGCTCTGCTCTACTGGGGCTGGTCTTTCCTTGTAGAATATTTGGCTGGCATTATTAAACTCTGATTTAAAAAAGAGATTACCCCTGCTTTCCATCGCAGGTGTCCACCTCCTGCGTACCAGCCTCTTTCCCACAGTGGTTTCGTGGCAGAAGCCGGCGAAGCGCCATGGATGCTTTCCCAYGCGGAGTGTTTGTAGGAGGAAAGGGCAGGACTTGCAACACCTCGTATTTAGCTGAAGACTGCGTTATTAAAACCAGCAACGGCCTCGAGAATTAATGTTGTTTGACTTGGTTTTTGGGGTCATCTAACTTCATTTGATTCAAAGGTACTTATGCGAGGTGTGAGAATTTGGATTTTCCTRTCTTGTAGTTGTTCCAAAGGTCTTGTCTTGTTAATACTGCCCTAACCTAAAGCTGCAGTTAAAAGGGAGCTTAAAACCTTTCTTCCTTCCCTGTGATTCCTCTTTTGTGTATATCCTTGGTTTTTTTAAAGGAGAAAGATGACATTTTTGTAGATCAACAAACACAGAAGTGCTCCCGTGTAATTAACGTACACGAATCAAGACAGATCAAATTCGTGTTTTATCTTTTGTGCCATTTATAGCACTGATATTTGCAAAGAGCATTTTATTAAATTTGTAATAAAATGGAGCGTAAAGAGTGGGTTGGCAGATCATTGCCAGATCGTTGCCAGACAGACAGGGCGGGCTTAGGTTATTTCTTCCTTAAGGTATCCCTTGTGGGGCATCTTGCAGATCCCTCATGACTTAATGGAGCTTTTCAACTGATAGGGAAGAGTAGAAAGAAAACCTTTATTACTTTGCCTGTAATACAAACGGAATAGGAAAAATAATACACTCGTGGATGCTGTGTACCGTGCCCAATATTGAAATACCAGGTAATACAAAACATATATTTGAATACATTGGTTTTGTATTTGATCTCTAAAATTATCACCCTGAGTTGGAAACAATCCTGTTTTGTAGGGTTGCATGGACGTTCAAAATGAGACTCATCTGAGATACCTACAAAATAGAGATTGATGGCTGACCCACTTGTCTAGTCTTAATACAGTGAATGTCAATAGAAAACAAATGTTTAAATTTGAAAACAGCATGAATGTAATGGTTTTTTATGAAGGTGTTTAGTAATTTTTCCAGCTACAAAAATCATTTTTTTACATACACACTCTTATAACTTAAATCAGCTCTAGCTTTGCTATAGTGCCAGTAGCACAGGTTTCACTCCTGTTACTCTTACATGTTAGTAAAAGAGACAAAATTTCCCAGGAACACTTAATTTCCATATTTTTTATGCCAAAGGAGAGCTGTAATGTAGCAGGGTTTTATGGTTTTCACAGGAAAAACGTTTTCACTGTCAAAATTCTTCTAGTACCTCAATAATTTTTAATGCAGGATTAATTTTATCCATAATAATGTTCCCATTGATACCTATTTCAGTAAAATTGATATTTTTTTTTCTTTAGTGTCTGGACAAAATTGGCAATGTAGGAGTTCATTAGGCTCTGTCTTTCTCTCTAAAATATGCGTGTATAAGTATCATACATTACACATATGTTTATAGGGTAAACCAACATTTAAAGTCTTAATTTTTTGCCATAGAATAAGCTTTAAAAGTGCAACACACTATCATGCAATGTTTTATTTGCAGAAATATTGACAATATTGACTCATTTTCTGGAGTGATAAGATTTTCTGTGGTAGAAA
Source organism: Phoebastria nigripes (assembly GCA_035582835.1). Taxonomy (NCBI): domain Eukaryota; kingdom Metazoa; phylum Chordata; class Aves; order Procellariiformes; family Diomedeidae; genus Phoebastria; species Phoebastria nigripes. The sequence continues at coordinate 750,362 of JAYKAV010000134.1, forward strand.
TTGTAAGCGTATTTTCTCCAAGCACATATAGCTGATGTTTTCCCATGAAAAGCCCAGAATCTTCATTCCATACCATATTTTATATTATGAAACCACTACCTATATTTATCTTAAATCACTCATGAATTGATATAAGAACTTCAGGAATATAAGGAATATAATAAGGAAGAGCGGGGAGGGTGGGTGGTGGGGTTTTTTTTTTTGAGTTAGCACATTTTTTATTTGTTTTACTTTTTAATGAGTTATGCGTGGTTTTTGGCAATATAAATAAGACATGTCAAGGAATTAATGTTTTGGCTAATTAGAAAATGCATGTGTTAACAATTAGTATGTCTTGTTTTGATACAGATATAAGATGGAAGTCCCTGGATTTTAGCAGCATACAGCAATATGCATGTTATTTTCTGGGTTGCATTGTAAGGAGCTCATGAAGCACTGCAAAACCTGCCTGGTGTTCAGCCGTTGTCCTGGGAGGGGTGGATCGCTCCTCTCGTGTCGGCATGGGGACTGGAAGCCCCTGGTTAGCATTACACGAGTTTCCCAAGCAGTCRCTCTCTGTCTCCTTGAAGGAAGGGGCATCAGAGCGTGCCGGAGAGAAGCATCCTCCCAGGCACCGGTTGAATCATATTAATACAGCAACTAGTATTTTTCCAAAATTATTAGCAAATGTTCTTCTTTCCTCTCTGTAACGCGTGCCATACCAGGCATCCTGGTGTTGCAAACTCATTTTTAATTTAGCACTTTGCCATCTTTAATCCTGTGAAACATAATACAATTTTGAATCCTCCTTTGGTAGGAAAAAAAAGCAAAAAACAACTAAACCACCTCCATCTCTGGAGGTTCTCGGTGGCCTCTGACTCGGTTCTTAGCTTTCTCATTTAAAGGGGGCACCTCGGATGATGAGCTGGCTACCGTGCAACGCGAGGCAGGTTTTCAAAGCTGAACTACAGGCGGATGTGCCTACACTGGCCTCTCTGGTCACACTGCTCTCCCTTTGAATACGCTAGAATATCGGTTCAATGAAACAACAGTTTTCTCTTGGGCTTTTCAAGGCAGCAAAAGATAGCAAAAGCCTATTTTGGATTAAGTTTTCAAAGTGTTATTCTTACATAAAGAAAATTATTCTCAGTTCTGCAACTTCTGTTTCATTCCGGATGAAATTTTTTTCATCTTTATCATCATGAATCAATGTCTTGTTCTGCAGAAACGCTACATTTAGCCAGTTTTGAAACTATGTCCTCGTATGCCGATTTGCAGGACATGCCCATTAGAAAAAATGCAGGTGTAATGCAATGCTGCAACCGTTTAATTTGTTCTACTTGAAACACATTTGCTGCTCTGTTGAAACAATTTACTTCTTTCCTGAGATATTTTTAATCCATTCTTTTGCACACTGCACTTTCTGTAGCTTCTTGTGATATTTCATTTCTTTTTTGCACCCAAGGACGTTTTACGTACATTTTCTTATTTAAGTGTAAGCAGACTTACTAGTCATTAATTATTCTTATATTTCCTCTGAGTCGCATTGATTATTTATCAAGCAGTGACAATAAATAGGTATTGATTCATAATAGCTTGGTTTTAAATTGTGCAGAAGGGAATATAAAGGTTTACTGGGGATCCATACAGATGAGGTCCTTGCTTGAAGACAAAGCAGGGTGTATGTGCTAGCGTTGCTATGTGCAATGTGCATGAATGCTGCTGAAATGAGCCAGCCCAGTCCGTGCAGGATGAGGAATACAACACAATACAATACAATAGAGGAGCTCTGGGAAGGGAGAACCTCTCAGGTTGTAGCAGGGAGTGTTATCAACGTGTATTAGGACCCTATGGAGAGAAAGGGAAGAGATGGCTTGAATCGAAGGGGGGATTGATGCCAGTGCCTTGGAGACCTGGATCACCACCGTGCTGGGGGGGCACAGTGGCCACGGTCTCTGCATCTCTTGTGGATCCCAAGACCTGAAGAGCCTTAAGATAAACCTGCCCCAGTGAGGTGAGCATGCCAAACCCACCAAAGACTCCCCATCTCTATGGCTAAGTTTTATTAAAATGTAAAACTAGAATTTATTTTTCTGTAGCTTGTTTAATTACAAAAAACTCAAGTATGAAGTTGGGTCAGATTGAGTGGAAAAAGGTTTATTGCTTTTTCTATTCCAGCAATTGCAGGGCTGAACCAAATGTGGAAATAGAAATCCCTGTAAGAATTGTAAAGCAAAAGAGAAGCAAGGTATTCGGTGAATCCACAGGGTATTTTCATTGAGAGGCAGTGTTTCTGATTTGGTTTGTAACTCGAATATCAAAGTCTGTGCGTGCGGTGGGGGAAGGCTGTGTTGTTTGAGATCTCCAACTGTAACGGTGCTAATATCCTTTTTCCTCATGTTCAGCTTCATCAGATCCCCACAGTACCAAGCACTACAAAACACAGATATTGCTTTTCTCCTTACACCTCCAGTGCCTTCCCATGAGGAAGATTAGCTTCATTATGGATAAGGATTGAGTAGCACAAATAATAGCAGTAGTGCGCGTCTCTTCCTCCGGAAGAGGCAGCAATCACAGACCTTACTCCCCCTTTCCCATAAAAGCTTGCCCGGAAAACATGATTTTTTTTTTTTTTTTTTTTAAATAAAAGTCTCTTTTCTGAAAGCAAAGATGTTTTCAGCTCAGTCCTGCGTAGCACACGTTGCACAGATAGCGTTCGAAGTCAGGCAGGTGTTCTTGTTCTTCCACCATTGGTACGTATGAATGACAAATACTCTGCAGCAAAACTCCTGTCGCAATCCTGCTCATGCCCAACCAGGTCCGGAGGTCGTACTCTTTGGTGTTTGTTTCGTTTGCCCTTTTGTGATGAATATAGATAGGAACAGCCATAAGATGCTGCTTAATGGAAGCACAGGGGTTAGGCGCCAAGGTGTTTTAGGTAGTGTAAGTTAAATTAAACAGTGACTGTATGAGTTGTACTTAGAGGAAAAATTGCCATTTGAAAAGGTAAAATATTAAATAACTGTAGTACTGACCTTTTGATGCTTCTCTCCCCCTAAACAGAGTCAAATGAAACTCTGTGATCAATCTCCTTTATTATAGAACAGCTGATAAATTATCTCTGTTTCTTGGGGAAGAAAAAAAAAAAATCTTTGAGTCCTTTAAGAATTTTATAAAACCTCCCCAAATACCTTACTGAACATACTGTAGCCCAGAAGATGTTCTGAGAGCTGCAGAGCAGACGAAGCCTCCTGTCCATCACATCTGTCCTTCACAGCCCCTGTGTTCCCTGTGCCGTGAGCTCAGCTTTTTCCTGGATTTAACCTGGGTTTGATTTCTCTTCACTTTTCTGCCATCCCCTAGGTTATTATGATTTAAGTTCTCTATATGGGTTACAGTTGAAGGTTTTATTTGAATACTTCTGTTTACTGAAGTTTAAAATTTCATACTTTCCTAATGCCTGAGTAAGTGCCGCTTAATTTCTTGGCACCGGGCACATCGGTTTCTGAGGAGTTTTTGCTGATCCGGAGCTGATGAAGCATCAGTCGCCCCCAGCCACTGTGATCAGGCTAAAGTGCTTCCCAAGAGCACCTGCCTTGATTTTAGCCTGTAGCGATAATTTGTAGGGTATCCTGTGTTTTAGTTAATTATCTAGAATTACATCATATCCTACAATTACATAATGATACATAAACATAATTTGTCAAAGACGTAACTAGTAAAGATTTGGAAATATGGATAAGAGTGGTTATCCAAAATAAGTTAAATTTTTGTTAATAGTAATTAATAGTTTTACTCTTGTTGCGTACTGAGTTTTTTTAAAAATTGATATCATCTTGTGCTTCAGGCGTGATTTCCTCGCAGAATATGCTGATATCCTCGGAGCTCACCTTTATGATAATTTCAAAATAAGATCCCATAAATAATGGAAAGCGGAAGATGATGGAAATGCAGCATGGATTTGAGATATCAGTCTGGGAATGTCTTTCAAACGATTTCAGCTGAGTGCTGGCCGTTACTAATGCTTTGCCTACCACTGTTTCTTTGGACGATAGCTCTCGTCTAAAATTAGATTAAATTAGGCTACAGAGAATATTTGACATGCTTTTTGKTTTTTAGTTATCTTTCTTAATAACTCAAGTTGGCCAAGCACCTTAAGACTGGCCTTTATGTTTCTTTCTGTGATGCACGGTTCCTTCCTGAGCTGTCCCCTTCCTGGAGTGCGTTGGTATTGAAAAGGATGTTGCGGGTTACTGGTTCAATATTATTTTAAACTCTGAAAGTCGTACGCACTCCTGCAAAAGTCGGCTTGATAAGAGGGTGGGAAATGGAAATGGTATTTTCCTGTTATACTTTCTTCATATAGAAAGTTAAGAAGTTGAATATATGAAGTCTTCCTTTCTTTGGCACTAAAATTGTGTGTCTGGCGTTTCTTCTCAGCGTGATGGATTTCTTTCCAAGGAGCTATGGGGAAGGCACAGTGCTGAGCTTGCTCCCTGCGGTCCCGTGAGCGGTGTGTGCTCTGGTGGGATTTCCAGCAGCACTCACCTCTGCTGCCGTGTGTCGGTGGTGAAATCGCCACCGCCCTCGGCCGGAGCGGGCGCGGGGCGAGCGTCCTACCCTGTATTGCATGGACTGGTTGGAGAGGGAATGCTGCATCTCAAAGGCTTCAAGAATACTTTTAAAACTTGCAAGTTCCTTATTCGTGCACTTACGATGTTGATTTTTGAATCGCCTCTATCTTGGACTTGGTGCTGATGTGCTCAGGTCCGAGACGTGCGATGCGTGTTCGTGTCCGATGCGCAGTCAGTGCGCACCTCTCGTTCGGTCTCCTGTGGCTGGGACCTGCAGCCGTGTCTGTGTCCTCCCACTTACATTTCTTCTTTCCTGGGTGCATACTTCCATCGTCAACAGATAAATAAATTGCTTGACTAGCTATCATAAGTCTTGAAAGCACCGTACATTCTTTTAATTTAAATAAGAATACAGTGTACAGGGGGGATTTCTAACTGATTTCCCCTCTCCTTGATTATTATTCTATTTTTTTTCTCTTCGTGACCTGTATTTCTGGTTTGTGGCCCACACACCACTCCTGGTGGCCAGTGGGATGCTGCTGGCTCAGGTCTCTGACGTGTAGGCTTGCGGTAGGAACGGTGGTGCCGGACACGGTGACAATTTAACTGTGACATGATGTGACATCTTCTGCCTTTAGGAGCAATGGGGTTTCTCAGGATGGAGAACGTGTCCTTTCTGGTGAAATCACCCAAGGGGTGATCTAGATTACATCAGTAAAATAGCCATGCCTCGTCCAAGTTATTTCTCTCAGAACAGAGTGCTGGAAAACAGCAGCAAGATGCTTTGGAAAAAATGGTTTGTAAAAATGAGAACGGATATGGTTTTCCTTTCTTTAATATTTTGGAATAGGAAGAAATCAAGGAGTTCAGTGGTCCTGCCTTTCCGGAGTGATAAATTATCTGAAAAGAAAAAATGTAGTTTTCCAAGTATTTCAATTTGCTAAATTAATTAATTATTTAATGCTTGTAAAGATCTATGGTGTAGCAGCTGCACATGTTCACATATTGCTGTGCCATAATTCCAGCAAATGGATATTGATAAAAAGGAAATCATGACAACTGGTGACGGATCTGTGATTTATGCTTTGCAGCTTTACAGAAACTGTGCTTTGATCATCTATTCTCTTAACAATTCCAGGTGTTGTTAAGGTGGATTATGGCGACGTATCCGTCAGAAAAGCACTAAGAGAAAATCTGAAGTGTAAACCCTTCTCATGGTACTTGGAAAACATCTATCCCGACTCCCAGATTCCACGGCGCTATTACTCACTTGGTGAGGTACGAACCATTTACTTTGGTGAAATTAAAACAATAAGTACATTGTGCAAACGGAGGCATCGCTAGGAAGATGAAGTGGTTTTGGAGAAAGGAATAAAGTGCTTGTGTGCCTTCTCTGTATCTTATTTATCCTTTATTTTGAGCAGGTTATATTTTCTCTAAATCTTTCATAAGGGGGCATTGCTATTCTGAATGTATATGTTCACCATTAAAAATTCATCTTTTAAATTGAGTAGCGTATTGGCAAAGTGAGGTTTGTGACTAATATTTTGAAATTATTACATGACATGCAGTAGTTGAAGGAAACTTTCCCTCATCACTTACCCCTTGCATGTAGAGTAGAAAAAGCTTTATTGCTTTTTTCTTTTCAAGAAATGTGTTTGTTCATTGATGGCTGTGTTTTCCGGCAAGGCTGCCTGGAGCTGAGTATCACAGAYATTCCTAATAATCTGATGGTTCCAGTACCACCAAGAACTGAAGTCTCTTTAAAATGCAGATAATTCTCTGTTAAAAATATTCAATTGAGTTGTACCTACGCTGGCTTTTAAAAGCTCTTGAATGGTTTGATTTAAAGATAGCTACGGATAGAATAGCAATCAAACGAGCAAATGGCTTTTTTACATCCAGGAAAGTAATTTACTATTGAAACTTGCAATTGTAGTGAAAAATAAAAGCCACAGTAGGGTTTCCAGTTTAACTATGACAAAATAAAGTGAAACATGGTTTTACAGCAAGGAAAGAACTCATCTAACAAGTGTCAAATAATAAGGTTTTGTACGATATTGTCAGACTGGAAAATAAAAGTATGAGAAAGTAACAAAATAGTTATTAAAACACCTTATTTTTACCCACACGGCCATAGTTTCTATGGAAACAGCAATTCAGGCAGGATCTATGAATTAAAACTCATACTTGACTATTACAGCTGCTGACTGCCAGTTGAGCAGTAAAGTGGATTTTTAGACCTAAAGCTCAGGTACCATCATCAGCAGTAATGGACAGTTTTTAAAACATCAGAAGTGTATTTCTCAGTCATTTTCCTCTCTTTCAGCAGGCGTTCAGCCTCAGGTAAGACAGACCATCTGACTTGTCGGTGCGGCTGGGATCATTACTCCGCAAATGGTCCGTGATGCGCCCAGCTGCTCCGCGAGATGGGCTGTGCGTTGAGGTGGCCCGGTCGGGAGGTGACCGTGCTTCTCCCCTGCTCAAGTCAGAGAGAAAACGATGCTCAGCAGCMCTCGGGTGGGAGCCGTGGGTTTGCTGGCTGCTGAGAATCGGGTTTGGTAATAAATCTGAGAAAATTGTTCTCTAGTACAGTGCGATCTAAATGTAACGAGCGTTCAACATTGGGCCTCAAATTATATTGCGCGAGTGCGTATTTTGTTCTTTTGTAGTATAAACAGTGATAAAAAGAGTGAACAGTTTTGACAGATTTGGGATAATCATCCTTAATTTACTTCTGACCTCCTGCAAGATAGCGCAGGCGGGACTTGAAATCGGACGATGTTCGTGCATGGTTCACGTGCACTGCCCAACATGTTGGAAATAATAATCAGTATTGTATTACATTTTAATTTGGATTTTATTTGGCTATTGAACAACTAATTTATATAYGTCTGTTGCTTTTATAAATGAAGTGTGCAATTTTTAAATGAAATTTCAAAAATGTGGACTTGTATGGAACTGAAGTTCGTAAGTAGTTTATGAAGTTTATTCCTTGTACACTTAATAGGCAGATCCTGAAGATTGCCAAGCCTTCATTTGCAACTATATTTTCCATTCAGTTAGAACATAACTTATATACAGTGACTGTACTAGATCTGAATTTCCTAGATGGACGAAAATWTGCCTCAGAATGGGCATTAAATGTCCAAAGTGTGGTGAATACTGAATATTCTTTTTTACATTTTAATCATGTAACATTGAAAGTGATTACAAAATAAATGCAAGACAAGAATTATTTTATAAACCCAAGACATAATAATCATAGGTGAGTTTTCAAGTCACTTTTCATTTTAGTCCTCTGTTTTAATGAATCAAGGGATTGCAAAAAAAAAAAAAAATTACCTTTCTCATGGAAATACTTGGAACTCTATTTCTACAAAAAGGTGATTTAAGAGGAAAGGCTGGGATTACCATGTGAGTTCAGATTATCATTTGAGCTAATCATTAGGATACAGTTTTGGGGCTGCAGTGGCTTTGGTGGTCTGCAGGGTGGCACGTGCTGGAGGAGAGGAGAGCAGGGAGAGGAGGAGGGGTTGTCCATGAGCTGGCTCGTCCCCCTGCAGCTGCAGCGTTCCTGCTGCCGGCGATGCTCCGGCTGGTCGTGGGCACGTGCAACGGGTTACGCCAGAAAGCCATGTGCTGCCGTAGCCACGTAAAGCTGTTTACTTTCACTGGGCTCTCAAGAATCATAAAGGTTGGAAAAGACCTCTAAGATCATCGAGTCCAACCGTCAACCCAACACCACCATGCCCACTAAACCATGTCTCTAAGCGCCTCATCTACACGTCTTTTAAATACCTCCAGGGATGGTGACTCCACCACTTCCCTGGGCAGCCTGTTCCAATGCTTAACCACTCTTTCAGTAAAGAAATTTTTCCTACTGTCCAATCTAAACCTCCCCTGGCGCAACTTGAGGCCATTTCCTCTCGTCCTATCGCTAGTTGCTTGGCAGAAGAGACCAACCCCCACCTCGCTGCAACCTCCTTTCAGGTAGTTGTAGAGSRCRATRAGGTCTCCCCTSAGCCTCCTCTTCTCCAGACTAAACAGTCCCAGTTCCCTCAGCCGCTCCTCGTAAGACTTGCTCTCCAGACCCTTCGCCAGCTTCGTTGCCCTTCTCTGGACACGCTCCAGCAGGAAGGAGCCATTTGTTTTAAAAGCAGCTGGAAAGTAGTGGAAACCAGCGGTCTGGTTATCAGCTGGCACCCGAGGTGTGAACCCCCGGGTCAGTGACCGGGCTGTGAGTGCCGGCAGCCTTTCTCCTGACTTCGGCAGCTCTTGGAGGATTAAGCAATTAAGAGCGTGAGCTTCTGAGAGATTACTCACCAGCACAAGGTGGTGCGATTTTCCTTCTGTGTGGTTAACGACGTTAGAGCAGATTAAGAAGCGACCACATGAGCTTTGCTCGGCGTCATTCATCAGCTTGCACTATCACTTCGCTTGCATTGCTGCGTTAAGCCCAGTCTGGTGGCGTTGGCTTCCTATTGACTGCCGTGCCCGTTGAGCCTCTGACGGTGGCACGGGGAATTGCAGATGACTCAGAGTTGTACTAAGTGCCACTGAAGTATTTCAAAATACAGGGTTTCACAACAATTTTACCAAAGGAATGAGGGACGCGGAGACGCTTTTTTGCTTTGCACACATCAGTAAGAAAATCAGCCCATGCTGTTGAGAGCGAGGAGGAGCAGGGGGAGCTGTGTTTGTACAACTGTGCTAACAGATACGTGAGGAGGGTTAAGAAAAAAGGTATTGTATGCACATGCTGGGGTTTGTACAGGCTGAACGCACACACCGTCGTGGAGACTGCGACGCGGGAGAGCTTCAGGGCGGACTCTGGCGTCTCCCGCTTCTCCTCTCGTACAAAGCTGAAGTTGGTTGATTGCTTTTATACTCGGCCGTTTTCCTGGGTAAATGTGTATTCTAAAACTATGTCTTGGGGAGTGATGCTCTGGTACTTACCCTGCTGCTCCTTATTGCGTCTTGCTCTGATGGTCTTTTGTTGCAATTGCACGAGCTGAGCACCGCTGGAAGGAACTCACCACGTCGACGACGTGCTCCTAAAGCTGCCTTCTTCCCAGCTGCATTACGCACAAAAATTATGTAGAAATGGTTTGTTTAAGCAGAGATGTTCATGAAGTGTGTTGGTTCTTCTCTGAGGACAGATGGATTCTGAGGGGAAAGTTTTATTTAAAAACTTTAAAAAAGCATGTGTTTACTCACAAAGCCATCCAGCAGCCTCTGCTCTGAGTCAGATGTCAGACGCTGATCATTCTCCGTTTGTCTGTCTTGGAGTAGAGTCAGCCCTGCTGGAAGAAAATAAAAGTGCGTATCTTGGGCAAGCCATTAGTTTTGCATTGTTTAGAAGTAAAAGCGTATTATATTTGTTAAACAAAACAATGCAGGGCTTTGAATGAGATTTTCCTTGAGTGCTGTTCATACTTATGCTTAATATGTAATTTAAAATCTCATTATCCTCTTTGTTACTATTTTCATTGTCTTTTGGGAGTGTGGCATATTTACAAATTGCAAGTTAAAATATGTTCATATAATGGAACGCATGGATACATTCCTACAGTGACGTAATCTTTTCTGCACAAATATGACATTTACAGGCATTTTTTTCAAGGAACATCTCATCTCTCTCTCTCTTCAGATCAGGAACGTTGAAACCAACCAGTGTTTAGACAACATGGGCCGCAAGGAAAATGAAAAAGTGGGCATTTTCAACTGCCACGGCATGGGAGGAAATCAGGTAAAATTAAAAAAAAAAAAGAAAAAGTATTATTTGTACAATAATTGCTTCAATCTGCTGCTGTGTAGCCACAGGCACAACAGCTATCGGAAAAAACTGATTAGAATTCACCCGGAGCAGTGCGGGAGCTGCAGCTTCACCCGTCAGCGTTTCTTTCCTGCTGCAGAAGGTGGGGGGCTGGTCTGCGCATCGGGTGTTTGAACCAGCAGGCACGGCGGGGGGCTCGGCGGGCGAGGTGTCCCGGGTACCCTCTGATGTTGTCGTGGTGGAAACGAGATTCCCTCAGCAGTCCGCAGTTAGTGCGGCTGAAATGTAGACGTGTCGGTTCACTATAAAAAGCAATAACAGCAATTAGCAAACACATTAATGAAAATTCCACAATGTTGGAGATTCTGAGCTTAAGAGCTTTAGGAGTACTCAGCCATTTTCTCAAGTAACAGCTGCAAATTTTGAAAACACATCGGTACGTATCCATAGGTCCAGTGAAGTATCTGAGTGAAGGTATTGAATATATTCCTGCTGTTTAGAGTGCAGAGAAATGCATTCGAAGTTTCAGATACTAACATTAGAAAATTTGATCATGAATTTTAATTTATTTCTTGGTGTTGGGGGAAAAATCTTTTTTAAAATGAAGCGGGTAAGAACCTACGTGACTTGTGGCTGAATTCATCTGTTTCTAAAACGTGTATACGAAAAATAAACGTGCAGAATATTCATGCAAGTTGATTTTTTTTCATTAGCGGAAGTTCAAATAGCGGGGGCGTGGGGTGTTTCACTTGTGTCTTGGGTATGTTTGAAAGGGAGTGAAAAGGTAAGTGGCAATCATTTAGCTCATTGTAAAACTCATGACTGTACCTGCTCTCTGTATAAATAGCAGTAAACTTTGCATATTCTAATGCCTCGGATTCAAATTAGCAGAGCTGATTCATTTGGGTTTAGTTGGGCTTTGCAATGTAAACCTGTAATTAAGGGACTTTTACGCAGGGAGGCTGTAGCGTAGGGCTGCAGGACGGGGAGCGTGCGACACCGAGCGACGTCTGGTGGAGGTGCCAGCCTGGGGGGCTGTGAGGTCCCGGCAGCACCGGCACCGCCACCGCCTGCTCCTGGCCACCACACGTGGTGTGAGCGGGCGGGATGCTCCTGCGCCGTCTCCGTTTTCCCCATCACTGATTTGACCTGGAAATTCGTCAGAACCTGCTGCAGTCTCCTCCTTTTACTTGCACCTTTCTGAATGTAGTTTAGCCTTGTTTCTCTACTTTTTGGTTTGCTTTACCTTCGGAGAACCTTTCTCCTCCTCTTCCCCTTAATTCTGACGGCTTTCGCAAATTAAAGACTCYGGGTCCCTTCATTCGGCTTCTGACACACCCCAGAGCAGAGGGCTGCTCTTGCCTTCACCCACTGCAATTAAAGCCCTAGAGATCCCTCCGTAGGACCTTAAGCTGGTGCTGGCATCTCTCCCCAGGAAGGTCTTTGGACCATATACCTGCTGGGTAATGCTTGATGAGGGTGGTTTTTTCTAGTGCCACATCTGCTAAAAAAGATGGGAAGATGCAGGATCTTAGAGCAAATTCCCGTGTTTCTTTCAGAGGTAAGGCTGTCCCTCATATTCATCCCAAACTTCACTATCTTTCTAAATTTGCCTTAGGAGATGGAAGTGTTAGCATTTTAATAAGACTGCATATGATCAAGGTTGAAGATTCTCATTGTACCTTGGGTGTTTGGCGTGTTTCCCCTTCTTTCTGTACGTGGCGGAAAGACCCCTCTCTTTTTGTTGAAAGAGGAGAAAAATCCTAGGCGACTGTCACGTCTCCAAACCCTCGGTTCCTCTGAAGTACCAGGTGTGAGGTTGAGAGTGCTGTACGGCTCTGAGATATACATTCACAACCCATCTGTCTATATGGACCGTATAGCCTAAAGAAACCCTAATAACTGATAAATATAACCATCCTTTCTGAGCCTTCCTGAGCCAATATATCTCAAATCTAAAGAAATTTTGGCTCTACTCTCCTTTATACCTCTCACATCAGCCAGAAACCAGAGATAAATCTGTTGTGTGCACCTGCAGGTCGCAGAGACTCTGCTCCCCTGCATTTGCATGAGCAAAGAGCAATACCTGTCATCTGGTGGAGGTTTTGCTAGCAATACCTGACCTGCATGCAGAACATTATTCATCCTTTAGTGCTCATACACAACTCCCATTAAAAGTTATCTTTATTAAATTCTGTTCTAATGAGAAATTAGAACTGAGCTAAGACATTTAAATGCTGGGGGCGGGGGGGTTGTATGGTTACAGAAATAGCTGAGGAACAAAACTACTTCGGAATGAAAATGAGGCAAGAATAATACCTAGCTCATTACAGCCGAGCAAGATGCATGGGTGCGATCCAGCTTGAGGCAGAGGCAAATATCTCACAGCTATTGAGGTGTTTTAAAGGACTTAAGGATAACGAGATTCTAAAAATTTGAATTTCTTTAAAAAATTAAGAAAAATGAAACACGTTAACTGAGGCCCTTCACGTGAGAATTGTTTTCAGAGTATAAAGCTGTGGAGGATTTGTTGTTATGTTGGCGTGGGTATTTCAGATTATCCTAACTCGTTTGGGACCTGGTGACTATTAATGATCTTTAAAATAAATACTGTGAATCTCCTAATGCAGTTAAAAGCAATCTTAGAACTGTTTTCTTTGCTCTATGTGGAGGGAAAAAAAAATGCAAAGCCTGTCCTTAGGTCAGCTGCGGTGGGGGTATGGCTGCAGTGGCTGGAATATCGGGTTTGTGCAGATATCTCCTGGGGCGGGGGCAGCGCGTTGTCTTACTTCAGTAGTGATGTTTTTCAGGAGGAAGGTACCCGAGGTTGACTCCTGGTTAAAGAAGGCACTGACCACCTGTGAATCGTGGAAAAATGATTATCCTGCTTTCCAGCCTCAGACAGAGGGGATGACCCGTCAGTCTCACACCTTTTTTTCCCCACAGCTGACTTCTGGTTTTGTGGTATTTTAGAGGAAATTTGTTCCTTTCGATGGCCTGGTAGAGGGTGAAACAGTCGTCTGGTTTTCCTGCCGACAGCCATCCTGATGGGCACGCTGGTTAGGCTTTTACTGCGTTACCATGGGAATGTCATCTGTTACSGCAGTTATTGGGAGCGTCGGGCCTCTGTTCATAACAATAATCAAATCATACGATCCCACGCAGGCAGGAGGGGGATATTATTAAAAAGAAGGGCTGGGGAATTATGCAGGTTCACAATTGCACTGCAGGCGTATTGCAGAAGCGCTGGCGGGAGGGAGCGCGGAGGGCTGCCCGCGCTGCTGCGTTCGCTGGAGGAGAGAGCGTGGGTCAGCAGCCGCTCTCCCCTCGGCTGCTGAAGAGCAAACGAAACAACAAACACATTGCCATGTCTTGTTTTTTTCTGTTTAACGCCCTATGCCGTTTCTCCTGTCTGGAGCTTCGGTTGTGCTAGGTATAGCAATGAACCTGCTTTTTGTCAGCAAAATGCTATCAGGAAAGCAGCAAGCACACCGTCATTGTGGCCGTGCGGTCGCAAAGCCCTGAGCAGGGTCCTGTGGTGCTCCCCGCGTAGCCGGCGCGGTCCCTCCCGCCCGGGTGATCTGTGCCGTCGCACGCTGCCCTCTGCTTCTCAGTTTGGTCTCATCGTGTCCGGAGAGCAGCCGTGGGAAGTCTGGAGTGGTAAGAGCGTTTTGGTAGCAGCGTGGAGGTCAACTCCCTTGTCGAAGCACACTCCCTGCATTTCCTTAGCGAGGAGGCTGGTTGATGCGAAGCTGACTGTAAGCCTGAGACTAACGAAAGCAATAGCTGAAAGGGGCTGCTTTTTCCTTCTGAGATGTTTCCTCTAGATAAGTATCGTGGTGGTTCTTCCGTACCGATAAGAACAGCAGAGCAAAGTGCAAGCAGTGGTGCGGCTATGACCCGCGGGGCTATTTCTCAGCATCCCGCGCAGCAGCGGCAGCTCAGGGTCCCAGCAGGTGCTCAGAGCCCTGGCAGAGGCGATGGTCTGGGGGATTTTTCACTATTTTACAGCCTGCGCCAATTCCCCGAGCACGGAGGGATGCTCTGGGAAGTGGAAGAAACTTGCTTCATGCAAAACCTCTTCCCAGGCGGCTCGGAGCTCCCGGCCTCGATTGCCGGCTGCCGAGGCTGTCGGCATTTTGTGTGCGTGGCAGCTCTGCGTGGGAGAAGGATTTTGTGGAAAGGACATTGTGGTTCCGGCAGGATGGGGAGTGTTTTGTCAGGATTCATTTTGAATGAATGTGGAATTGCATCAGCCAGGATTTTGCTGGGTATGAACTTACCCGGGGCAGCTCTTGCAGGGTGAGATCAGAGTGAACATAATGTTTTATATATTTTCGTAAATGTGCGAGGGGAACGTGACTCCCTTCTGGCAATGTTTTATACAGAAAGTCCAGGCTCAGTACTCACAGTTCAAAAAAACCCCAACGCACACAATAAGGGTTGTTAGAGGGTTGTTTTTTCCCGTTAGCTCTAAATAACGGGTCTTTCAGAAACTGTTCTGTTTCGTAGAGTTTCCATTTTTTTCCCATTCACAGTAAATGTGTATATTTTCAAATGCCTTTCAGACATGAGCACTTTCTGTGTAGCGGTGTGTAGAAAAATAATTTATAAACTCTCGCTCTGTAAGAATTTATTGGTATGCTATGATAATTTGCTCATCACTGGGAATGGATAGACATGTGTGAGCTGTCTGACTCGTGAGACGTTTCTGTAATGGAAGGTCGCYGTTTCCAGTAGGTTATAAAGAGCAGTTTTGCCTGTGTTGATATCGCCAGGTCAGAAGGAGAGAGAGGCGTGCGATAGATACCCTGACGGCAAGCAGGACAAACTTGCTGTTGATGCCTGCAGAGCCATCTGGTCACAGCTCGCGCTTCGGCCACGGAAGACTAATGCAGGGGCCACATTTTACATTTTTAGTTAGCTAATTTACCAACTACAGCTGTTCAGTAAGGCATCTAAAAGCATTTTATGCACAAGATTGAACAGAACAAAACCTTTAGTTTAGTGACAGTTAGACATTTATTCATGCGACTGATACAAGTTTTGCACAAAAAGAGGAATTGAGCAGTACTTGTGCAGCTGATCTCAAACCAAATGATCTCTTTAGAGAGCTCACTGGATAAGGAAACAGCACCCATTACAGACTTTATGAGTTTAGTGCTCTGATTTTATTAATTGTAGTATCTTAGGTAAATACTAGATTTCATAAGGGGTTACTAGAAAGTAACTTAGCCCTTCTTTGCTCTTTCTGCCTTTTTCACCRTTTTTACAATCTCCCGTTTTCCCTAACCTGGCTTTCTGTGTAGCTTTTCGTCTTCTAAACAGACCCATTATGAATAAAACTAGTTATTGCTTATATTTTGTTAGTCCATTTTGCTGATCTATGATTCCCCTTGCAGACTTTACATCTTTCTTATGGATTGAGGTGATAAACTTTTGGGGCAGGAACTGTCTAATACTCTGGATTTGCTCAGGACGCAGCACAATGGAGCCCTCAGTGATCTTCAGCACCGTTATAATAACTGTGATTAACAGGGAACAAAGGAGCCGTGCCTGCATGTTAAATAACAGTATCTTTTATTTAGCACAATCAGAATGAGAATAATGCCTTCTTTTTAGAGTCTATGGAAAAACTGAATTGCTGCTTCTTTAAATTGGCAGGAATAGTCACCAGGGACTGAGGGAAGACTATCATTAGATGTGTAACATTGCAGTAATGAAGCCTGGGTAGACAAAATGCAAAATCCGAGTGTTTGCTGTACCTGCTAAGAAGCGTGAATTTGGCATGGCATAAGGAACACCGGGAGATCCTGGAAGCAACGACAGCTTTTTGTCGCAGATGTGTAGGTAGCCATGCTTTATGAAGTGACAGCTATCTGAAAAAAAAAAAAAACAAACCCAAACCCACCAACCCCAAACAAAACAAACACATGAAAAAAACCCACAATCCCCCCACCCCTGTGGAGCCAAAAATCAGATTTTTGTCAGTTTCTGTGCAAAATGCTGAATGCACCTGAAAGCCCTGTAGAATAACAGTGGTTTAGAAAAGGACAAAGGATTCTGTGGTGGAGGGCAAAGGTTTGAATATCAGGAAGGTGCGCTTGCCATCGGCACAAAGGGGTGACGCCAGCGTCTTTCCCAGTGCYGTTTGGTGAATACGATAAAACCGAGTTCCTTAGCAACCCTCGGAAACCTTGCTAAACTGAAGCGTTTCCTGCAGATCCCCCCTGTTGTTACTGTACGTGTCCCCAGTAGGTGCTGCCAACCAGTTTTCTTTTCTCCTATTTTAATTCCGTTGACCATTTAGTGTAGTTCCAACTTGTGACTTCAATCTGTGGTAGCTGGTGGTAATTACAGTGTTTCTCTGGATTACGGTGAATCACTCTGAATTACAGTGTTTCTCTCCTTGGGGCTGAGCACCAGGATAAATGAGTTCTTAGCACTGGTGGTTAGAGGTTGAGGCAACAGCAGAACAAGTTTTGTATGAACTTTCCAGAATGTGAAAGTCAACTCTGGCTTGGCAGTGTCTGTGCTGTTCACTGATGACTGTGGGATGGGAAGAGCTGCTTTCATGGCATTAAAGATCTTGGCGTAACCTCTTCTTTAGAAATAAATCTGATCCCGACTTCCAGAGTGGCCGCAGGGAAACCCATGAGCTATTCAGGGGCTCCGAGCTGGGCGCGTCTTCAGGTCATCCAATAAACTGAAGATTGACCCTTGATTAGATTTAATATCCTCCTGGTGGGACGCACTGTCTTGATGGGTTTCTTGGGTTTTAGTTTAAATATCTTCCTTCAGGGTGAAAAGAAACTGTTAGAGTAGCAAAAACTAAAACCTACTCTGTGAATCATCTGGAATGATTTATGGTGGGATTGGATAGTCCAATCCCAAAGGCTCCGGATGAAGGGCTGGATCTCTGAAGGACTGTTGCCACAGAAATTGCTGTTCTCTACCAAAGTCGGCCTAATGAGTATCCAGTCCCCAGCAGTGGCTGGATACTACAGGAGCTTCAGGGAGGTGAAGAAAGCATACAGGCATTTCTTTTCATATGATTAGACTGCATACTACACAAGTAGGAATGAAAATCAGATTATTATTTTTTTTTTCTTTTCCTAAAGATCTGTTCTTTGTATAGTGGAGTGTTGGAACCGGGTATTTTTTCCTCCGAAGAGTTAGTGCAGTTGTCCTCCGATACGGGATGGACTTGCCTGTTGAACACCAATCTTCCAAAAAGTCCTCTTTGATGGAAATGCTGAGGCTGCCTGCCTGAGTCGTGAGGTGCCTTTTCTACATGGCTGTTCTGGGTTTGTTCAGGTGCCAAAATGCATAAGTGGCTGGCTGGCCTTGATAAAGATGAGATTTCAGTGAAGAGGCAAAATATCCAAGTCCTTGCCCCCAAAAGTGACTTAGCTGGCACTTTAACTGTGAGAGTCCTGGGTCTTTTTTGGGTGGTAGGGGAATCAGCTTCAATTTACCTGTTTCGCCTAAGGTGACTTTCAGCATTTAATGTGTAAACAATTTGAGGAGGAGAGGAAAAGTGCTTTCCTTGCAGCTTTTATTAGAGTATTTTAAATCAATTATGAAAGGTGAATTCAAAATTGACCTTTGGGAGTTCTGTAGATAATTAAAGCGGTTGTCAGAATAAATTAGATTTTTCTGTACTTAGTCCAGTTTATAACTGTCTTTATTGCATGGCGGACTTCTTCCTTGGTTGTACAGATGCATATTCAAGATTTAGTTCCACATAGTGAAGTATAAAATGAGGGTTAATGAACAATATTTTCAGTGTTAGACTTCTTATGAGTTGACAAAATACCCTGGCTAACTGTTTTCCAAAGAAAAGGACAACCAAATAACGGGAAAGGAAAATTCGGGCCGTGGGCTATTGCAGCATATATATATATATATATATATATATATATATATATATATATATAGGTGTTAGTGATGTTGTGATGTTGCTTGGCATTTTATTGGTGTTAAACAAACTGATTAGTTTCTCAGACTTTTATCAGGAGGAATACTTCGTTAGTTCCTTTTAACATGAAAGAAGTAATGAAACGATCAGTGATACGTGAGACGTGTCTCTCAGTTCAGTCTGGCCGATGTCTCAGTCCCAAGCATCGGCTTTAACGGACCTTTGGCTTTATAGGGCTTACTTCTGCCTCTAAACTTGCTGTATGGAAATGTATTAATAAAGGATATTAACAAAAAATAAATACAAAATACATTAACTCCTATAAAAAAACTGCTACTGCGCATAGGCAATAAATCTGTCTATATCAGGATTGCAAGCGTTATGAAAGACAAGGTTTTGGTGGAAAACAGGCGGTTCCTTTTCGTTTTGATCAGCTCCACAAAAAGCAGGAGAGCGCGAAAGTATTTCTGTGTCTGTATAGGGAAGTGCTGCATCAGTTGTGAGAATATTTTGTATTTTGTCATTCTGGAGACTTTATTAGCGTCTACTTTACTAGTATCTATTTCAAATGCATTAGGGACTTGCTTAATCTCTTTTGGAAAATTGATTGGGTTGAAGCAAGCAGGCAAACACCCGCAGGTCTTGAGGAGCGGCCCTTKCCTGGGAACTTTCCTCCTGGTGACGGAGCATCCCCTTCTCCTGCCCGGCAGGACCGCTCTTCTCCGGCCAGACCCAAAGCTCCCGCGCGGCTGCGGGGGAAGGCTGGCCCCGGCGAGTGCCACCAGCCCTTGGGGACAGCTGCGGAAGAAAAGCAAGGGAAAACTGGAAAGAACTTTATTTCCACGCCTCAGCAGCCCGTGTGTTAGTAAATAAATTGCAGCCCGGTAAAAAGCTGCAGTAGATTAGTGCTGACGGGTCTGCGAGCCATAGGGAATAACTCGTGTCCGTGACTGTGCTGCTGAGCCCCCGGAGCAGCTCCCGGGATCTCGCTCCAGGCTGGTCCTCGGGCTTTGCAGCCAGCCTGATGCCTGCGGCAGGCGTGTTGCCCCGGGCCCTGGGGAGCCAGCCTGTGCTCCCCGCCGCTGCTTAGCGGGGAGGGCGGTCACGTCCCCAAAACGGGGGTGCTTACGGTAGCGGAAGACTGGACTCCTGCTCGGGAGGACCCTTCCTGTCTTGCGCTGCAATGTGCGGCGTGAAATATACTATTTAATTAGCTATAAAATGCAACATGTTCCTCACCCTCTATTTTTATATGGCATTAATATAATTATATCTATAATTAATATGGATGGTAGCAAAATGCTAGCCTGATAATTTTACGTCGTCTTAATTAGCATTCATTTTTCTTTCTTAAGACGGCATGTTTTTCAAACCCATCTTCTGTAATTGTTAATTCAGACATCACTTATTCTTTCAAAAGATATAATGGAACAGTGTATTGCCATTATCAAAGATGAGAGGAAAAAGAAATGTGCAAATGGAAATACATTTCAAAATATAAGTGTTTGCTTTCTATAAAACACAGAAGAAAACACCTCTCTGAGGCTGAAAACATGTCTCTGAGGCTAGAAGACAATGCCTGATGCAAATATGTTCACTGTAAAAAATCAACACAAATAAGTTGAAAATGAAAGTTAGAAGTTGCTTCAGGATAAATGGTAATGGATAATCTCTTAATAATGAGCATAGTAAAAGATGAAATATCTGTACGATATATTCATATGAGTGATTCTTGAACCCAAACTGCTACTTCGAGTGAGAGATACTTTGTGCTGCAAATGATATCCGTGATTTTCAGATTATTAGATTACTTGGCCATGTTTCTTGTTCCAGTTATAGCATGACTGCAGGCGAGTAAGTCCAGTATTCTACCAATAAGTAAGATTTTTGGCTGAAGGTGTTTAAAGGAAAAACCAAAGCTCCTCCCAAACGGTTTTCTTGTTGAATATTAATTATGGTAGCTTGGTAGCTGAACGTTATTATAGTACCTGGTTTTGAATAATGGTTGTTTCCGCCCCGGTGTTCAATACCTCAACTACATGATACCTTTCTCTCCCCGATCCAGTCTTAGGCTAGTTTTGACCAAGGATGATTTTAAGGAGGCGACACTTGGGAGTCTGAATACTGAGCAGTGCGCTTGGTATGAGTAGCACCACTGGACAAGTAGGGCATGTTTTACTTATAGATGAAATAAACGTGTCTACGGGAGAGATATATATCCTTCCCAACAAATAGGTATGTATTCATATAGATATTTATAGCTTAATGTTATAGCACCAATAGTCTTTTTGACCTATTTTAGGTTGTTTATTAATTTCTCCCAAATTTTCTTCCCTCTTGACTTCTGTGCTTATTATTCCAAAATAATTTCAAAACAGCGTACTGGAAGGGCATTTTCGGAGGTCTTGATGAATGATTGAAGAAGGTTGATTTTGCTGTTACATTGTTTTATTTTGAGAAGAATTTTCAGACGTTAATATAAATGAGAAGGTCATAAACAGTTGAATAATTTTGTACAAAACCTTCAGACTTCAGTTTAGTCCAGAATGCGGACTGCTCTTGTACATTTTTTGATGAAACCTCACAAATGATCCTGATTTTTTTTTGTAACCTTACGCGCTTCCATGAACTTAGCCTGATGTGCTAATACCAGCTCATCTGATCAAGAGGATGTACATCTGTCGGACCTCTACAAAACAAACCAGTAATCAGTCTGATCAAATGTAGACCTTTTTCATCAGTGTGTGGTTTTTACTTACCAGGGACAAGGTGCAGGCAGATATCTTACTATAAAAAAGAACAAAGTTGGAAAAAACCACACAGATTCAGGACACAAACTGCAACTCGGGCAGTGCATGTGTGACAGCTTGTATGAATTTGAAAATTTGAAAAAACTGCTTCTGCTGCCATGCATTTCACATACTCGTGCACCTGTGAATGCTTTAGTTCTTGCTGAGATTTGCCAGAGATGGACACGGTTAGAGCTGCTTTTCAGAATGACACCCGTGTCTCCTYCTGGGTCGGCCCTCAGCTATAAATTCTCTTCTCTAAATACTTCTAAATACTCTATTGCAAAGTAGAGAAGAGGTTGTATGTTTGTTTTAAAGGCTCTGGGACTTGCTTCTGCACACAGAAAAGTGGGGGAGGGAAATGTAGAAAATACCCGTGTGAACACATAGTGGCATTTTTGATGTGCCGTGGACTCATTTCACCCCCTTCCAAAAGGACAGCGCGCGTCGGAGTGTGATCTCAGCAGAGCGCTGGCAGGTTAATATTTAAAAGTCTCTCTTGCCGCTGGAGAGAAGCCCGAGTATTGGCCTGTGGCTGATGTGTTTTTAAGTGAAAGCAACACTTTGAGACCCTCAGATTTGATCTCGGTGATTTATCGCTGGATGAATAAATGCAAAAGGCGGCTGGTGCTTTGCCGTACCGTTGGATCCCAGGTTTTCACCCAGACGAGTGACTGGCGAGCGGTGAATAAGAAATTTGGAAAATGGAAAGACCGCTGATCCTAGCAGCTCTTGCTCTCCCTCACGGCTTTGATTTGGACCTGGCTGCTCCCCTGCYGCCTTGGCATGCTGGTTTCCTATTCCGTGATTGCTCTGAAAGATTTATCTGAACCTCCAACTTCAGAATCCTTGCCTTTCTTCCCTTGGCTGCTTTGTGYGGTATATAGGTTTTAAGAGTTACATGGGAAGAATTACCTTTACTAGTGCACCGCTGCCAAGCGTCGTGTTTCCAAGTGACGTGCTATCTCCCGCCCTCGGCTTAATTCACTGAAAAAGTTTTCGTTTGCTGCTTGATTGGTTCTTCTTCCTTGAGTACAATTTAATGTTTCACTGGGAGTCTCCGTGGATAGACATCCCCTGGGGCACTGCGTTATTTGTGGTTCAGATCTCAGTCTCGGCTCTTTTAATTATACTGTAGTCCTTTTACAAGAAGAATGGGTTGTATAGGAACTTGGACATCACCGAGTAATTGAGGTGTACGTCCACATGCTGAATTTGTCCGTGCTTTTATTATATTTCTCTGTTAATTTAGGATTGCCACATAAGTGAATATTTTGCATCTCTTTGACAGCACTGTTTCTCCATTGCAGGTGTAGATACAGATTTGTACTCATCAAAACCTGAATGGGACATCATAATTCTATCATTTGTCATGGTCTTGACATTACTTGATTAACTGCAGACCTTCCCCTCTTTCCGTTTCCCCCGCGGTGGTGGTGCAGCTGAGAGCTCCAGCAGCAGACCGGGTGCTGTTTGTCGTGGGATGGTGGATCCTGGTGGACAGGCTCTGCTCTCCTTCTGCTGAGGAGAGCGGGCAGAACGGAAATAATTTACTTTCTGCAAGGAAAAGGATTTTCTGCAAGGAAAGCATGAAGCAATACAGACCCAAGGCTCTTTCCTAAGGCCATTTCAGGAGCTTTTGTGCTGGGGCCAGCCACATTATGGGGGTTGTGAGCAGTGGGTTAGGAGCAGAGAGATACTTCCCGTGTGTCCAGGCCGTGTAATTTGGTGTAAATGTGTGCAGTCCTCTACCAGCTTCCTTCCTTTCCTCCCCCTTCTCCTGTGGTCTCCACATTTTCATCCCTCTCCGGGCAGTCGACCTTGCTCCTTGTGTGGCTGGTGAGGAGCGTGCAGGAGGGATGGCTGGAGACCGCACGGCGGATTAAAGTTATCAAGGAACTGCAAGTCAAAGTGATTTAGCGCTTCTCCAGCTCCCAAACCCACCCGCAAAGTGCTGAGATCTGACTGAGCATGCTTCCCCGTCAGCCTGAACCCTGCCGCAGGGCCTGGGGGGTGATGCCAGGAGAGCTCAGCCAGCGCTGCCTGGCGACTGCAACGCAGTGGGACCATCATCTCACCTATTCATGGTCACCAGGTGACCCGATATTTCTGAAATATTCATGCATATGAATCTTTAACATAGATAATCCTTGGTACCCAAAGTTAGGGTGGATACTAGGAGGAAGACTTAGTTTAGGAAAGTTTGGATTTTTCCAATGATGGGCTTGGTTTATCCGTTGTATTAAAAGATCTGTGAAATTTCTCCTGAAGACACTGGTCACAATTACATGCTTCTTTCCCAGAATTCCCAGGAGGTAAAACTGAGTGTGTGCCCGGGTGATTCCTGGGCTTGGCCCCATAAAATTTCTTCTCCTAAACATGATATTCCTTCTCTTATGTACAACAGACATTCACTAGCGGAGAAACTTGCATGAAACTGGTGAAATCCAAGGCACCACCACCTCAATGTTTGGAGAAGAAAGTAGTTCTGCTCCACTGGAGTGCGAATTACGTATATTCTGAATCAGCAGTCGGTTAGGACTTTTGGTAATTCTTTGTCACTGCGATCGTTTTCTCTTTCCAGGTATTTTCTTACACTGCTGACAAAGAGATCCGCACGGACGACTTGTGCCTGGACGTCTCGAGGCTGAACGGCCCCGTCATCATGCTGAAGTGCCACCACATGAGGGGGAACCAGCTCTGGGAGTACGATGCCGAGGTACCCGAGGCGTCAGTGGTAGCACCCGCGCTCGCCGGGCAGCTGCAGCCTTCGAGCCAGGAGTTTACTCTTAATAGAGTACGGCCGTAGCACGGGGGAGTCTGTGAGTGCCGGAGCTTGGTGACGTGGTGGTGTCTCCTGCCATAGCACAGACTCGGGAGTGCAAAGTAATTCAGCTAACCGCCAGGTTTTAAATTCTGTTTCCACAAAATTTTGTTTTTAGAGGGGTGAAAAAGTCAATTATTGTTTAAAAAAGCTCATTTCTAGTAGCTGGCGTTGTTTTGCATTCTTACAAACTTAAAGGGGTATTCTGCATTTTTTATATAAATGAAGTAGAAAACAAGATTTATGTATTTTTCAGTTACAGTTTTTCCAGTTTATTTCTGCTGGCTCGTAAAGATTATTGTCTCTGGATTTAAGTGGTGTTTAGTCATTTTCCGTACCCCAGTCACCTGTTTAGTTTGACAGTACCACGGGATGGGAGGTGGCTTTTTCCGGGTTTTGAGAGAGTGCGTTTTGAAGAAATTCGGTGGCTTATGGAGAGGTTGTAAAATTAATACAAAATAAGTGTAAATATCTTAGTATTTTACGGCCAAATAATTCTTCTTTTTAAATGAGACAGGAAACATCAGATGAAAATTAAAACATTCATTTTCAGCTTTTGCTTTGAAATGTGAATGTGCAGTTTTGCCTGGTGAAATTCACACAAAGGTATTAGCATTTTCTTCAAGATAGGATCTTTCTAATGTGTTATGGTAAGAAAAAAGCATACAAGCCTGCCATTGCATAATAYTGAACTGCCAGGTAGAAAAACAAGTGATACTTACCACTGAGGTGCAATTTGTTTGGTAACTTGTGACACATTCTTGCGCTTAACGTTTGACTTTAAACCAATTTTCTCTTTAATAAAGAAGATTATTTTTCTTCTTGCACAAAACGCATGCAGATTTTGATAATTTTTAGGTGTTTTTGAGGATGTTCATGCCTGCAATTAACACCTGAGATTTAAGATCTTACATCCTCCTTCGTTTCATTCCTGCGAGCGGATGAGAATTGATTTTTAATCAGTTTTAGATTATTTTACATAGAAGCTAAGGAGCATAGTGCTGACCGGTGGCCGAGGACATGGAGTCGGTGTCGCAGGTTCCTGATCCCTCTCCGCAGGAAATTAAACATCTCCAAACACAGCGGGCACGGTGTACTCAGCCTGTGCGGGGAGCAAATCCCTCCTTGTTCTCGGGTGCCCTGAGCAAATCCGGGCAGGTCTCTGCTTTGGTCCAGGGTGGCTTTTTGGTTATGTTTGGAGAGGTCGTGGGGGGTCTCRCTGGGTCTGACAGCCGTTGACGCAGCACGCGCTTTCGCTCCTGTTCATAGCACAGCAGCAGCATCCTCTGCCCACCGGTTGMAGGGTTCTCTGTTTTAAAGTGTAACACCTTCAAATATCAGGTGTTCAGACTCTTRAATTGGAATATTTCAAGTTTATTTCAGCTATACCTTAAAGGATAAATTTTGAATATTGAGTAAATATTAATTTAAAAATATTTTTAATATTATTTTTATCTGCTTCAACAGCCCAGTCCTAGCTAAGCACAACTAGCGCAGGAGGCAAGGCTGTATTTCAGCTCTCCGCTAGAATCCACACGCTGGAGGATGCTCTCGCTCCCACCCCAGCTCTCGCCTTTCCCAAGTATGGGGCACCGTGCGATAGCCATGCACGTGGCCCAAGGCAAGGTTCCTCACAACATGCTTTTTCTCTACCAGAAGCGTAGAGAGCAATCCTTCCTGATAAAAAAAAAATTATACTGCCAGTTGCTTTCCTTGGAATATTTTGGGCACAAGCTACTGAAAACGGATTTCCTCATTGAGCAGAGTTTTAACACTGGCTGCCCCACGGTCTGCGCTTACGCGGCTCCGCTACTCTCAGTTTAAAGATGCCGAATTAGTGTTGGCGTATTTCCATGACTGCAAAGCTAGGAAAATACTGATGTATTTAAAAGACGTGTAGTCTTTTAAAAAGTATTTCCAACATTTCATAGAAATATCTGCTTTTACCTTTCTGCATGAAAAGCTAAATTTCTTTCAACCAAATATGCTCTCCTTTACTTTTAACATGTTATCTTTTTCTCTTAAGTTTAGCATGAGAGATCCACAATGGAAAATTTCTAAGTAGCTRTGTAAAAACAAAATCAACCATTAGATGGAGCTCATAAAAAAGAAATACACCATTTTTTTTTTTATTTAAGGGATCTCGGAGACAACGGTTTTGCTGTCTGTTCTACGTCTAAAAGGCAGCCCATTGCATTATGTACCTTTTTATTTATTGACAAGAATATTTTTGTTAACAGTTCTACTCTGTAAACGTTCAGACTTCAGCTTGCAAACTTCCCGTTGATGGCAATGTTGGTACGTATGATATGTTCGTTAGTGTGTTAATCGCCCCGCAGCCTGAGCATTACGGGGGCTGGCTGTGCGGAGGGGCACGGTGCAGCGGCGCTGAGCCCTGCTCCCTTCTCCGCTGCGTGGGAAGGGCCCTGCGCTCATGCAGCCGTCATTCGGTTTTGCTGCCCGGTGATCTCTGAATATTGCAGGAAGCCTCCAGATACGCAGCTCTATTATGCAGTATTTTTTTCCTGAGAAAACAACTGGCTTTGATTACACCCCCCCACCCCCCCCCCCCCGAGAAACAGTTGCAGCACGTTGCCTGAGTCACTTGTATCCATTCGTTTGTTTTTCCAGCAAAATTGCACTCAGTTTTACGTTTCTTTACTTACTCAGAAATGGAATGGAGGTGATTTCTGGGTGTTATACCGTGGTTACAGACCACATCCCTCCTCCTGTTGAAGGTATTTAGGAGATAAGACTTGGTAATGGACAACAGTGCCTTGGCCACATCTGGAGGTACAATGAGAAATGCAAAGAATGGTAAAAAGGGATTTCTCAATAGAGATTTTCAGACAATTTTCTTTGATTTACATACTTAAATTTTCTATACCGTTCTGGTTTAGTTTGAATTATGGTATTTAAATATATAATATATTAAAAAATCACAGAATAATTTATGTAATATATAAAAAATCCCAGAAAGTCTTTTCCGAGAATTTATACATACCTTAATAATATTACAGTTCTCTTAGATATTCCTAGCATTTGTATTTTTTTCAGAAATAAACAAGGAGCTAAGAAGGTTTTGTGGTGGTGATAAGAAAGGTAAATCTCAAATGTTTTCACACCTATTTGTGAAAGTATCAGACTTAATTGGTTTGACGCAGGCTATTCAAAAAGCCCCTTTTCTTATTTTCTCATACCAAAAGTGTCTGAATTTGTGCGAAATGCTTTTAACACTTAGAATTATTAATGCATTTTTACTTGCACTTGAGGTGCAAGTTAACGTGAAACACTGGAAGAAAATAGCGATCAAAAGGTATCAGTTGGTTTGTCAGAACAGAAAACGACTCGCTGAAGGGGAGGACGACAATTGGCGTTCGTATTTTGGGTCCCAAATCGAGCTGCGCTGGCGGAGCGGAGAGAGGTTGGATGTTGGCCCCAAGTTCAGCACCGGGCCCTTGCCTTCGTGGGTGCTGGGGTCACCCCAAGCTTTTTTAGTGCAACGGGTGACATGGACTGAAGGAGGGTGAGAAAGGGATCCCAAGGGGAATAATTAAGAATTAAAATACTCAGAAATTCGAAGAGTTTGCAGAAGTGGTCGCTGTAGCCCATGCGCGTGCTGTCAGGAGAGCACCGCGGCTATTGTCATCGTGGGAAAAGTCACGTAAAGTAGGAAGAGACCTGGTTTTCATCGGCAGGAAGTATTCTAAAGTAATTCTTTTGATTAATCTCAAAGAAAATTATAAATCCCCCTCGCCCCCCTCAAAAAAAAAAAACGGGGGGGGGGGTATGGGTACAGCTAAGAGGCATTAACTGTGCTGCTGCTGTGTTGGACTTCACCGTCTTTCAGCACTGGCGGGAGAAGGAGCGTTTCCAGCAACAACCAGAAATCACGAGCTCTGGGGCGGCTGGAAACGTGACTTTTGCTATTCTGTCAGAAACCCGGATTTGTGTTATTCTTGTTCAGAGGATCTGCTCTTAGGGCTGAGTCAGTCAGACGTACAGGTGGGTGCGTAGTAAGGTTTTCCAAAGCGTCTAATATCTTAAAAAAGTCTGCCCGTGTGAACTGTATCGCTTAAAATTGCGATGAACCTGTTGGATTATCGGTTGATAACTGAAATAAAACAGCTGATAACTGAGATAAATCAGTTGGTCACTGCACGACCAACTCAGCAAAGTTATTGAAGGGAAACAGAGTATTTTGCATTATGTCTTACAGAGTTAAAACRATGGTGGTGTCTTTACAGGTCATGTAAATAACGCAGTACTTGTCAGGGTTTGTACACCTTTTAGAAAAAAAAAAAAAAAACACGCCACAGAACTGAGTTTAAATACATTTTATTAAGCAAAAGCAGTTGTGACTGAGGAGATACTAAATATTAGCAGATTGCCACAGGTCATGTCACTGAAAAACAGCACTGAAGAAGATGACATCGTTTTAAAAATTACAAAAGATAGATAAATTACGTGGCATGGAAGGGAACATTATAGTTCCCAAATGATTGCTCTCACCTTGAAGAAAGCAAACGTTTAAGTTGGTATTTGCAGGGATTATTGTCATGTCATGTAACCAGATGACTGGTCAGAGTGCTAAATTATTCTTGCATCTTCCTCCAAAAAACCCTTAAAAATTAGCGTTATGAACTTTCTGCTTAGTGATAGGAGAATAGAATAGAAACGCAGAAACGCTTCTCGTCTGGGTCAAAAAACTTACAGGGAGACGAGGAGGACTGGGCTACTCGGCGCAAGTGCTGCTGTGCTGCTGGGAGCAGTTTCCATTAAATGGCAACGTAAGATTCGGGGTGAGTCGCTCGCGGCCGCAGGCAGGGTGGATGTCCATGGCTGGGGTGGCAACTCGGCAATACCCCATCCGGGTGACGGGTGCAGCTGTCGAATAATAATTTGCTGATTGAGAGAGTCGGTGTAAGAAGAGCTATTTACAAGTAACTTTGTGTGAATAACCTGTTGCTTGCTTGTTTATGTAACTTGCAATATGGAGAATAGTTTACATCACGCTTAAAAAGCAAGTTGAATTTTTTTTTTTTCCCCAAACCCCCAAATTAAAAGAATCAAATAAAGCACTCTCTTTTAATAGCTATGTAAAATGGAAGTCCGTGTTGAAAGAAAATCATTTGCAATCAAGAAGTGATTTTTTTGTTGTTCAAATAGATTTTCCGTAATTCTGTTCTTCATTTTGACTAAAGCGTGACAGGCCTGGCCCCGCGGGTCGTGCAGGGTTCCCTAAACCTTTTATTCCATTGCTGTTTCCTACAAGGCAGTTTCCACTGAGCTGCATCTTTTTCTTAACCCAATGGGATAAATTACTTTAGATACTACCTGTAGAAGAAAAAAAGCAGCCCAATATTGATATTAATATTTATATAGCCTAGAAAGAAGCCCTTATATGCACAAAATGTTAATGGTATAGTCTGGATTTGAGGGAACACTAAATAAAGGAACCTGCTGGCACCAGGAGCAACAACGACAACGAGCTTCAGCCTGCAGACCACCCGGACGAGCCGTTTCCAGGAAGGGTGCCCGAGTCCGTGGAGCTGTCTCCATTTCTAMTGCAAAAGGGCTTTTAACGCTTCAGGCAATAGTAGTTTACAGCATTTTTAAACATTTTTTTTTCTCAATGTTTTTACATCTTGGCAGGAATTTTTTTTTCCCTTCCCTTTTTTTTTTTTAAAATCCATTGCCTTCCATTATTGAATGTTAATGCTTTTCTTTCCTACTTCTTGAACAGCACATTAAGATTCCTGGCCCATTCTCAAGCTGCCCATTACCTTGCAAGGGCAGCTCTATAAATCAGCTGTATCAATGGGATGTGCCAAGTTAGAATTTCCCCGCTTTCAAAGGCTTCCTATCAGCATGTGTTTTATAACATATTTATGATGCATAAATGCTGTTTGCTTTGGAATGGGGGTGGGAAACGAGGCGGCGGATCAGCAGAAAGAGATGGGGGAGTTATGATGGGCTGGAGCCAGAGTTGCTCCCTCAGCGTGTGATCTTGCTGGTCTAAGGAAACCCGTTTTTCCAATTTTGTTAAATCGTTATTTGCTTGTTCTGCCCCTGTATTGGGGCACTGGTCTTGGCGGAGATACTTGTGCAGGAGTTACATACAGCTGGTGTTTGGCTGCCGAATAGATCCGTCAGGCGGAGGTCGAAAGCTGTGCGGAGCGTGTCCAGGTTTGTGCTYACGTACCTGCTGGCTCCCGGTCTGTCTCCCTGTGACATCAGGCAAATCTCAGTATGAACAGGGGGATGAAATCTTATGACGTGTGACACGCACGGACGGACTCAGAAAAAAAACAATGCTGTAAATACCTCACACCGGGTAGAAAATAGTTTCATTTCCTCATGCATGAATAATGACGTCAGGATTTGATCTTGTGTCATCACTGTTATTTGTCACTAAACGCGGTGTCTGTGCAAAGCTGTTGAATTTGCGTTTGCGAAGAGATGAGGGTCTTGACAAAAAATCGTTCTTGAGTCCCTGTTTGACTCCAATTTCCTTTTTTTTTCCCTTCCGTCAGTATGCTGGTAAATGGGAATATAGCTTTGAGGTAAGTTGGGTAACAACTGCAACCCCTGTACCAAACCCTAGAATAGCGCAGCTTGCTCGCTCCTCTAGCAGTGCTGTGTAAAAGCGACGTGACTTAGTGCCTTTCCATAGATACTGCTCCAACATGCCAACCCTTATTTATTCAGGTAGTCACTATATGGTCTCAGGCTGCCAAAGCTATATACTGAATATAYGTGTCAGACTGATAACTCGGGAACGTCAGAAAAGTGATTTGATGGGAGGTGGATGCCGACATTGGTGTGTGCGGGAGGATGCCGGTGCCCGCGGAGCAGGAGGTGTGTGCGGCCCCGAGCCCCCCTGCGCATCCCCCCCCCCCCCACGAGCCGGGTGCCGCTGGGGTCCCTGCCCACTCCCCCGGCTTCATCTGTGCTCGCTAGGGAACGGCGAAGTCCCGCTGCTAGCAGGGGAGCCGGAGCAGGGAACATCCTTAGAGAAAAGACGCATTCCCCACCATACGGCGTAAAGATTGACGGCAGAGAAGCGCATGAGCACGTGGACACAATTAATGTGAACAGCTGGCTTGTTTCTTGTGCTGACTGCATACTTTACCGAGCCTTTTCATTTCTGTTCACAAATGATGTAAATACACATTGCATCATCAGCGTCACATCTACTGGTCTGCATCCTTCAAACAATTACAGACTTTGTGACTGTTTCTCTTCTTAAAGTTATGGGACCGGCTGGACTCAGTGTAGTCAGACTAATTTCTACCATAAGAGGTTGTGGCTAATAGTTTGAATATTCCTATAAATTGCAGTCTTACTACTACGTATTTGGAAGGACTTAGTTCTTCAAAAATGAGTAGGGAAAACATTGCAGGTTTTTTATTACCTTATTAGAAAGTAATGTTTAATAAAATGAGTGAAGGGGACAAATGATCTCTTGCTTCCATTACTACAGATTTTCTAAAGTCAGCGCAGCCTTGCTGATTTACGTAAGTTAAACTGGCTGTCTCATGTACCAGAGAAAAGAGTCCGGTCAGATTACCAAAATAATCTTAGTACCATTTATACCCATTTGAAGAATCTACTAAATTTAGGCATTTAATATAATATAAACATGCAATATAGAGAGATCATTACATTTTGGAGTAATTTATTTATGTACCTCTGTTTTCCCTTAAAAGAATAGTAGACAGAAGTGAACACGAAGCAATACTACATAATGAAACAAAACCAAGCATTGGTGTTCACGCTGGTTACTCAAAGTCACATTATAGGATGTTTGTTCTTGGTATTTTCAGTGGCCTCTTTATATGTACGTTACTTTTTCTCTTACCAAAGCAAACAGAGCAGGAGAGGGCGAGGGGGCAGCAGCCGGGGCCAGGATGCGGTAGGAGCATCCCTAGGCTGCACAGGCAGCACCAGCCCTGGGCATCCGCCATGATCGGGTACCAACTGCTGGCTGCCGCAGCTTTGGGCAGAATTTAGGGAAATAAAAGCTCCCCTCCATCTCAATCTACCTGGTATCGGCACGGTAAAGGAAGAGCTGAAATCATAGTTGGCAAAAAAATTCTTATCTCCTTATATGCAAATGTTTAATTGATTATATTTTTAATTTAGTAATGCCCAAGTAGGCTTCAGGATGTTTAGTACAGGATGTTACTGCAGCAGAAACATCATCTCTGCCCAAATCTTGCTGCGCAATGGGAAATCATGATTGCAACAAGGCAACATGTATGTGGGGGGAGGATTCAGAGGCACACTCAGGTCTAAATTGCAAAATGTGACGTGAATGGGTCTCAAGTGGACCGGTCCCTCAAAGCAGCGCAGTGAGAACATTTTTGGTGAAACTAAAGCTTAGTTCATGAAGATGCCTATTTATGTATGTGTTACGTGTGTGTAAGCTAGGCAATCTGCCTACGGTTTGGCACCAGAGTATTCACAGGCACAATTATCCGTTAGTAATTCCCCTAAGAGCGCTCTTAGCTTTTCTGGTTCACTGCTGTGGATGGCTAATCGAACAGTCTGTTGCTTTTTCCTTTGTTTGTCTTTGTCTTTGCTGGTTTTGTTTACTTTTACCATTTTTCTGTCGTGCAGACCCATACATTTCTTCATATAATCACCCAGTCGTGCCTGACACTAAGCAGGATAGAGGATGGCACCCGTGGTCCCACTGTGGAGGCTTGCAATGGCAGCCCCTTGCAAACGTGGATGCTAAGAAACTACACAAGGCTGGAAGTCTTTAGAAACATTTTTTACAGCCCCACTGACTATTTCCTTTAACAAACGGTTGGAGGTTGGTATTATAAAGCAAATACAGCGTGTAATGATTTAAGCTATTCCCAGAAAAATGCTTCTCCGTTCTCTGCCTATTAAACTCAGCTGAATGTCTTTCTTGTTTTCTCAGATGATTATACGGATATATGATGGTATAGATGTTTAATGTTAGTTATTATTAATTATAGCTAATTTTAGATGAATTCAACTGCCTTGAGCTACCTCCATGATCTATTGACGTCAACGTGATYGTTACGCTCTGCAATAGCTGAAGATTTGGTCCCTATTCCAAGACATACAAATAATGCRAATTGCATAATATTTTTCAGAAACGTTCATTCTGAAAATTCCCAATTTTAAGTAATTCAGTCCTAGAGATACTAGTCATGGATAATTTCAAAACTTCAGCAGATAATTTCAAAACATTAACCACTGAAGGAATCAAAATATTGTGCCAACCACTGTTCTTCTTTCCTAGACAGTTTTATCATAGGATCATAGAATCATAGAATTTTGCTGGGTAACGTAACAGATGGTGATGGGGCAGCGCACGTGCAGGGATACAAGCGGGGGTTGCTCTCGTTTCTTATCTGCTCCCCGGTCAAACGAGGTTACCTTCATCTCCGAGTGCATCCCACTGAAATCAGGTGAAAGCCTCTCTCGTTAGTGGCAGACCCCTAATAACTGTAGCCAGCAGGATCTCAGGAGGTGATGCGGAGTTTCAGCCGCTGCCTTGCAGCCTGCAAAGCCGGGGGCCGATCACGTCCTGCCCTGCTCACGCACTCCTTGCAGAGGCTATTTCAAGAAATGGCTTTTTTCATTTTCTAAGTACCTCTTCTGCTACGAACAACATTTTGCTGGTGTCTTCCATTTGCAAAAGTCACTTCTTAAAACGGAGAACTTCCACACTCGCTGATACTGCTGATACCTATAATGACCACTAGAGTAAAGCAATGCTGGAGTTAAGGATCTCTGCTCCATCGTTTTGCCATAATGTATGCAGAGCCTTCACTCATCAGAGCTATTATTTGCATTCATTTGGTAAGCGGGAAACTACAGAGCTTGCTCCTGTGCATCTGCATGTCTGTACAGCTAGCTCTGCGTCCATGCGTGTGGTCTCACGTTTGAGTAAAATAAAAGTTTTAGGCTGGCTTGTATGAGTATCATATTGCCTAGTAATTAATTGTTTTCCAAGCAAACGAGACCTTTTTTGTAATAGCATAAGTAATGATAGAACACAGAAAGAAAAAATTTATGAGACGGTTGAAAATCCCTATAATATGGTAGTCTAGCATGAAATTATACACTGAATAAAAGGAACAGCTGATGAAGGCAGCAGCAGCATTTTTAGACTTGTTTGCATTTCTGGTTATAGTAGAAAATGATGGCAGCTTAATTGCACTTAAAACAATATAAGTGAAGAATCAGTGATGCTTGGAGCAGTGCTATTTAGTAAACAAGCTACTTCTGTTAGCACTACTGATTCTTTCCTCTTGTAATTAGAGGAAAAAATGCCTTATATTCATCATTGAATGCATATCAAATGGCCCCTCGGTGATTTGTTATAGTATCTGCAGGCTTTTCTTTGAGAATTGCGTAATAGTTTGTTTTAAACTGAGGAGCGAATCTCCAGGCACAAGCTACTGAAAGAATATTCATAATACAAATTAGGAGTGTTAATATGTGACATGGCAATCCGGTATGAACCACAGTGTAAAATTAGACAGTGCAATAGCGCAGGTATATGTTTGGATAATAAAACCTCATCGCTTGTTGGCAGTGTTAGCATTTCCCAGCCGTTTAATTGAAGCACCAGACAATAGTCTTTTTTTTTTTTCTTTTTCATATGAAGATACACAAACGGTGAGACTGCATCAGAGAGACTAGCTGCTAAAATGACTCCTTATTTGCATAACTTCAATTACAGTAGTACTGTTTGTGTTTTATTACAGTATTATTTATACTCGCAGGTGTGTGCGAGGGAGCGAGCAGCCTCCACCACGCTGGTAGCCACTGTCTTGAAGAAGACCTCTGCAGTGCTGCTGCTCCAAGGCTTCGGGTCGGGCTCTGCTATCGTGGGGTTGATTTCATCCTTTCTCCCTCCTCCGGGAGGCTGCAGAATTTTGCTGCCCATCCTTGTTCCCCTGTTTGCTCCTTTGCATGGTGTTTGACATAAAATTGGTCTCTGCTCCAGCGGAGGATCTGCAACCAAGATTGCAGTCCTGAAATCACCTGTTCCCTTGGTTGTTCTTGCTGGGGCAGGGTCATAATCCCTGTGGAGCTGCTGTACAACAGCTCAGACCTGCTTTGACCACTTTACCTGGAGCATTTCAAACCTACCTGTGTAGGTTGCATGACTCTTTTTAAAAGCAATGGAAGGACGGAGTCCGTAGAATCCCGCGGGGCAGCGGAGCTAGCGCAGGACCTGTCCCCAGCCCTGCCAGCACAGATTCAGCTTCATCCTCAGCCACGCGCAGACCACAGCTGTCCTGCAGCATTGCACTCCCCTGGCTCCTCCGCGTTTCAACGTATGGGTTACGCAGCTCTGGTGCAGACGTACAGCTGCTGACTAAACGTGTATACAGGTGCACRTGCAGATTTGCACATAATACGGTTTTAATTATTTTTTTCAGGATGAAAGACCTTTTAGGAAATAGTAAATGGCTAAATGCAACACTTGATAGCAAAGGCGCTTACGGTGTGTGCTTAACTGCTCTGATTTTGTGTGTAAAACCCCCAGATCAACCCCGGAGGAGTGATGGAGGGAACAGCTGCTGCTCAGCTGCGAATGTGCCTGTCTTGTTTTATCCAAGTACACAACTTCGTGTTTAACTTCCCTGGATCTCTTTATGATCCTGTTCTCCCAGTGCTTTTGAACAGAAGATGATTTGTTTCTTCAAAATAAGTTCTGTTTCCCTTCTGACTCTCTCATTCCTCAGAAATACAGTGTCATGTGGTAGGAGTAGAAAGGGGTGGGTGTCCCAAAGAAGAAAAAATGTATTGGAAACGGAAGAGTTTTCATCTGTATGTTACCGTTGTTCGTATGATACTTAGCAAATGTATTTCCACTGATCTGAAATGCACRTGGGTTCAGGTTGCTGGAGTCTAAGCTCCTTAGTCCAAAATACCGTTGCTTTGAAATAATATTTCCTTGCACTTATTTTGTACTTTTCTGTTGCATTTATTTGTTGCTGGGTTCAGCAGAGGCGCTCACTCCCCGGGTTGCCTGGCCACGCGTGAGAYGGTGAGCTGGGCACCCCGTGGAGCAGCAAGTAGCGTGGTAGAGGTCTCATAGAGCCGTACGAGTGACAGCCAGGGATGAGTACCTGTCTCGTGGCTTGTGTAGCGACTAGAATAATACTGAAATAAGACCGCAAATGCAATTACTGGTTTTCAGCAGTAATTATCTTGCTGCAGCTCTTACCCTTCTGTATTGCAGAAGCTCACCCTGAGGCATGTCAACAGCAACCAGTGTCTGGATGAGCCGTCGGAGGAGGACAAGATGGTTCCCACCATGAGGGAGTGCGGTGACAGCCGTTCCCAGCAGTGGCTGCTGCGCAACATGACCCTGGGTGCCTGAAGCCGGCGCAGACCCGCTGCCTCGGCTGGGATCTCCTCCTCCTCCTCCCCTCCTCCTTGCTGAGGCCGGCGGTGCTGAAGCCCTCTCCAAATCCCAGCTGTCAGAGCAAAGTCGGGTCGGGGTTTCCTTGATGCAGCAGGTCTCCACGTGCCCCTTCGAAACCTGTGACTGTTCAAAAGAAGCTCATCCGAGCCCATACATGTCAAAACATGTGCTGTTATCAACACAAATGTGCTCAAAAATGGTTCCAGAGAAACCTCTACGAACCCTACATCAAAGAGGTTGGGATGGAGGGTATTTTCTGTGTGTCACACACTACTACGGAGAAGTCACCCAATATAAAATGCCTTATGACACTAACTGGCACTGGGAACCATCCTGGCAGGCGTCTCCTGAGCTGGATGTGTTGGTGCTGGTCTTTCTTGGCAACGYGGTGGGGATATTGCTGTTCTCTCCTGTCGAGTGGGACTCGGTGAAGAACCACACTGAGCAGCAAAGTCGCCAGACAGAGCGAAAGCTTCGTGGTTGTGCCGGGAAAAAAATGGGATCCGGTGTTTGGAAAAGCAGCAAAACTGAGCAAAGACTGCACTCAGAAATTGAAATTAAATCCAATGAGGCAACAGCAAAAGACGCAGGAACAATGTGAAGAAGGAGGAGTGACACACGTGGGTAACTCAGACCAGTGCAGATCGAAATGTCCTCTGCAGTGGGAAGAGAAGTGGCTGGGGCTGCCTCCTGGGGAGCTGCAAGGGGGTTGCAGATGGAGGTACCAAAAACTGAGACCACTGGAGACAGAGTTGGTCTGAACTCGATCCCTAGCTGCTACCCTTAAACATTAGTATATACCTGCACCCTGTATAAGACACAGACRAGAGCTTCATCCGTGGATCCCCTATGCACAGAGGATGAAACTGGATCGACTCTGAGTTCTGGCTCCAGATGTTCTTGCTTCGATAGCGATGACAGATGCTTATTTATATTTTTAATAATTTTGTGGCTTAATCATAGCGTGGTTATTAAAAACGTGCTGATGGCACGCAGTTGTGTCGGAGGCGTCGCAGGGACTGATGCCATGCTGGCCCACAGTGGGGCGTGGGGAAGGGTCCTATGCATACAGGTGATGTTTCCTTCAGTGACCCCAGCAGCACRCGCTCCCCAAAATGCATCTGTTTCGTGATGGGCTGGGCTGGGTTTTCGGCACTAGTCTGACTTCCCATTGCCTAGAGGGTTCAAGAGACCTAAATCACAGGGCAGCAGCGTAATTTCAGCACGGGTAAGTGGTGAAATGGTTTCCCATTATTTCACTCACAATTCCTCAAAAGGTCTGTTTATGCACTAGGTCATTAAAAATGACAATATTTTCTGTATAATGCTCTGGTTGTTATGGATTAATAGTGTCATATATATGTACGTATTATAAATTTATAGATCATCCATATTTTCTTGATACACATCATTAAATGAAAAATAGAAGGATATTAAATTGGAAAAGTGATTGCTGTGCATGCATGGGAGCTAGAGTATCACGGATTAACTCAGACTGGAAGCTCATCTAGTCCAGCCTCCCTGCTCAAAGTAGGGTCAAACACTTCCAGTTCTCATCTTCAAATCGCCACAAAAGTACACAATATGGCTTAAAAGCTAGCAAAACAGAAGGCTGTAATTCTTCTTCATCAAAAGAGCATGCAAACATCACGAACAAATTTAAACACCAATCTCCATGCAGAAAAAAATTAATAAATTGTTTCTTCCATCTCCTTTCCAAGGGCTTTTGCCACACGAACAGCCTCTCATGCTGGTGGGTCATGTATCCAGGCACTTGGCTTTTGCGTGTCATTGCAGAAGTAAGTGTTGTGGAAGGTCCTACAGCATCCAGGAGCGTTAGGAGAGGGCAGCTGGTGGTGCCATCTCTTCTGGGTGCCTCCAGTCTTACTTATGAAATACCCCTGGCTGCGAAGGGTGAAGGCTGCCAAGGGTCCTACGCTGCCCTGTTCAGACCACGAGGTTTTCTTGACGTCGTAGCTGGAGGGTGATGGCAAGGTGCAATYGGTGTGCAACTGTCTAGGCTTGAGGTGCAATCTCAAAAACAGATGAAGAAAAGAATATTTTTCTCCTTAGAATTACGATAAAGGTTAATATTCTTGTAAAGCGTGTAATCCCTTGACTAAGATAGCAAGCTTGCAGTGTTTGGGTTTGGCCAGTGCCTGCACTGCTGTGTCCCTGCATGGGGGAAAAAAGAAGGGAAATGCCTCTGTATTGGATTGTACTTATTTAGGAGCAGGTACGCGCATCCCTCACGGCCGGAGCAGAAGTATTGCTGTAGGTCTTCTGCGTGCTAGCAGGATGGCCTGACATCTAGAAATTATGCTCAGACCTAGAAAAAAGCACCGAAGTACCTCTTCGGCTTCAGTCACAACAAGTATTTCCATGGGCTTCAAGGGGCCGGATCCTGGATTTACCTCCTCGGTAAGGATACAGAAACCCCGTGAGTCTCATTGCAGAGGAATTTCACACAAAGCCTCACGTATGGAGAGTGAGGTGGTGATGGTGAGGGTGCCCTACATGCTGATACGGCATCAGAGATGGTAAATGATGGGGTTTAGTGAAGGAATGTATGTTGCTGCGTGCTCGGACCCCTGCCTGTCTTCCTGCCACTGAATTCAGGTGTTGCCTTGACAAGTCATTTGGGCTAAAATCATTTAAAATAGCTTGTTCGGTTGCCTCTGCTGGTGAGTGTCTGAAGTTCAGCGCCCACAAACAGACCACAGCCGAAAACCATCGGTTCGTCTTTGTTTCCCCGTTTATAAAATATCTCAGAAGGGTGTCGGGAGGATTGACTTCTGTTTGCACAATGCATTTAAAATATAAAGAACTCTACAGATGCTGAATATTTATTGTTTTCACTGGAAGAGTGTTGCTGGTTCTGATATTTTTTAAGACTTGCTTTGATGAAATGAGAGCGAGCTGTAATGCTGGGTGGCTTCAGCAAAGCGAATGTTTTGAAGAGTAAGTTGAGCCATAAACGCTGTAAAAAGCCGTGTTCCTTTTTATCTCCCGGCACCTTCTGGTGATCCACGGAGGTAGGGGAAGCCAGGTACAACCCCAGAACTGAAATAGGCATTTGGATCAATCAGCCTAGATGGGTTTCTCTACCGATGCATATTCCCCAGTCACCAGGAGGATTTATTTATTTGTTGCACTCTAATATGAATAGTGCTTTGAAGAAAAGCTGCAAAACTCCATGTTCTGATTTTTTTTATTTGAAAGCAGAGATCTTATTGGATCCCACACCTTTGGGCTGCATCTCGTGTGGGTGCTGGGCAGAGCCTGACACGAGGCGGTTCTCAGGAGGTCAGAGCTGTTAAAGAGATTGGAACAATCTGGGGAGATAACGAGGCCTTGGGCAGTGCCCGTGAATGCCACAGCCGTGACAGTTTGCATTTTTCCAGGTAGCTGCAAGCCTGCCCGCATGYCCACAGCTAACACAGCTGGTGAGACTACACCACGTGTAACCTGCCGCTAACCTCGAGCTACTGTACGACCGACGGTGTTGAATGAACACCAG
The DNA here is from genome assembly GCA_035582835.1 of Phoebastria nigripes. Lineage (NCBI taxonomy): Eukaryota > Metazoa > Chordata > Aves > Procellariiformes > Diomedeidae > Phoebastria > Phoebastria nigripes. Next base: position 790,178 of record JAYKAV010000134.1, read on the forward strand.
CAATGTGCTTTAATGCTTCTGTGGCTTTCCGTGTCCGTGCTTATTCTCCAACGTGTAATAATGTCCAGCCAGAACCATTCCTCCRACACATGGCCACCCCCATTTTATTGTATTTTTTCTCTGCGAGCACATATTCAGGACAGCTCGGTAAGCGGTGCCTTGTAAAAAGGCCACGGTGCTCTGAGATAATATGAAGTTTATTTGAAAAATGTTGGAATTCTGCTCGGTATTTTCCGAAGCAGGAAGAAAAGACTGGAGGTGTGGTGGTTTGGAGGACATGCTTACGAAGGCTCCTGAATAAGTGCTGGGAACACAAATTTAAACAATTTATAAAAGTAGCTTGTGGATAAAGAATTACACATTTTAAATGTTGTAACAGTTATTAAATGGTATACTGGTACTCTTTGCTGTACATTTAAATATTTATACATTTTTGTAGAATTAAAATATACCGGTTTAGTTTTCTTCCGGTGCGTTTGTCTTCTTCTGTATGTGCTTATTTTTTATATGGTAAACCCCCCAGACTTTCCACTACAACCCCTATACCTTTAGATCCTTTATTTACACGTACAACTTCAGAAATAGGCAGAAGAGCTTTTCCTTCTGTGATGCGAGTGATGGGGAGGTGGCCGTACGCGGGTGCAGCTGGGCAGGTCGGCACGGGCGTGCTCGGCTGTCCCTCAGCTGGCGTTTAAGGCTCAATTTTCCAGACATCGCCCAGAAAACGTCGTCGTGCAAGAAAACCAAGCTTGGCCATGCGTCAGAGTCCGCGGAAGCACACCAGGGTCCGCATCTCACACTTGAACCCCTGGTTTTTGCCCTGCTGTGCTAGATATTGCCCAAATGCTGCATTAACCGACCGTGTTTTGGGAAAAAAATAATAATTTGTTGGGAAAGAAGTAGTTTCCATATAAATCCTGCTTCAGTTCTCCCTGCAGCGGGGCACAGAAGGGCCAGGCTGGACAGTCACGTATTGTGGAGCTGTAAGGAAAATAAAGAATCTGGTTATATATTATAGATAATACCTGATGCCAATAACAGAGCTTTAGTCTTATTTCGGTGGTCGGAGGATTTTCTTTTTTTAAGTCGCATCCTGAAATCTGAAGCGGCTGSGTAAGTTCTGGTAAGAAGGGAGGAGGGAGAATATTTTAAAAACAAAGGATTTATAAACATAAATGAAAATTAATCCTCAGGAGACCGAGAGGGAGAGCTCAGTTCATGTCGTCACTGTAGCGGAAGTGATTCCTGAGAAATTTTAGCACAAATAATAGTATGCCRATATTGAATTATTTCAGGTTTTACTGTTAATTTCAATTGCTGGACAAAATCAAGCCTTTTTGTTACTAGCCTTACAAAAAGTTAAGCAAAGTGGTAGAAGTGTTATAAATGCTAGAAGATTATGTAGCCTTCATCTGCATTACTTTAGAGTTACTGACAAAGAAATGGTAACATTGAAGATGACAAAAAAGAGATTTTTTTGTAATAGCAATTTTAGTTTCCTAATTCATCCTGCTACACTGTTACAGTGTCCTTTGATCAACTGATTTACAGAAGTGCTACCAGTTAATGCCTCATTTAACAAGATTATATCCTTCCAGAGTAGCATCCTTGCTCATGCAACTACACAGAAAAAAAATTAAATCCTTTTTATTAAGGTTTATGTGCTTCAGGTTGTCTTCAGAGAAATATGTATTTGTATATTTGTTTCTGATGAGCTGCAGTTTATATAAAACATTCATCGCATATATGCGATTAAAAAAATGACTGTCAAGTTTCTACTCTGATTATTAAACTATTTTGCAAAGATGCAATTAACTGTAGAGCTCATGTTAATTATAGTATGTGAATCGTTTAAATGAATCATAAAATAATCTATTTGTGAGTAATGCATGCAGACATAGAGGTATTTTTCTTTTTTTGCATTTCTCAGAAATGCTAATAATTAGGACTGATTATAGAGCTAAAATTACAGTGAGGGAAACAACCTACATCTCATTTTCCTTAAAAACTCGACGTGTTTTTATCTCTTCTTCTGAGGTCTGCTTAAGGGTTCTATGGAGCCAGCCCCGCCGTGGATGAAGGCCCGCAGAGCATCGCCGTGGGTTCAGGACAGCGCACGTGCCTGGGCGCTGCCGCCGCCCGCTCAGCTGGCGTTTCAGACCTGAGCTGGAAAGTATTTTTGCAGAGTAAAGATGGTAGGATCTGCCCTAAAATCCAGATTCAGGCAGCTTGCAAGCCAGTGGGACTGGATGACACCAGTTTGGGGACTATTTCCGTAAATTCAGGTCATAAATAAATAGCTTAATCATTTTATTTTTCATCAGCTCACCCTGCTTCTCAAATGCACGGTTCCCCTCTGTACCCGCAGTGCACAAGCCACGTACCGTGCTCTGCATCAGCTCAACCTTTAAAATGCTTCCATGCTGAAATTGCAGATAATAAATGGAAATAGGCAAAATAGCTCCGGAGGGAACTATTGCCCAGGTGAGTTTAAATGGAACCGACCCTGAACCTCTGCCCATCACCGACCCCGCGGAGCACCTGAGCCGCAGACCAGCCGGTGACAGCTGGGTCTGGTTACTCTTCCCGGAACTGAGGGATTGAAATGCATCCATCCATACACGTAATGTGTTTGCTTACACGTGATCAGCCACAGGCTTTTTTCCGGGGTATTACTGGTGATGTCTTAGATCATCGGGTGGGCAGGCAGGGGAATATCACGTGTAGCATTTTCTTTGCAGGGAATATGAAGTCAAGCAGATACAAGAAGTTTAGATTTGTGAGATGATTAAATCTCTGTTGGCTGTTTAACCCTGACAGTTAGTTACAAAGCTTCTGTTTCTCTAACATCGATACAAACGTTTTAGATTCTCAACAATATAAACACAATTTGAAGAATGCATTTCATTTCTTTTTTTTCCAAAAGGTTATTTTCTTTATTTGTTTCCAGGTCATTCCATTTGCAGCACATACAGAAGAATAATGTCAATTCTTGTTATGTTAACCTGTGAATTAAATGTTTAAGGACCACACCTTAACATCCTTCTGCGTGTGACTTGCGCCACGGTGCATTTTACTCAACGCAAACCTCTCCGCATCCTGCGGTATGTCAGGCGGGCAGACCCGGGGCTGGCAGGTGGGAGATGCCAGCGGAGGAGTTTGGTGTTTAGCCAGGAGCCGGCGACGAGCCCTGCAGCCACACCTCATCCCCCCGCTTCTCCCTGGGCACTTGCGTGTTTGTATCTGTCTTCTCTGCTATGATCTGTCTATGTTACAGATCATTATTCCTGCATAATGTGCACCTTCATGGCCTTTCACCCTGGGACCTTCTAGGACAGCTAATAAATTGCAGGAGCGCTAACCAGCGTTGGTAGTGCCACAGCTTGTCGATTTGGGGCCGCTCGTGGGATCCCCTTGCTCAACCCTGGACCGGAGCGGGGCCGGGGAGGCAGAGGAAGGAAAGCACGCCTTCGTGTACATTCAAATGTACCCAAGGTCTGGGGGGGTACCGCCAATAACGGGAACAGAGCTGATTTAAAAGTGAAAGAACGCTGTAAATTTTAACCATTTTTTGAATTTCAAAGAAACCAGCAGAGAAAAGGAGATCCTTTCCTTGAAGGATCTTGGACGTACCACCAGCACCGCTGCAAGGTGCTTGTTGGCAGCCAGGCTTTCTTCTGCTGGGAAGCGAGGCGAGCCGCCGAGGAAGAGCAAGGGTTTCCTGCGCCGGGGAACGGGGCGGGCTCCCTGCGCTCACCTTGGCTAGCAGGCGCTCGTTAAATCCAAGCTTAGTTACACAGCTCGTTGGCATTAAGTTGATGGCACAAAGGTATGTTGTTAAAAGAGTACGTTGGTACAGAACTTACTCGTGTTGAATACTTGTGCCATGACCAAGGCTCTCGTAAGGATGGAAGCCTACTGAGAAAGGGCACGTGGACATCGCAGGGAAAGGGAGTTCAGGTTCTGCGGAGGAAGCTGTCCCATATGGATATGCCCCTTTTTGCCCACCAACGCTGATAATGTTGGGCGTTACGTTGGCTAGGAATGCATGAGCAATAGGTTTGGTCCTGCACATCTAACATAATTCATCTGCTTGAAGGTCCTAGGCATTGAACAGGACCGATTCCGTTCACCTCTGCTGTTATCATGGTAATATCACCCTTGTAGCCTGCAGGGTTGTATCTGCCACAAGGCTTGAGTCACACCTGGAAGTGATTAAATTGGTGCTCCGTAATTCAACTTTCATTAATGCAGAGAAGTTTTTTCCTTTAACCATTATCCTTTCATTGTATAAATAGATCTTGATAATATATTGTGTTCTGCCTGCTGCAGAGTAAGCGTGGGAGTTTCAGTGTAATGCTTCCAACAGGGAGTTACAATGGCGTGGGAAGCAGAGCCACGGTGACGGAGCAGCCGGATGGGCAGCAAACCGCCGGTCCTGCTGCTCTTTCCAGCGTGCTTCCCGTGGTCTCAGCCCTGCGTGGGGCTTTCCTGCTGCTATGAGGTGCTTTTCTCCACCGCAGCGCACGCTGCAACCTCCTGGAAGCGGGTYGTCGCTGGTGGCAAATCTGCGATGGGGCAGTGGCAAGTGCCAAGAGAGTCACTCCTGGGTGAACTGAAATGTCTTATTGTGTCTAAGCCCTTTCTCTCTTGCCACAACAATTACTTAAGTTTTACGTGTTTAAGTCCCAGGAATTGCTGRGAGGAAAAGAAAAACAGAAAGTGGAATTGAGCATCCAGTCCAGGAAACGTTGCATTTCAAATAAGATTTCTATTTGTTGGCTTCAGTTATAAACCAAACTGGAGTAACTTGTTCTGCCCTGTGCATATTAAGGTCCTAATTTTGGTGAGAGCCTCACATTTAAGGCGCAAATACTATCTGTATGATCTTCCTATGGATTTGGGGCTGGCACATGTGGGGAGCCGCAAAAGTGTTTAAGGCACAACGCCGCAGTACATTTCACCTATTTCTGCCGATGAGTTGGAGATGAGATAAGAATCCGCAGCATCTTTAGATGTGTCTGGGGATAGGTAGGGGCACTGCAGCCCTGGCTGGGGATTTCAGCTCATCCGAACGTGCGTGCCCCATCTCATGCCCATGCTCTCCTGCTCCTGGCAGACCCCCTGGCTCTGTCCAGTYGCCACAAAATGCAAACAAAAGAAGACTGAATAGCACAATAATAATATTAGTTAGTTTCTGACAAGCACGTGCATCTAAGTTTGCTAGCAAGTTTCTTCTATCTTGTATTGATATTTAATTGGGTTTGTTCAAAATCCTGTTGCTTACCCCCGCACGCACAGTAGAGCAGCCTGCCCGGCTTCAGGCAGCACTCAAGGTTACCTGCAGTCGGGGGTAGCTAGGAATCAGGTCAACTCTGTTTGATGGGATGATGTTGTCGAAAAGTGTTTTAATTTTCCTATTTGGCAAGGTTTATACCAAATTTTATATTATTAAAGACACCAATCTTCTCACTTAGGATATAAAAATTTAGAGGGAAATAAATCCAGGGTGAGCAGGAGGTTGGACTCGGTGACCTCCTGAGGTCCTGTCCTACTTGAATTGTTGTACAAGCCTGTAAAAAAAGCTACAAAAAGTGGTGTCAAGGGGGGCTAATTTTATTTAACGACAACCATCCATGCCCTGGACAAGGGCATTCTCCTGTAACATAAGGAGCTTTCTTCACAAAAAGCTGTTCTTGCTAGCAACTTACTTATTGCAACTGCTCAATGTTGTCAACATTATTTCTTTAAATGATCAACTTAAAATAATAACGTGAGCCCAGAGAGGCTCGGTGGGAGCTAGCAGAGCATTACAGCCCCCATGCATTTTTTTCTGTGTGTGTCTGTGTCTGTAAATAATTGCCTTTATCAAATCCTGCAGCTTTTCCAACCCCGGTGAGGCACCTGCGCCTGCACCCGGAGCCGTACGGGGAGCCCCACGCCACCCCCGGGCTGCTGTGGGTATGTCCCCTCCGTCCCCAGCAGCCGGATGGTGGGTGCACCCCAGGGGACCTCATTCAGATCCACACACCCCATTTCCCAAGCAAGAGGCTGTTTTGGAGAGATTGGGGATTCATTCTCCAACAAGCACGCGCATGTTGATTTACTGGCAAGTTTTTCCCATACTATATTAATATTAATATATTAATATTTCATCCTACTTGTTGAACACGCTGCTTTACCCCCGTTGCTGTTCCAGAACCACCGTTCAGAAAAGGCGTTCAGCATTTTGTGTTTTCCATCAGCGATGGAAACCGTGATCCCATCGCCGAGGACTGCAGGCGAGGGGCAGAGCTGCCCCGTGCCCCCGCAGAGCCTCTCTGGGGGGCTGGAGCCCGCACCCCCCGGCAGGGAGCACGCAGCTCCCGGCTGGGCTGGTCAGCCTCCTTGCTGCTCATCACGGGGATGGCTGCAAGCTGGCATCCTCCGCCGGCTCCAGCAGCTACTTGAAATTCCTTGTGGGTATCTGGTATTTTTTGGCGATGATAAAAGGCAGGGTGGCTTCAAGGGACTCTTCTTCTGCATCAGGTACAAGGGCTTTTGTACAAACGTGTGAAAGCACCTATTACTTGAACATAATGCAGACTTCATGCGCTCATCCCAACGAAAGTGCTTTTTCTGTTGGGTGCTTTTTTTGTTGTTTTGGGTGTGGTTTTTTTTTTTTGCTACAGAAAACCAGGTTTTAACATTGTTAGCAGGGAGCGGTGTAGGTGCAAGACACACAGGACATCTGTGGGGAGAGCTCCCGCCTTTGCCAATTTTCTGCCTTTTTCTCCCTTTTATCTGAGTGGGAGGCTCAAGCTGAAATTCCAGAGAGGAGTGATCGCGCTGTAGGACATGCGGTATTACACGAGAGCCGTGTCATGTTTAGAAATACACGGTGTTGAGTAGTGACAGTTTAGTCTCCAAAACAGAGAGGCTGCACACTAATGTCTGCAGGGAAATCGCTGAATTTGGAGGGGCCGTGCACGGATCAGCCACCCCTGCGCTGCCCATCAGCGGGGAACCGCCGGCACCCGGGCTTGCTGGTGCTGTGGTGCCCCTTTCCCCACGCCAACAGGAAAATGAGGGGTTTTCCTGACTTAGTACAATTCCCTGTCCTTGCCGTGGCCTCATCTGTAGCAGGGACAGAGGCAGCATTTGGGCAACGCAGAGTTCTCCTAAAATTACATTTTGAGCAATGTGTACAACTGCATATTTTATCTCTACATAAATGATTTCTAGCCATAACTGCGAAGATAACTTTTCGTGTAGTCTATGAATAAGAGCATGCTTTGTTTTATTTACCACTTTTCTGATTCTGAAATACCTTTCTGTGACACAGAAAAAACCTAAGAAGCAGCAGTGCTGCTGGCCTGGATCATGAGGTGACGTGTTAATTTGGATATATGAAAGCATCCCACCGATCATGGAAGAGGGCTCTGTGGCTGCAGCAAGGGGGTCAGAAGGTCTCCAGGGAAACTGAAAAGTCCATTTTACTAGATAAGTGCATCGCTCAGTTCTTTGCACCTGCTGGGCATAGGTAAAAAGACAGAAATATAGAAAATGTTGAGAGAAGAGGAAAAAAAAATACTAAGGAGGTGCTAAGGTTGGAAAATGCCTAGTGAGTTTTGTAGAATGGCATCATCTTCTGGCAAAAAATATGGAAAGGCTTTGAAAATTGGGTTGGAAAAATATACTGTAGGGAGCTTTTAAATTTGTAAAGTAGATTAATAACCTCATAGAGCTCTCTGTCTCTAATAAATGTGTGTATATATATTATATATGTATGTGTATATATACATATATGTCTGTGTATTTAAATGATGCTATTTTTGAGCAGATTCTAATGGACCTGTTGCAGGTTGCTCCAGGCTAAAGCTTGACTTAAGATATTTTCTGACCAGGAAAGAACAGGCTGCTCTTCACACAGTTACGACTAGTAACGTTTTATATTTTTGTTAGCAAAAGGGAGAAAGCACAAGGTATTGCCACATGGTTAAGATTAGCGAGTTTGTTTTGAGATTTTTGAAATCTCTTTTCTTCATACCTGTCACATATAAAGAAGAGATTATGATGGCTAGCTACTTAGAAGGATTAGTAACATATTCATTAACCTCTTTTAATCCTTACAATATTGCTTAATGAAGACTATTATCAGATTTATATCCCAGTAAATTGCAGTTCCTTAGGATGTGAAATGTATTGGAAAGTAATATTCAATGGGAAATCCTGTTCTCAGAGGGATCGTATACTTAATCTTACAAAATCTGGGGTTTTTTTTTTTGCAATACCCTGGCATTTCTTCACCACATTAGAGAAGACAGAATTCAGACATGCAAATAGCAGTGTTTGTCATAAGCATATTTTAAACCCATCCGCTCAGGGCTGGGACGTGAGAAGCGGGTACCTCTTGCTGAACCCTTGCCACTCTTCTGCAAGTAAATGCCCATCGTGCTTCGTGAGGTGCTTTGCTGCTCTAACTCTCCATCTCCCCATGCAAGAAGTGATACAGGACTTTGATGTATAAAGTGGGACTTTGGCAGGATTTGGCTGCAAAATAGTGGTCTTGCAAAGCAGCGTGTGGGTTGTAACCTCATCCATCAGGGCTGGATGGAGCTCCTCTCCACGGAAGGATCTTTTCTGTATTGAAAAGAAATCTCACAGGACAAGAAATCCATATAAATACGAAAAATCTCTCTCTAACGGATCAAGTGCAGCTTGCCCTGTGTAGATAAGTTTATATATTGATAAAACAATACACTTTTGTCAGCTTTTATGATGATGCCAGTTGTTTCTCAACAGCTCAGTGTTGTTCGCAGAACATCAGCGGTTAGAGCATGCGACTGCATAATAAAGTGCCTTTAACGTTAGAAGTGCGTCCTCAGCCGCGTTAGAGCCAGCTCTTGGGGAGAGAAGCACAAAAACCTGGACCAGGGAGCATGAAAGCCTCCCAAGTGAGAAAGTAAATGAATTATTGAATGTCTGAGACTATTTGTCCACAAACATCCTTTTTTTTATTCACCTGGCTTTAAACACCTGGTTTTGTTAATCCGTTAAACAGCCTTGCCCGGCTCAGCCCTGTGCCCCAGGGCAGGGGCGGGTTTGGATGCAGAGGTGGGTGGTCTGTCTGCGGGGTCCCTGGGGAGTGGGGGGGCAGTGGGACCCCCGTGCCGGCACTGCCCTGGTGCTCTCCACGTGACGGTGGGGTTCCCCATGGGGAGAACAACCAAGACCCTATTTTTTTTTTTACCTCCAAAGTTTGCTGTAATTTCTTCTGCCAATTTAGCACAAACATGTCAATGAGCTGGAGTCCAGCGTGGGAATCGCAGCAGAAGAGGAAGTGATTTCACAGGTTTCTCTGTTACGGTGGTGAGCTCCCCATACGTGAGCAGGTACCCAAAGACAGACCTCGGCGCTGTCACTGTCCACCTCGCTTAACCCCACGTTTCCAGAGACAAGACCCAGGCTGCAGTACCAGCGCTGCTGSCTGAGCACATCCCAGGTGGAAAGGCTCTGGAGAGGACCTCGTGTTTTGGTGGTGGGGACTGGTACCTGCTTGGTGTGGGAGGGAGCCGCTTCGCTAGGTACGCTGCTCCGTTTGTGCCAACGCACCTYGGGGAGGGAGGAATGGGAGAGATGAGGTGAAACACGCTTTAGTCTTTCACCTACGGGGTCCTGGGGAGCGGGACGCAGAGGCTGAGTCTGCTTGCAAGGACAGCAAAGTCGGTCCCGCTTCAGATGAACTCAGGTTCAAAATGGAGATGCAAAAACTACTCCAGCATGTCCTCTCAGCCCTGTCTCTGGAGGCTGCTGTAAAAAACAACCATGACAAAAAARGCTTTGAGAACTGTTATAGTTCTTGAGCATGTCAGCCCTTCACAGAGACTGTTACGAGGAGCAGCTAGAAAGAATATGCCTTCTGACCGTGGGTTTTTTCCTTTTCATTCTTCAAGATGCAAAGAGCTGGACTTGAAAGTTGTTTGCTACTTCTCCTGGAACGGTTTCTGTTCTTACCATCAGCTGGCTCCCCAGCCTCCCCAGCAAGGGAAAGAGCAGGTCTCGACTTCCTCGCTTTTAATCAAACCTGTATATGCAGGAATGAAAATTTATTGCGATTATGAAATCCCAGGAGCGGTAATGTGAACTGTGCATTTCTAGAACATGTTTGAGACGTGAGAAAAATGTATTTTAAATCATTTTCATTTGAAGTATAGTAAAGATTTTCAGCATTTCCTAGATGCAGCAGCAGAAAGGAAGGAAGGATTTATACCCCATGCATTTAAAACAACATAACAGATGTTTTTGAAAGCTCTGAAGTTACGAGTACCAAAAGGAGCTAACAAAGCACGTATTTCCTTCCTTGTGCTTTTGCACTTCAGTGCTTACTCTTAATTTTAAACTAAAAGGAAAAAGAGAAAACCCTGCTATTTGAGCTCTTCCTCCTTACCATGGGTGTAAGAAATTACTCCATCAATCTCTCAGAAGTCCTGCATTATGTATAGGTGAGAAAGCAACCTTCCACATCCTAGTGCACATCCTAGTGCACAAACTGTATTTCTTCCAATACCATTGTTACAGCATATTTAGCGCTATCTATTCTTGATATGCATATAACTATTGATTATCCTTGTGAATCAAGATTTTTTTTTTCACCTTATGAATTCTGTTTCACTGATTGTGCTCTTCATTCTGTCCTGAGTCAGGCAATATGGAATATAATTTATTATTAAATAAAATGGACATGATAAAGAGATACATATATAAAATATATAAAATATAGATATACAGTGGAAAGTGATACTAGCCTTTACTAGTATCATTATGCATCTGCATGTAATATTGTAGATGGTGGTAATTATCCTTTCTGTCTCATGTGTCAGCTCCTCCGAGGCTGTGGATCGGGTCCAGGTCTTTCCATCCTCTTGCATTTTGTGGTCTGTTGTTCCTGGGGTTTCATGGTAGTCTCCCACACAAGACTTGGACAAGCCGGGTGCTTCATCCCAGTCTTAACGTGCTCTCAATGATAACAATCTTTAATGCCAAAGTAAGCAAGGAATGATATGGAAACAGTTTAAGTGTATATAATTATCCCAATAAACTTCTCATATGAATAAGATCAGAACCAGGCTGTTTTCCAGTCTGATGGTCACTTTTATCTCTCTTCTTTGAACCTCTGCCAGCTCTGTAAATGCTTTTGAGAGAGTGAAAAACCAGTGCTGCTTCAGGAGTCAGAGAGAGGGCACGCCGCTCTTGCAGCTTACTGCTGTGGTCCTGCAGGCACCGCTACGGGGAAATTTGTTCTCCAGGTTTGTATGCTGCAGCCCGTGTCCTGCGGCAAAGCGCACTGGTCCTAAATCAAACGCCCAGCGTGCACGCACACGTGCACACGCACGTCTACTCTTCTTCAAGCCATGTGCCCGTTTCGGAGCCATTCTGGTCTCTTTGCAACCACAGATGCCTTGAACAGAAATTTGGACCAGAGTGGGTTAAGGTGCAAGGCAAGGGTGATGGGAGGAGAGCTACCACAGAGATTTGGGGAGCAGAAACTCAGCTGGATGTTGGCCAATGTATGAAATAGTAAAATAGTAGAAAGCCCAACCAGTCAATGACTATAAGCCCGTGATCCCCGGTCCTCTTGGGACCATTGATAAACTATTAATTAATTGAAGCCAGTCATCTAGCTGATTTTTATCCCTTTTGGAAGGATAACCTTGGCTTGTAAGCATCTCCCTGGCTGTGGGTGCCCCTGCTTTGCCGCTGTGCGTGAGTTACCATGGCCCTTCAGACCATCCTCAGGTACAGCAGCCTGGGGCTGCATTTTACAGGGCATCCCCACCGCATAGCCAGGGTTTCTATTGYGATCCTGCATGGATGATTTCAGGGAGATGAGAGGTCGTTACAGAYGGCTGCTCCATTGCACCGGCTGCGTGCCGGTGTGCGGTGAGTGCCGGGCAGTGCCGGGGCAGTTGATCTCTGTTCCTGGCAGCACCACAAGAAACCTCCCCGGTGTGGCACAGCAAGGAACATCGATGCTCTCTTGGCAATGCCGGCTGCCGGCCCGCAGCAGCGGTGCCCAGGGGAGCCCCCTCTCCTCCTGCCCCCTGTCCTGTGGCTGTAGGATGTCTGCACCCTGTAATGCTTGATCGGATCTTGGGGTTCCTCTAACGAAGCGACACATGCTAAAGCTCTATCCTGCTCACCTCTAAAGCTCTGTCCTGCTCGCCTCTGCCTCCAGCGCGGATAAACTCAGTCCCTCCTAGAGGCATGTCAATCGCTTTTAGGAAATAATATTGCTAAAGTCACTCAAATTATTTGCTTGCTTGCAATCTATCCTCAAGAAGCTAATGGTTGTCTCCAATTCGTTCGTAATACGTTATTCACCAGATATGTTCATCACTGACCACGAGCAGTTGCAGAGGGCAATTGAGCTGCACTGGTTTTTAGCTCAGGTTTTTAGCACCATGTGGATTTGTTTTTTTCCCTTCACCGAGTGATTGTCACTCTCAGAGATCTTGTTTGGGAAATAAATACATCTAGCACATTCCTAACTTCAAAAATATTAGTGGACTGGCTGACAACAGGTGAGGTGTGGGAAGGTAAGAACCAGCTCTTCAGGATGAATCACTTGCTCTTGTTTTCCCTTGTTTTGTTATAATATCTGACTTGCTGCACGCCTGCCTAAGTGTAAAGCCAGTTATTGGGATATTCACAGAAGGCAAAGAGCAAAAAACGGGGGGGAATGTAGTGTATTTGAGTACTGTATATCTAGACACTAACAGATTATGTTCATTAACTGCCAAGAAAACACAAAAGTGACACCAATCGCTATTTCTAACACTGCCAGCCCCAGCGTTGGCTTCCTCCCGGAGCTGCCAGCTGGGCAGGGACCCGAGCACCGAGGGGAGCCCCGCTCTGCCCAGCCACGCGTCTCCTGCCAGCAGCTTGCGCGGCTGCCRGGCATGGATGGTTGTGGGGGGGTTACCTACCGAAAACTGTCCTGTCGTGCTTGGGAGCACCATGGTGTGGAAGCATGGGTTGGCAGCAAGGGTTGTGGAAGCCAAACCCTCTCTCTTAGGAGAAACTGGTTTTATACAGCATTTTAGGTGTGAGACGACTGCTGAGTCGAAGTCTGGGTAAGCGCCAGGTTTGCGAGCGCTGCTCACGCTGACGTGTCCTTCGGGTTTGGTTTCTGTGGTGCTGGTACCTCTTCCCTGCTCCGCTCCCTCCTGCCGCTGTCGTCAACATAAAAGTCATTAGCTGTCAAAAATCCTCCAGGCTTCCATTGATTCTCACTGATTGGCAAGATCAGCACCTTGCAGGCTTTCCTTGCAGTTAATCTGTTCCCCGATGATTCCTGTGCAATCAGCGTTTTCATCCGTATGGCCATTATTTCTTGCTCGCACCTCTGAGGGCTGCCCGAGGCCAAGGTGAGGGGCTCCCCCTGCGCTGGCCAAGCACCCAGCAAACCTCGGGCTGCCCCTGCTTACACAGGCGGCAAGAAAATACAACGAAATCTGGTAAATTATGGAGTAAGAGATGCAGGAGCAACTAAAATATTTATAAGGAGGCATGTTACTGGAGGCTATCTTGGTACCTGGCAGGGTTAGTTTGAAGAAAGAAGTGCTGAACGTGTGAGTGAGAGTGACGGCGACCCGCACTCGGTGACTGGGAGAAAATCTCCAGCAGAAGCTGGGAAAGGATTTTTCTCTTCTGATCCTTTCTACATTGAGAAGAAGCTGTCTCCAAAGCCAGCTTTCATTCACGTGCAAGCTCCTAGCGTGCTAATGGACTTTTCATTCATCTACCTTCTCCTGACACATTTTTATTTGCGTAGGTGTGCATATGTGCACACCCTGTGTTTGCCTTCCTGGGAGCTATTGCGCAGGGCATTTACAGTTCTGCTTCATCTGCATGGACGAATGGCTTGGGAGCAGCCCTCAATGACTGGTCGTGGTTTTGTAATGTTGACAGGGTGATTTTGG